>ML975246.1:104112-454327 GCA_010015605.1 Decorospora gaudefroyi
TTGCCGTCGTCACCGCCGTTGTCCTTGCCGTCGTCACCGCCGTTGTCCTTGCCGTCGTCACCGCCGTCGTCCTTGTCGTCGTCCTTGCCGTCGTCCTTGCCGTCGTCCTTGCCGTCGTCACCGCCGTCGTCCTTGCCGTCGTCACCGCCGTTATCCTTGCCGTCGTCACCGCCATTGTCCTTGCCGTCATCACCGTTATCCTTGCCGTCGTCACCTCCATTGTCCTTGCCGTCGTCGGCGGGGTATGTTGGGACGGGCTTAGTAGGAGCAGGGAGAGTCTGAGTAACTGTCACGACGTTGGGAACGCACTCAGAAGCTGGAGTCTCGACTGGGTAACCTCCAGGCTTTCCAGTCTGGCCGGGGTAGCCACCGGGCTTACCAGACTGACCTGGGTAGCCACCAGGCTTGCCAGACTGGCCGGGGTAGCCACCAGGCTTGCCAGACTCACCAGGGTAGCCACCGGGCTTCCCAGTCTGGCCTGGCTGGGTAGGGGCAGGCTTCGTCTCGGTATTCACAACGGTTTCCGTCTTAGTGCCAACTACGACAGTGGTGTCGACTGGTTGCGGTTGCGTCTTGGTGGTTGCGGGCTGGCCACCACCATTCCCAGCTCCGCAGGCGCCAGCGGTGCTGAGAGAGATCTCCACGCACTTGTCTTGACCTTCGACGGGCTGGGAGTAGATGTTGTACACGCCAGCGTCGTTGACGGGGCAAGCGTAGAAGTGCCCACTTCCATTGTAGGTGACGCCACCGTCGGGGCCGATGCCGAAACCAGGGGTGGGACTGGCACCAGCGTCACACTGGAATTGGGTAGTTGGCGGTGTCAAAATGCAGCCCCTTCCGTTGGAGTCGGTGAAGGTTCCATCGCCTGATAGGCAGTAACAGCCAGTAGGTAAACTATCATCGCCGATTCGGTTCTGACCATCACCGAGCTGACCGAGAACACCAGAAGCGCCTCCGGATGCTTGGAGCTGGTAGCATTGCGTAGACTGACGGGCGACGAGGGCGTTGGCACCGATGCCAAACGCGACTGGAGCGATAGCGTATCTCATATTGGGAGATAGAACGACTGTATGATGAGACCGGGTTTGTGAATGACCTTCCAAGTCGGAAGCTGGGCGGTTCTTATAATCTTCTGAAGCTGGGGTAGAATGACATCGATGGCTGTGCAATGCCCGCAGCCATTCCCGAACGTACGGCAACCGAGTACATTGTTGAGCTTCTAGCAGGCACCAACGAGGTAGCTGATCATCATATCGATAAAAGTGATATCAGAAAGAGCAAGCCTGCATAAGTTTTTGCGGGAACTTGCTCGTATTCTACGCGGCAGAGAACTCCGTTGGCTGATTGTGTTCTGATTTCAGCCTTGTGGATACTGTTAGCATATAAAAATGTCGCGGCTTCAAGTAACAAGAACCGCAGCCATTGGTTGCTAAATGAACTCTCCGCAGCTATGGTTTTCGATCATCGACTACTCTAACTGTGGCGTTAGGATCGACAGGCACGTTGGCTGCCCCATGCGATGGGCTGAACCAATGGAACTCTTCAATCATGTATTGTGTGTTCTCGCGTGCTCTCAATCTCGTGGAATTGACCTGCACTGCTTTACCCACGATGTTGTTTCGCGAGACCTTTGAATTATTGTGGGCACTTCTGTGTATTCGCAGAAACGTGGGCTGACGTCGGAAGCCTGGAGCGGAATAGGCTCCGACGGCAAGGTCGGAGCCGCTTCGTAAAATGGGGACTATTGGCATGAGCTTTAGCGCACGAAAGGTGGAGAAAGAGGCCTCCCAACATAGAAACAAGCTGTTGCCGAGACTTCCGCTTCGATATGCAAGATGACAAAATCGACTTTTAGTGGGGTTTACCCCAGACTTTGGTAGACGCTAGTCGAATTTATGGGGTAAGCGGATCGTCGGATGCCACAATGAACACTTCAAGAGTAACCAACTCCAACCTGAGTCTCGTCCTCTCATTGTTCTGAGAGTGAAGATGTAAAGTAGAAATCGGTGAAAACAGGATGGACAATAGGAAAGAATGAATAGGAAAGAGACGACCGGAACAGACACAATACCGAGTTTCCTTACAATAATCGGAGGGTCTGTGAAGCGAGCCATGCGGTGACCATGCTATGCCTGACCACGCCATTGGCTTAATTTGGTTCGTTGGAACACTTAGTGGGTAATCCTTGCCGTTGGAAAGGCCGGGCAATACGATGTGTCGAGCCGCGTCCAACAATGCGAGGCGGAAGCTATGCGTCACTCTGACAGTGGAGTGGAGATTGTAATTATTCGACGTCCTTCCCCGCTGTCGTCTTGTCCACTCCCTGAAGCAGAATGGGCATTGGCGACGGGCGCTCCAATCACCCAGCCCTGTCCTCAGATTTTAAACCCTGAGCAGCTGTACTCCTCGAAAATGACCTGCCATGTGTCATCTCAGGTGTCGTCCAACAGCCGAAACGGAGTGTGTCTGCCCAGGTGCAGGCACGTATTATTGGGATGCGCTTCCGTTCAACAACTTGGATGACGAGGCCTCGCAGGAGTACGAAGTAAACGCTGTGCGTATGATGATCTTCGGGCTCCACCTAGGTGTGGCGTGGCCTCGGTTACGGCGCGTCCTCAGTCGGTCCTGGAGGATTTGGGATTATTATTGATGTCGATCGGGGAAAGGCAAGAAAGCGCGTGGAGAGAATAATGAGCCACTAGTACTAAGTAGGATGTTCAGTAAGCCACGCCGTTCGCGAGGCTGCATAGCACTGCCGTATGGAGTACAAAGATGCAAAGGCGTCGGTAACCGGTGACCGGTACTGCGGTGGGGGTGCTAGGGTAAGGAATGGGGCAGGGCTGGCACTGGGGTGATTCGTGAAGTTGACCAGCCGCGAGGTGCAAGGTTTTCGTGTTGCGTCACTGGTGCGCTAGGCCTAACCTGGACTAGCCGGTTAGACCACTGATGACAACATTGAAGCTCTTCGTCAGCCTATCTCTTTCCACTTTGGGACAATAATGTATGCCCACTTCCCTCCTGTGCGGTAAGTGGAGAGATGAGACTAAGCCTGAAACTACTTGTTGCTCGATACGTTGTCTCTAATTGGCGTTCGTTACGAGGTTAACAGACGGTGCGCTTGCGCTCGTACGCATTACTCCGTATCAGACCGTCGATTTCCTGCAACCTGCCTATAGTCCGGGAGATCTGTAAACTATCGTTGTGGCTGCATCCCACAGGGTGACCACTACAGCTACCTTCGAAATCAGTATCAGTATTGGAAGCTACGCTATTCATTATCGACCAGCCTGTAGCCTATGATGCTCATGATCATGATTGTTACGATTCTCCTCAGTAAAGCACGCAATCCGCCTTTGATGCATGTCGAGTAGTAATAACCCAATGTTGTCTCTCAAGGTGTATAAATTTGTGCAAATTCTATTTGGCTATAGTAAAGACCTCATCTCGGCGCTGTTCTATTGCACTTTTTTAGCACCCTGAGAGCTTGCGCGATGGTATAATCACTACCTCCTTAGACCGTCTCAGATACTCCAAGCGCCCGGTTCTCCACCAGCATTTCCGATGGCGACACTTCAACAATGATCAAGTGCGCTTTAGATCACTTGAACTCTAACTACAGCCTACCTCGTCCCAAAGAGCCAATATATCAAGGGCTTCCTAGCCTTCAGCACGCCCAAGTGCATGCATGTGTATAGGGAAACAAGGCGAGACGAAGAACCAAGAAGAATTCTATGCCGGGACTTCAGGGGGGAGACGGAGTATTTCGAGATATCAGATACATTATTATTTCTACTATTGCCGGCACCGGCTGCCGGGAGTAAGGATAGAACAGTGGGCCTAGCGGGTCGCACTTGACGTCGTACCTGTACCCACTATCTCGAACTCTAGCATCCGAAGCTAGCAAGAAGCTCCAACTTTGCTTTCCCAGCCACAACCGTCACGTATCAAGTCTAGTCACCTGCGCTAGCATCTAGTGTACGAATTTCAAGCATAAACGGGCCGTTGTTCCTTTCTTTGTGCGTAAAGCAAGTACGCCGAAAATTCTCCGCTCGTGAAGGTAGCGCTTGTTTTCCAGCCATCATCAATTCGTTATGTCGCCAGCTCATCAGCCTCCTCGCCCCTATTTTTTTTTAAAGTTCTTGACATAGTTCCGCTTCGCGTTCCTCGACGAGTTGTGCAATGCACGGCGAGCACGTCAACCAGGAGACCTCAGTGCATAACGAACTGGACATGCACTATGTCTGCATGCTCAAGAGGCAATTCACAATACGAGCATCACAAGGACAGGAGAATGAACTACCCAAAAACGCCAGTCTATTAACCACTTTTCAAATGCAAAAAAAAATCTATGTAGATTAAGCCAAAGCTTCGATCTTACTTCGTCCCATTCGACAACTCCCCATTCTTCTTTGCCCTCGGCACTTCAACTTCAACCACATACGTCCTCCACTCCTGCACCCCCTTAACAACATTGCCCTCCAAACCCTCCCCATCAAGCACAACCTTGACAGCTTCCACATCCCCCCTCTTAACCCTAACATCGAACACCGCGCCCCTAAACTCCCTCCGAACACGCATGTCCTGCCACTCACTCGGCATCTTGGGGTCAACTTGGAGTCCCTCGCGTACACCCCTAAGCCCACACAAGCCCTCGATAAAACAGCGATATGCCCAACTGACCGTGCCGGTGTTGAACAGCTGGCTCGATCGTCCGGCCGTCCGGTCCAAGTTCTCAATGCCGTGCCCGCCGCGGTAATAATTCGGAATGAAGATAGGGAGCTGGCCTCGTCGCACGAGATCGTCCGGGTCCGGTCCCGGGATCATGGCCCGCAGCGTCGTATACGCGCGGTCGACGTCGCCGATGGAGTACAGCGCCCAGGCATAGAAGGCGGCGGCGTGGTTGTAAACGGATCCGTTTTCGCCCTGGCCCGGGTATTTTTGTGTTACGCGGCCGACGTCCTCGCGCATGCTTCTGTACGGCGGCCCGAACATGACGACGCCGTAGGGCGTGCTGAGCTGCTTGTCGACCTGGGGCAGCATTTTTGAGATTTGGGCCGGGGATGCGGCGCCGCCGAGGATGGACCACGCTTGTGGGTTGAGCCAGATGCGTCCCTCCTTGTCGTCGGAGATGCCAAAGGTTACGTTGTCGTCGGTGATGCCGCGTGCGTACCAGTCGCCGTCCCAGAGATGTTCGTTTGCGGACTCGTTGACTTGTTTTGCGGCCGTGCGGTATTTGTTCGCCATGGAGGGGTTGTTGGCATCTTCGCAGATTTGAGCCCAGAGGTTCACTGCATAGGCCGTGGCTACTGTTAGCCAACCTGATACACCGACGCCTTTGGGACCGACCATGTTCATTGGGTCGCACCAGTCGCCTTGCGCAATATAAGATAGACCGCGGTCGTCGCGCGCGTTCGAGGAGAGGAGCCAGTCCATAGCACGGCTGAAGCGTTCGAAGACGGTCTGAGTGTCACCGTACATGCTTGTTACTTCCTTGTCTAGTAGTGCGTAGTCACCGGTTTCGCTGAGGTAGATCTCGAGCGCGATGGGAAGCCAGACACAGTGATCGGTATGGGGGATCTGGTTGATGTATTTCAGCACTGCCCCTTTCGCAAGCAGAATGCCATCCGGCATCGAGCCATTCTTCTCTTGCTGACCGACTGCAGTCAGAATAGACTTCCGTGCCACTTCCGGTTTGATGAAACTCATGCCCATGTTATCTTGGAGGTAGTTCCGCGTCTGAGGGTCGGTTGTAAGACGATTCACATCGCCATGATAGTAAAGTTGTCGCGGCAGCCAATTGTTAACCAGGTTGTCTAGATCCTTATCTGGAGTCTCCAAGCGTAAGCACCCGCTACCACGCTGAATGTAGTTTTCGTAGTCTTTCGCAGCCCGCGCAAATGCCATCTTGCTGAGGTATTTCTTGCGCATATCGAGAATTTCTGCGTCGTCATATGCGGGACCAAATAGGAACCGGTACTCTTTGCTTTCGTTGTTTTCCAGATCAGCCCAGTACTGTACGGCCGCGGTCGGGGTCTCGTAACGAGCATCGCTATTCGACAATTGCTCCTCTTTCAACGATGATGGCGCTTGTAGTCCTCCTTCCCCCTCGAAGGTTTCTTGCTTTGCCTCCCATGCCACTGGTGTTGTTTCGCAGAGGAAGTACGTCTTGTCTTTGAGAAATTTCGTCTTCGGGTAGTCTTCCGCCTTTTGGTACGGTGTCTTACAGCTGCCGACAATACCTCCGACATCTGCATTCCACTCCGCCTCCTGATTCATCCATGACATGTAACCCAGGGGAAAGTAGGGGTAGATACTCAGATTACGCTTACGGCCGGATATATTCTTAACCTTGATGCTCCACAGCTCAGCCACATCATCCGTGGGCAGCAGAAATCCCATCTCGACACGGATACCGGATTTCTCTACGGTCCACTTGATGTCGCTTTTGCCTACATCGAACGTAAAACGGTCCAACTTCGCCCTTACAGGCTCATATGGAGCCGAGAAGATTTCGCCGTTTTCTTCATCCTTGACGTATACGAACCGCCCTGGGTGATGCGCATAGTAGTTTTGTTCCGGTTGCATGAACGTCTTGGCTTCGAGGTTTGGCGCGTAGGCGTATTTCGCGGGCTCCGGTTGCATGTATTGTGCGGTTGCGAAGCCACGACAGGTGACTTGAATCATCATACGTTGATTCCAAAGGAATCCACCCGCCTTGGGCATCTCCGTTGGGCTGGTGAGCTCATAGCGCTCGCCATTCTCCGTGGGTCGGATCATGTTTGGCAATTCGTGCAAGAGCGGTGTCTCTACGATGCCTGCGGAGGACTTTTATACCGCGTAGGGCTGGTTGGTTATACAAAGACGTAAGGGCCGACATGGCTTATTAGGAGGCGTAGCTTACTGTGTTTAGTGACACGACAGGAGGGGGTTTGGAACGCGGAAAGCGATGCGTGATGAGATCGCGTGACAGATATGAAGTCTTAGCTTTTCTGCCGTTTTAGTCTACAACGCGAGAACGAGACTCGGAATGGATCAACTGAGAACGCCAACAAGGCAAACAAAGGTCGTCGATAGTTCTATGAGATGATGCAGAATTAAAGCAAACTCAGAAGGACCTCAGAAAAGACAGTACTGCTAGCATGCAGGTTGAAGAGAGGACGAGGAGGTATTTTCGGGGAGCAGTCAGTCACCTGTGCCTTGACGGTTCATATAAGGTACGAAGCACAAGAAGCCGCACCGCGTGGGGCTAAGCGAAAGGCGGTGTGGGGTTCAGGCTGAAAAGAGTACACTGTAAGCGCGGAGACGGTTATCCGGTCCGCATTGCCTTTAGCCATCCGTCAGGCAGATGCTATGTCCCAACATACCCCAATTGACAGCAAGCTTTGCGTCATCAGATTGCCGCATGGAGTCGGGATTGCGCTATCCGCGTCTATGTGGAACATAGATGAAAAATAACAGCATGTTGGGGGCACATCTGTGGAAAGCATGGTGTCAGCTGCTCAAAAACGCAGTGAGTCAGTGACTGGTGACATGCAAAAGTTTACCGTGCAGGTGCCGAACTCCGCAGGATTAACAACCAAAGAATTAATCGTGACAAGCAGTTGGTACCGTTCACCCGAATTTGGATGTGCATCTTACTTACCTGCAGCCCTGCAGGAAGTATTGGGCATTGCGAGAGACGTCAATTCGCTGCACATACAATTGGCGGCTTTGGCGTATGAGGCATTTCCGGTCAAAACGAATATGAAAAAGCAAAAGCAGGGTCTTCAGAAGGTGGGGTAACGTGTGTGATGAATGGTCGTCAATGGCCTTTGTCTCTGTTAATGGGAGTGGTCAATCTATAAGGTAAGAAAAAATACTCAGTATCGGTCTGCTTGCTGCGCTTGAGTATCTCGGGTGTAGCAGCCTAGAGTACAGCTTCGTATGCGGCCCGAATCTTTGTTTTCGGCTTCTTTGTGCTCTACTGCTTGCTTCAACTTCCTCGTGTTTTCTAGTCATCGGCCAGATTCATAGAATATGTGCTGCCGTATACACCTTAAAAGTATCAAGGAACTTTTGAGGCCATAACGTTGAGTTGTGGCGATCTAACCGCATCGAGATATTTCGCGAAGAATGAGCTGATTGACTTCCGGACCACTGCGGAATGGCCCATTCGAGGTGTGTCCAATTTCGTCGAACGGCCCAAGACAGGATGGACTGAAGAGAAAACCAGAAAAAAGGAATGTACGAGCTGAAACGAAACGCCAATCCCACCAAAGCCGTGCGCCCATCAATGCTCAACTGCCCCAGAAGGACCAGGAACAAAGAGGATGCAACAGCAGGGTAAAAGACGCCAGAAAGGCTCGTCGTTCCACACAGTCACTAGCAGCAAAAGCCAACAGGACCGCGAAAACATTACTCTGGGGCGTTGCCTTTGTCCAAACGGCCATAGAAGTAGGCCTGCTGAACCCACAAACGAAGTCCAAGGACGACGAATGTGTGACGCCCGTTGCCTAACAAAAGTCCTGCATACCGCGATTTCAGAAGATGGGGTCTGGTGTTGATGGTGAGCGCACCGTCATGGTAGGTTTGCTGTGTTTGAGCCGATTTGTTTTCTTAGCATATAAAAAAGCCACTAGTCGTTTTGTTGTGGCAGTGCTAGACGGTTGCAGTGGCGCGGTCAGAATAATAAGTTCTATTTGCGATGGTTAGCTAAGGGTTCGCAGTGCAACGGCGACAGCAGTTCACCAGATGAGCGCAGGCTGGAACACGTGTCGCGTCCGCCAGCAGTAACACATCTATACTACGTGTAAAATGCGAGCTCGCGCCCTGCTTAACAAAGAAAAAGCGCAGCTGCTGCAAAGTCGATTGAAGGAGTGATGGAAAGGAAACCGCTGTCGATGCAGGAAGCTGAGGAAGGAAAGGAAAGGGTGGACGATGGATTGGCGCCGCCGCTAGCTCATCTCGTTGCGGTTTAGCGCACTTTCATAGCCCTAGAGAAAATCTAAGATTGTGAGGAATAGAGCACGAGTGAAGAATTTATATGTATAACTATGTGTATTTCATGGCTAGTTCATGGCTAGTATCAATAGACGTTAATGGGATTTTGTGGGCCTGCCATTACACGAGCAACCTGGCCCTCCCATAATTTGGCCTGATTTGATGAGAGAAAAGAAAGTGCTCCATACGCGAGACATTAGTATTAAACATTCATAATGCGCTTGCCCGGCCCGCAGGTCAAACAGTAAAGTCTCAACCAGTGTACCATCCTTCAAGGTGGCATACACCGGTAGGGTAGATGTTGTCAGGGAGGATTGAATTGCTCAACTGTGCCCATTGAGACGTCGCTCTCACTGCGCCCCGCATGGAAGTGGTGTGGTTATCTTTCGGTGGCACCGGTGGAGGTGTCGAGAATGACTTCAATTTATCGTACGCCATTCGCGCCAGCGCAGCGGCGTCTTGATCGTTTGTGAAGAACTCGAGGTAGTCTTGTAGTTGTGGGATGTGATTGCTTTCGGGGTAGCCTTCGACACGTCCAGTGGAGTGTTGGTTCCATGCGAAGTCCGTGATAGGTCGACTTCGATGCAGTTGCATCCACTCGGCATAGATAGCCGGCCGATGAAGCAAGGAATAGATGACCTTGCTATGGTACCACTGTGCTACTGTCATGCCCTCCTTCTCCACGTGGTTTGCAATGTGGTTGCATCTTTCCGTCCAGTCGCTGCTGAAATGGCAACAGAACCCGCAGCCCCAACCCGTGCGAGTCATGCGCTTCTTTCTTGCTGAGAGGACGTGAGGCTTTTTCGAGCATCTAATGTTCTCGCTACAGGGGCCGCATCGATGAGATTGGATGTGGTGTGTGGCGAAGTCTTTGCTAAGGAAGTATATCGCTGGACTTGTTGTTGGACATAGGTCGCACTGGAACATCTCCGGCCGCTCTTGGTACGTCTCTTCATGGCGCTTCCAATCCGCCTTCTCCACGAAGGACCTTTCGCAGATGGTGCAAAAGTACTTGTGCTCTTTGGGACATGTTCTGGATTGCTTGGTCGCCGAGACGCATGTTTTGAAATAGTCTTTCGCCACTGCGGTTGGTCTCCTTGTTTTCCGTGGCTTCACTGTCATCGACATGGACTCGTCGACTGGGCTCGGGTCGCAAGAGGGCTGAGATGATGAGCTTTGGCTTAACAGGTACTCGGCCTGCGAGATGTGTTGATCCCTAGTAAGGTCCGAGCTATGTGACCATCCTGAAATGGAAGACGATACCGAATCCCTTAGTGGAAGCTGGGAGAAATCGCTGTTGTTTGATGACCGAAAGCTTGGAATTGTGGATGAACAGCTCGACGTCGAAAGGTGCTGCTGATGGCCATACTGTTGATATGCATTGTTTGCGGTGGGCCATTGATCAAGGTATTGACCGTGGCTTTCTATGCTACTTGTCAGACCACTGTACTGTGCGTATGAACCAGTGTTTGCGGCTTACCTGCAGGGCTTTGTTCGTACCTATGCGATTGGTATTGCTGATCATGCAAATGTTGCCAATCAGAATACTCAGTCTGGGAGATCTCCAACTTTAAATCTGGCTCGACCGTATTGTCAAAGATATATTGCGAACCAGCGCTGTAATCTCTATAACCGTTCATGACTGAATTGAAATATGGAGAACGAAAGAAAGAGCAATATTGTACTGAAGCTTCGTGCGGGGCGAGAGGGCGGCGTCTTCGCCTTGAAGCATCAGACAACAAATCATTCTCTCGGCCCTCCTATAAACAGGTACCAAAGTCCAGCCTCAGGAGAGGCGATCAAAAAGCGGATTAGCGTCATTGCGAGGGCACAGTTCACCTGAAACACGGCGGATGCTGAGCGCATCTGTTGCGCGGCCAGGCCGCGTTTCGAAACACCAGGCACCAAGGTGTTGCGCCAACGACGATTGGCTCACCACATGCACTGCTCGTTGCACAGGAACATCTCCATGTTTGCACGTCAGCCGCAGGCGTTCACCGGATGCAAGGAGTCGGTCGTTGCGATGGCGAGTGGATGAGGAAGAAGGCTGAAACGCGACAAGCGGAAAGAGAAGGGGGATCTTTTGCCGAGCGACTCGATCGCGAGGCCCAGCATTGTGAAAACACATCCAATCTACGCAGCCTTGCTAGTCTAATTTAATGTTGATTACCTTTTAGATACCTTTCTTCACCACAGGAAGATAATTGAAACCAAAAACATGGCGAAACTGTAGCTATCGAAGTGTACTAACGGAGGCACGCTTGCGACCAATCAGAGCCTCACCTTCTTCATCTCATAAATACCTTGAACGGTATGTTTCACGCATGGATTGAAGACCTAATTAACATGTATGCCGCTATCCCCACGATATATCCCGCTACCATATATATCAACTCAAATCTATACATGAACAGCCCATGTATCCATGTAAACGCACAGCAGTATCAGCCACAGCAGTATCAGCCCCCGGTCGTCCTTGCCTAGCAAACTTGTTGCCCTCTCTTCCTGACCTCATCGACACCAAAGTATCCTCTTCAACCACCTCTTAATCCGATTCACATACGTCCCCTTCTGCTCTTCAGTTCTCTTTCGCACGTTCTCCCTTCTACCCTCATCCACATCTCTCTCTAGCGGCAGATCAATAGGCTGAGACCGCCCATCGCAATCGTTATTATCGTCTTCGTCCCCAAAAGAAGTACACTCTAGCCCAGTCTCATCATCAACGACGGCGTAAGCACCATCGAAGTCAGCAAACGGGTCGATGCCGTCGGCGAAGGAGAGCTTTGAGGATGACTCGGCTAGCGAGGACATTGTGGAGAAGGAGGAGCGGCAAGAGTATGGCATTTCGTGTGGCGGCTCGTAGGCTTAGGGTGTGGATTGGGTTGTGGTTTTGATCGTTCGGATGGAGTTGGGTATGGTTGCGAGCGGTCGAGTCGTGGTTGTGGGTTGTGGGTTGTGGTTTTGATCGTTCGAATGGAGTTGAGGTTGATTCTCGGGTATGGTTGCGAGCGGTCGAGTCGTGGTTATGGGTTGTGTATTTGGGGTCGTGGGTTTAGGGTCGTGGGTTAGGAGTTGTTTAGAGGTACCCGAGCACGGATGAAGTGCTTGGTATAGAGGAGCCAGGAGGTGGAGTGAAATGTTTTCGTCTGTGCGCTTGCGGAAGGAACCTTTAGGGTATTGCAGTGAAGCGCTGTTAGCCGTTGGAAATCACTTGTCCCTGTAGCCTCGCCGAACCATAGTTCGCCCCACTCGCTTGTGCACGATCCTATGGTTCGAGTAATGTCAACCTTTCTGGTCGCGCTGTTCCATCAGCAACAGGTTTGCTCTTGGCGCAAAGATGAACCGCTAGTGTAGGTTGAGGGATTCCCTTGTCTAATGTTTCAACCTAGTATTGCGACTGCTTTAATGCAACGTCTCCGTGCTCTCCCGAGCATCTTCGAGGCTAGGCCGAGCCCCAACTCCCTCGATCCGCTCGCAAGTTGTCGTCGAACCCGAGTCCACGGGACACTGGCCCCGAAGAGATGTGCGAAACCTATCAAAGAAGCCGCGCGCTGAGTGTCCCCGAACTTAGGGGCGCAGCACCGGCGCTGTGTTCGGAGTTGGGTCGCTTGGATTTGATCTATGAGGCCGCCTCAGGGAGCGCTTCGCAGGGAATACACCAGGGGCTAGGGGAGAGAGTGAGAAAGGTGGTAAAGGTAGCCAAACCGATCATTGACGCTGTAGAGGGGCTCTGCTGGAGGTCGTTGCGCGGCATAGTGCGACCATCTGCGCCGCTGTAGAAGAACTTGTTATATGATCCAGGTAGCCCTTAAGGCGCTATAGGCAGGCCATCCGAGTGAGCAGGAGGTTTTGAGGATGAGCTGACTGGAGTTCTGTGACTCTGCTTGTCCGCAGAGAGGCGCGGACACGGAGCTGATCTGAACTCTCAGTGCCCGGGCATTCGCTGCACTAGCGCGCTTGTTAGCAGTAGGATAGTAGGGGGGAATCCAGTCCAATAGGTCCGTAGCACCAAATGCTCTTCTGCTGAGTCTCCTGAGACTACCCATTCTCCCTGAAGGTGAGAGTGTCTCTCTGCCTGCTTGGTGTTGTGCTGGGAGACCGCTGCCGTCGGCCTCACCCAAGGTCTATCAACTTCATCGCGGATATCTCCTCCACAACCGCAACACCTCCACCACCACCACCACCACCACCAACACAAACAACAGCGCGAGTACTCGCACACGTTCCGCATCATATACACAATGAAGAGGTATCTGCATCTAGCGTGCTTTAAGATCAAGATCGAATCTCAGCTCGGCTGGCGCTGGTGCGAGAAGCATTGGCGCAAACTTTGGGGCCTCCCTGAGCGACAAGCTCAGTATGAAGGGGAGATCTAGCAGGTAGGCTGACGGGCGATGAAGAAGGAGAACGAGGTCGGCACCCAAGGCAGATCGAAGGCCGAATGCGAAAGCCCCCTTCGGCGCCGACCCCGCGATGACAAGGTTAAGACCCCATAACAACTCGAGAGAGAGTTTACTTACGCTCACAATGACTACGGAAAGACCTTGTGACGCTACACCATGGAGCCTGAACGAAGTGCACTTAGAATTGCTCTGCATATACCTCGCCGCCGCCACTAAATGCAGAAGCACGCCGGGCTACGATTCTCGAATGCGCCGACCGAGTCCTCGACTCACAACGTCGCGGCAGGCCAGATACCTTCGCCAGCCTATGCCCACAGGCAGCAATGTTGCAAAGCTTGACAAAGCTACCCAGGTTCGGGCTTGACCAAGAGGCTCTAGTTCTGGCCGCGGTCTTCGCAGAGGCAACTTAGGCCACCGGACAACGTCCACAGCCCGCAGCTCCCTAGGCTGGCGAGCCTCAGTATCCTGCCGGGCTGAGCTGACTACTCAGCACTGACGCGAGATACTGGGTATGGCCTCATAAGGCAGGGAAGAGAAGGCTCCAACAGGGCACAGGGTGTTCCGCATACAACGACAACGCGGTCAGGCGGACGAAGGTCTTTCGGCATCCTCAAGAGCAATGGCGCGGCCACATACCGGCTCTTGAGCATCATGAGGTTTCTTGTCACCAGTGACCAGGTGTTCACTAGATCGGAACATGTCCATTGGATCAAGGCATCAAGGCCCATACTGATACCGAGACGGCCTGGATATCACTTGGTCGGGTCGAACATCCAACTCACCCACAATACAGCACAGTTCTGTAGTACGTCTGGAGTCCGGATCTTCTCTTCTCATACGGATGTATACGTTCTCAACTGCCCTGAGCAGCCTGATGAAATCACTGTTAATGGTGAGGGGATCGGCCTCGTCCTGGACCTCAAAGACATCTTCATCTCATCTCAACGGACGGCAAACAGCAGCTTTGTCTCCTGGACTTGCGAACATCGACCTTCAGCGCTTCGGCAGTTCGGGAACCGGCAAGAGCTGGTCAAGCCGCTGTGCCACGGGTACGAGGCTCTTGTCCCAAGATGGCATGCGGCATTGCAAGAACGAGGCCCAATTGCGGATTTCATGCAGCTTCAGCCCAACCAGTGCGGTACGAAGAGCTGTTCGTGTTTCATCTCGCAAGTCAAGATTCTCAAAATCCAAGCTCTTAATGGCACCATGATGCACCTTCATCTGGATGCCGATGTCGTCCTTGGAGTCGAGCGTCAGGCTGAACGCTGGTGTTTGGGACCAAATCCAGTCTTCCGTCTGTGGTTGTCAGCAACAATGTCTCCAAATCTACTCAAGCCAAGGACCAACCTGGAGTTCATCGTATCCCTTCCGGATTTCGGGCATGTTCAGATAGTCATCGCCGACGGTCTCGACGATGCTTGGTGTTCCTAGCTCTGCATACATTGTGGCAAACTCTGCTTGCAGGTGTTGTTGGAACGGCTGCACATCCAGGCCAATGTTCGCTACAGGCGAGCTGACGCTCTCGACACCGTGGGCTTGTATGAACTCCTTCGCCGGAGACCGCAGGTATTGTGGTATGATGTGCAGATTCGGAGAGCTCAGCAGCAGCGTCGCATGGTGCAAGGCGTGCTGCCGTGTGAGCTTGTATGCGGACCCAGACACCTTGAGAGGCCTGGGCAGCTCTCCTTCTGGGACCGTATACGGTGTTTGATGGGTGTCCTGAGCGTCGGACACATGTCTCTCGTGTCCCTGATCAAGCACGATGTCGTGTCGTGTGTTGACTCTGGCGCGTTCGATGCCCATCTTCCGCAAGGCGCGAACGACCATCTCGGCATGCTTGTCGCGTGTGAAGTCGCCGCGGGGACATTTGATGCTCCAGTTGAGGTTCCCCTCATCGTGGAAGACGGCGCCTCCCCCTGAGCGGCGGCGCACGAGGTCCATGGAGCCGATGCCTGGAGGCTCGCTGTCCTTGGGGCTGTGGGTTCCGCGGGCGGCATTGAGGATGGCCAGATTGACCTCAGTCCATGGGTTCTGGTTGCGCCCGATGACGACGCAGGGCCGGTTCACGTACAGAAACAGAACCGTGCTGTCGGCGGGGGTGTTGTGCAGGATGTGGTCCTCGATGGAGAGGTTGAGGTACGGGTCGTGGCTGCTGGAGACGTAGCTCTGCAGCCTGTGTGCCGGATTGGCGAGCTTCTCCGTAAAGGAGGAGTAGATTCTGTCTGCACTGCGGCCCGGGGTGGTGCTCCTTACAGCAGAGCCTATCCGGAAGCTGCGAAGCATGTGGCGTCGTCGTGGGATGAGCTTGTCGTGCGGAGAAGGGGCTGCAGGAGCAGATGCCCAGTCTGTCCAGAGCGATGAAGACCTGCGACGAGCCCCTGTCGTATCGCCGATTGTGCACAGCCGTCTTCCGAAGACGCGCTGAGCCTGACACATGGTCGTGCCTCTCGACGGCGCCATGTTCGTGGTGCCGAGTTTGGTGTTGGGGAACTGGCCGCTGGCGAACTTCGAAGCATGCAGATGGAATTTGGCACAGGAGTCCCCCGGGATACTCGAATCGGCTACCTCCGGCAAATGCCCCAGGAGTCCCAACATCAAACCTCCACGATGCAACAGCATTCTCTGTGGCCAAGGGCCTCCAGCACGTCTAGGACATCTCCAGGCTTACCTTCCATGCCTCAGGGGAATATCTAGACGATGCAATATCGCTTGCATAGCACATGATTCCCTCCACCCCCTTTTGCGACATGTCATGCGCTTGATGCGTGCATATGCCAGCAGTCACTGAACAGGTTCCATGTGTGCAGTCCATCGTACAGCAGCCATGGTATATCTGCTTGCCATCGTTTCTATCATCCTCCTATCTATGGGAGACGTATGTGGGGCCTAAGATGGATAGAGATCTTGATTCGCTTGCCATGTTTTCCATCCTGTCTTTCTCTCTACATATGGTGTCCCCTTTCCCATCTCCTTTCCTGCCTATCCAGTCTCAATCACATATCGCCACATAGCCTTTTCATTGTCTGTCTACCAAGGAAAAGTTTCAACTTCAAATTTACCCCTTGTCAAAACACTAATACGCCTTGTCTTCTTCATGCAGTCAGCCTTGCACCTCCTTGAAGGCTTATGTGACGCTAACCCAAGTTCTAATGATGCTTCTCATACCATCATATCTTATTATCATCATACTCGTTGTAAGTCCTCCTCCTCAGGGGTTGTTCTGAGATTGACTGACGAGAAAAGGTATTCACGGCCGCTATATGCTCGTCCTTCGCCTACATTTCCCTATAATCCCCGATGTACAATGATACAAGATGATATCGAGCATCTACTATCATGTTATGTACACTCCTCCGAGGCTCAATGCTGTGGCCGGTGGAGCTGAGTGGCTTGACCTTGCTCCTTGGCCCGATGGGCGGTACAGAAAAGATGTCTCAATCCCTTCATCAAAGCCGTAAGCTACTGGACTCTACAGTTCCTGCAGGGCATGCATCGCCTCCCTGGGTGCATCTTCTTGCTGGCATGCAATGCTTGCTCGGGGCATGATGTTGTCGTGGTACGGGAAAGGAGCAGACTTCCGCTACTGGTTCCGAAAAGACCTTGATGTCGTTGCCAGTCGACAACGAGGAGCAAACGCGTCGTTGAGCTTCCGAAACACGGGCCCGCCTCTTGCCCACACTCCACAATCGCTCACAACCACCTACAGTCCTCTACAACGCCTGCATCCTATAATACTAGGGGGAGAGGACCAGCAGGCACCTTCCAGTATATAACTACTCTACACGAACCTCCCTTCATCCAACAAGGCAATTCAAGAAGTTCATCCTGAGTAGTGTGGTGGGCAGTTCAACACCCTCCTACACCGGCAACGCACGAGTTCGAATCTGGCTAACGTCTATTCTAGGCACGTCTCCCCCCCCCCTTACCCTACCCTTCTTCTAACCTAGGCGCGCTCTCCCTCCTTCTCTCCCTCAGGGACCCGAATCCCTGCAGCAGGTAAGTTTCATTCCTCTCATCTAACACTAATAAACAGCCTACAGCACTACTCAAATGAACTTCTACTTTTTTGACCTTTTTTTCTGGCCGGGAGGGGGGGCATTTCTTCTTCACCTTTCATTTTCTTCCTCACTACGTCCTGCAACACGGGGTGTCCTAGTAGTCTCTACTTGCACAATTCTCTTTTTATTTGTAGTAGCCGTGCGAAGGCGTAAGCCTGTAGAAGCGGTCTTCTCTGCCGCGAAGCTATGTGCATATGACTTGTTTATTGTGGTCTCCGCGCTCCTCATATTCACAATATTTTTTTCTCCGTTGCAAAATTCTCTGGAACACCTACAACCTCACCGGCAACCACGACTAGCACGCACCTTGACCGCATCCACCTCTAAGAGCGCATGCACGCCTACATTCACGCAGAGCGCAAGGCGTCCTTCTCCGACAACAGGCTTGCGCAGGCAGCAAGCGTGCTAAGGAGAGCGTTCCAGCTGCCCTCACATCCTCTCCCACCTACTCAGCCCACTCCTCTGGCACACCGATGTCGCCCGTGCCCTCCAGGTTCCAGCCCCTCTCTTAGAAGATGCACACCAGCCGGTGGCGGAGCGAGAACTCACTGTAGCGCTCACGAGACAGCGCCTGCAGACAGTCCCACAGGTGGTCAGCGCGTGGGAGGGGAGGGCAGCGGAGGGTAGCATACCTAGCGGCGCCAGACGTACATGGCCCTGCGATTTGCGCAGATGGACACATGGATGCGCTCTCGTAGGTGACACGACAAGGAGGCCTTACAACCAACCATGATCGCGATCACGCAAAGGATTCAGTCTCGAGGAAAGACTTCTCGTCAAAAGCCTCCTCGCTCCCTCCTCGCTCCCTCCTCGCTACTCCTCTATCTATACCAAACGCCTAATCATCTGTGTCGACACTGCGGTACGCTACACCAACCCACCTCATATTTCATACACAACTAAAGCTACCGCCGAATCAGTAGCCAAGACTCCCACAGAACCCGTCCAAAGCCTCCTAGCTATACCCCGCTCCTTACCATCACATAGCTCTGCATCGTATACGAATAGCAAAGCGCCTAACTTTGCCGCTGCAGTGGCAAGGGGTCCGGATATCGATAATGCGTATACCTACCCAAGAATCCTAGACCGCAGATAGGCTTGAAGAGCTGTACCTGGTTAGTTTAAGTACGAAGGATCACGCCGTGAGATGCAATCACACACACGTTAATATATAAAAAAGACAGGGACCTATGAATGCTTCGATGGGGTCGTGGTCGGGTGCGTCCGATCGGTTCCCCACACCGGGAACGCCCCGCGGTCGGGGAAAAAGAAAGAATAATCACTGGTTGATGACCGCACCATAAATGATGAAATGAGGGGAGAGAAAGGTTTTTATTTGGGGGGTTTATTTAGGTTGGGATCGTTCGTGTGCTGATACTACGTTAAATAAGATAGATACTTGTGATATTCGGGAGCTCGATATCTTGTTTTTGCTTTTCTTTTTGTGGCAGATCTTACCCTACCTACAGGAAACCAAAATGTCAAAGCCAATTGGTGTCTAGATATTTACCAACAGCACCTCCGATCCGAAAGAAGCCATAATCGATACCGAGAGATTGAGCTGCAGGGGAAAAGGAAGTTTAGATTTTTTGGGGAAGTAGCAAAGACAGCCTGATGGCGTCTACGAATGTCATGGCGAGCGACGACGAGACGCTCAACACTCGCAGCACCAATGGCACCTCCATACCTCAACCCAATGGCGCCTCCCATCCCAACAACAACAACAACAACAACACCTCGCCCTCGCTCCCCATCATAATAGCAGGCGGCGGCTGCGTCGGCCTGTTCCTAGCGCTCCTCCTCTCGCACTCACCCATCCGCAACCCCATCATCATAATCGAACCCCAGACACCGGACCCAAGCTCGACCCGCGCAATGGCCCACCAACCACTCACCTACCCGATCCTCGCGCAAGTCCCCAATCTCCTCCCCGAGCTAGTACAAGCCGGAAGTTTAAGTTCAGGACTGTGTTTCCGCACGAGTGTACAGCATGGGAGTAGGTTGATAGCGGGCAAAGAGTTTGACGACAGCGGAGATCAGGGCATGCAAGGAAAGGGCCAATTACTGCTTCCGCAAGGCAAGTTTCAGAAAGTGCTGATGCGGAGGCTGGAGGACCGGGCTGAGATTCGCATCGGGTGGAGTGTGAGTGCGGTGACGCCGTCAGGAAGGGATTGTGTGGGTGTACATGTTACACCTACGTCTCCGACGCAGCTCGGGGACGAAAAGATAGAAGCGACATACCTCATCGACGCATCGGGCGCGCACTCGCACATCCGGAAACAGCTGGATATCAAGCTCGAAGGAGAGACGCTGGATGCACAGCTCGTGGCTACGGATCTGTCTTTCGATTTCAGGGCGCATGGCTTCTACGATGCGAATTTCATCATGGACCCAGTCGACTACGGACTCGTGGGGCGTATCAACAGCGCCACGGATGGCCAACCGGCGCTATGGCGCGTGTCCTACGGCGTCCCGCTCGGCGTGTCCGAGGAAGATATATGGCAGAAGGTGGACGACAAACTGCGCGTTATGCTGCCGAATGGCGGGCGAGATGAAAAGGGTGAGGTGGCGTACAAGGTGGTGAGGATAGCACCTTACAAAGCTCAACAACGCCTCGCATCGACCCTCTACGACGCCTCCTCCCGTACCTGTCTCGTCGGCGACGCCGCACATCTCACAAACCCGTATGCGGGTCTTGGTCTCGCGTCTGGGATCGCAGATGCGTCATCGCTCTCCGATGTCTTGATCCGCATCCTTACTGACGAGGCATCGGATCCAGAGAGATTGTTGGAGTCGTGGTCAGAGGCCCGGAGGAAGAAGTTCTTGGAGGCTGTGGATAAGCCGTCGCGGATGGCGTATAAGCGTGTCAAGGCTGATGTCAATACGGATGAGAAGGTACAGGAGTTTGTGGAGAAGGACCCGCTTGTGGGCGCGTTGAAGAGTGGTATGCCGGTTAAGCCGCCCAGCTTGGAGACGAAGGGAGAAGAGTTAGAGGGGTGGTGATGTGGGATTACAGTAGGCAGAGGCTCTCGAGGTATTCTGTCTCAGCAGATAGAAGTTGCATGTTCTGCCTACTGGTATATGATAGGAAGATGGTCATTCGCTTTGCTTGTTGTTTGTCAATGCGTCTCAGACTTGCATTTGCCGATCATTGGACGAGCCGCTGCCTGCATTGTTGTCTGAGCTCATGGAAGCGGAGGAAGTTGGGTCTGATAGGTATTCTAAACGTAGAATGCTTGTTGGTAAGGCGACGATCGTCGTCGATTATTGAATGGATAGGTGTAGGAGTGGTAGAGAGAAAAGACATGTATGTGGAATAGATACTGAAAAGTAGGATCTGTCGAACTGAGTAGAGGACGATATCACAACCGCTCACGCAGCGTAGGCGTTGGAATAGGAGGTTGAGTATAACGGACGTCGCAGGAGATACCTAAAGTACCATCGTCTTTCGAAACACAAACGTCCCTAGTCCACGTTTGCTCATGGCCAGCAGCTTGCGATTAAGAGGCGGGAGAAGAAGCACGTTGCTGTGCATTCAGCGTTTTGAGATATGGCGCTGCAACATTAAGCATAGTCCATATAATCAGCCGTAATGTACGTGCCGGTACTCCGTAGGGATGAATCTTCTGGCCACTCGTCCTCTGCTAGGAAGGTGCATCGCGTCTTTGACTGATCATCCTGGGAAGTAGGCCAAGTCTGACGACTCGGAAGGCGAGGGACGCATAGACGATGGCGCCGGCCGAGTAGACGAGAGGCTTGTAGTACTTCATCGTACTGCCGGTATTGTTGGATTCTATTCGAACTTCGACTTGTGGAACTAAGTCGGATGGGCTAGAGATAAGACGAAGATGAAGTTCGACGGATCGGTTACCCCGCGAACACGTGCGCGTCGTCGTCGATGATACCAATACTGAAATAGGCGGCCGGACTACGGTAATCGGCACAAACGATGTATGCTATCCGAGAACAAGGCGTTGCTATCTTGTACCCGAGATGCATGACTGTGAATAAGCTCGTGTTGGGCTAAAGATAGGACGGAAGATGATAGAGTAATGTCATGATCAAAGGTTTCTGCTATCCAAATTATCACCAAAGTCTGGTGATAGTATACAGCTCCGGTTCAGGCGCGGAGAAAACTGGAAACAGAAGCGTGGAAGCAGGAAGCAGAAAACAGAAGGATGGAGGCTGGTGTGGGGAGATGTGGCTAGTGACGTACGTACGCCACTCCCGGCTGGGTCGAAACAAACCATCCATGGATTAGAACGGGACACGAGTTGCCAAGTCAAGACATTCGACGAATGCTCCCTTGCCAGTCGGATTGCTCCCTCTTCCCATGCACTGCGCGCATCTATGAGGTAGCTATTGAATTACGCGTCGTCCACCATGTCTGCACCAGCGACGACTGATCCTGTCCATCAAAGTGGTAGGTGAGCTGCCGCTTCGGGGGTGCCCATGAACTCCGCAGCGTCGCTCCGTGGTGCTGGAACAATGTCGAGTAACATGGCTGACAAACACCCGCAGGCACTCTGTCCAAGTCGCAGAAGAAGAGAAACAAGAAGAAGGCCAGCGGCAATGCGAACAAGTCGGGGGAAGCAGAGCAGGTGAACGGAGACGGCTCCAGAACAGACACGGAAGACCATGAGGAAGCTGCCGAGGATACGGAGGAGCAGACTGTAAGATAGACGTGGCGTATCCATGCCTGTGCCAGCACTAACATACGGAACAGCAGCCCGCCGCGCAATCGACCGACCCAGATGCCGACGACGTAGACGACGAACAACCCCCGGTTTCGCCAACAATCATGCAAACAAACGGTACACAACACCACAGTATATCCTCTGCGATTGCACTCGGACTGGCACGCTCACGCTCACAACAAGGGCTTTCCCACTCACCGCCGCCGCCGTCCGACACCAGCGTGCGACTAGACGCTGTAGCGAAGGAGCGCGATGCGTTACGGCAGGAAGTCACGGAGCTGCGCAAGAGTTTGGAGGACATGCAGAGCAAGCAGGGGGCAGGCGCAACTGACGAATCGCAGTCGAACCATGAAGAAGAGATACGGAGTCTGCGCGAAGAGCTAGACGAGGCAAACGAGGGCAAGGAACATTTCGAGACACAGTACAAGAACTTGCTGGGCAGGGTCAACACCATCAAGACGAGTTTAGGGGACCGACTGAAGGCTGATGCGGTGGGTACACTCTCCGTCTGCGCCAGTTCCAGCATTGGGTGAAATACCAGGAAGATTGCTGACACCATATAGGCTAGGATTGAGGGGTTTCAGGCCCAAATTGCCGATCTTGAAGAGCAGACGCGCGAACTGCAAGAGAACAACAACAGCCTGTCCGAAGAGCTCGCGAAGCTACGCCAAGAAAAGCATGTCCAAGCATCAGAGATCGAGACACTACGGAGCAGGTCGAACTTATCGCAACAGAACTGGATCAAAGAGCGCGACGAGCTGATCTCGCGAGAAGCATATGTGCGCGAGGAGTTTGAGAATGCGAAACAGGCTATGCAGGACTGGGAAGTGCTTGCCATGAACGAGCGCTCATTGCGCGAGAATCTGGCGGAGAAGGACGCGGAGCTGAGGGAGCAGCTCGAGTCGATCAAGGAGGAGTACGAGAAAGCTGCCAGGGACAGAGATACGAACAGCCAGGCGGTGGAAGGACTGCAGAAGGCGCTACAGGAAGTGCAAAACCGTACGTCCTCTGAACTATCATCCCGATTTGACGAGGCGCTGACGTGTTGTAGTACGAAGAGCTGAGCTCAAAAAGTCGGTCGAAACCTATGAAGCGCAGATCAACGAGCTGCAAAAACAGGTTCAAGCCGCAGAATCCGCATCCACATCGGCCAAAGCAACGCTCGAGTCGACGCAGAAGGAGCTGGAACGCGCACTACCATTTGAGAAAGAAGTCAAGGAAAAGAACCTACTAATTGGCAAGCTACGACATGAGGCTGTAACGCTCAACGAGCATCTCACCAAAGCTCTGCGCATACTGAAGAAAGGGAGACCGGAAGACAATGTGGATCGGCAGATCATCACAAACTACTTCCTGCATTTCCTTAGTATAGATCGGAGTGATCCCAAGAAGTTTGAGGCGTTGCAGTTGATCTCTGCGCTTTTGGGATGGACGGACGGTATGTTTTCCTCTGCCATGGCCATCCCATCATGGAACGCTACTAACATGATCCTAGAGCAGCGCGAGCAAGCGGGTCTCGCCCGCCCAGGCACATCGTCCATCTCAACAGGTCTCCGCATCCCACTATCGCCCTTCAGACGCACGCCCAGCACACCCTCGTTGAGCTCTGCAACAGACCCCATGCTGATGGCGAGCTCATCGAGTAACAAGGAGTCGCTAGCAGAACTGTGGTCAGACTTCCTCGAGCGAGAAGCTGCCGAGGGAAAGGGTGCGTCGCGAAGAGGAAGCACTGTGAGTCCACCGCCGCGGACGGGGAGTGGGCTGGGGATCGGTGAGCAGAAATAATAGGTCTAACGTTTTGTAATAATACGATACCATTCCCGCTTGCATGGTTCGCGTTTTAGTTAAGGGGGCATTGCAGCAGCTTATAGACTATCCTTTTGCTCTGTGTATCATTCATCGATTTCGTATCTGTGATGCGTCTTCATACACATGTATCCGCCTTGACTCTATGTTGTTACATTCGCAATGTACAAATGCCGCCAACGTCTTCGCCACGTTCGCATGATATGCAGCTCTACGCCGCGTAAGACGTTCTCCTGCCTCTACTCCAGTGATCCTCCAGCGACCGCCTGCTTGTTCAATCTCAGGTAATCACAATCACCACTTCCATCCAGTGTGCTTGAGGATCTGCTTCTCCTTTTCCTTCCTCGGGTCTGGTGCCGCGGTACGTGCTCTCCGGGCCTCGACGTGCTTCTCCAGTTTCCTTGACTTGATCATCTTCTTTGTTGGTCGGCGGATGGACCATTGAAGCTGGCCGAAGATGTTGGTTTTGATGGCTGGGAGATGTTAGCCGCCGCTCCGGACATGTGCAGACCTTTCTGTCTTCAAAACGCACAATCCACGCAGTATGGACACAGGATGTGCAGGCGCTTGACCCTCCCACATGCCGAGCACCTGTTCAGCGCTGTTATGTCCTTCAACCCTTTGCCCGCCATGAACCGTTGTCGCTTCTTGCGGTGTGACGTCTTCTTCTTCGGCACCGCGTTGAGGAGGCCATCCCAGATATCGGCTAGAGACGGAATTTTCGGGAGTGACAAGGACGGAATCGCGAGTGCGCCAAAGGGTGTGGTGAATGCTCCCAAGGGCTGTGAAAGGCGTTGCAGAAACGGCAGGCTCAGGACGGGTCGCATGGGGCCACTGAGGCCGGGGAGCAGCGTCTGCCACAGCGGAGGGAGTGGCCGGGCGAGCGCCATTATCGCAACGGTGGGCCGACAGCGGGATGGGCGTACATGGAATCCCGTGATGTCCGGATGGTGTTGCAAAATGTAAATGCAGCTGCACGTGCGCACGACCCCAGCCTCAGCTTGCGTCGCGCCTTACCTCCCAACCACTAGCGCGCCTTCGCTTCCTGGCTCCCCCCTTTCCCGCGCCTGCATCTCGACGAGAAAGCCGCCAGTGCCACGACCCTGACTATTTGTTCCAGCAAGCCCAGACACCGCCTCCCCTTCTCTCCCAGTCCCAACACCCGACCCTCTCCCGCATCACGTCTGACCCGCCCTCGAGCCTCACATCGCTCACAATGGCTGCCACGTACCAGAACCAGTCGCAGCCCATCTTCCCGGACAGCTATGTCGGTTTCGACAGCATCACCAAGCAGATTGAGCGCAAGTCGGTGAAGCGGGGCTTCCAGTTCAATGTCATCTGCGTTGGTAAGGCCTTCCTAGATTGAGTGCCTGCTCTGTTCCCCTAGCTAACCAATGCTCCAGGCCAGACTGGTCTCGGCAAGTCGACGCTCATCAACACGCTCTTCGCCTCGCACCTCATGGACAGCAAGGGCCGCTTCCAGCCCGACGAGGAGGTCCGCAGCACCACCAACATCCACCCCGTCTCACACATCATCGAGGAAAACGGCGTGCGTCTGCGCCTCAACATCGTCGACACGCCCGGCTACGGCGACCTGATCAACAACGAGCGCTGCTGGGACCCGATTGTCAAGTACATCAAGGACCAGCACAGCGCCTACCTTCGCAAGGAGCTCACGGCCCAGCGTGAGAGGTACCTGCAGGACACGCGCATCCACTGCTGCCTGTTCTTCATCCAGCCCTCTGGCCACGCCCTCAAGCCCATTGACATTGTTGTGCTCAAGAAGCTGAGCGAGTTCGTCAACGTCGTGCCCGTCATTGCGAAGAGCGACAGCTTGACGCTCGAGGAGCGTGCCGAGTTCAAGGCCCGGATAAAGGAGGAATTCCAGTTCCACAACCTGCGCATGTACCCGTACGACAACGAGGAGGATGACAGCGAGGAAGTCCAGGCAAAGCAGGCTATCAAGGTAAGCTTGACATACATGGCATGTGATTGGACAGTGGGCTAACCCACAACAGGAACTCCTGCCCTTCGCCGTCGTTGGGTCTGAGAGGACCGTTGTTGTCAACGGCAGGAACGTCCGTGGCCGCCAGAACAAGTGGGGCATCATCAATGGTGAGCTAACCCATCCCTTCTCTCCAGTGTGCTTACTGACATTGCCTAGTCGAGGACGAGAACCACTGCGAATTCGTCTACCTGCGCAACTTCCTCACCCGCACCCACTTGCAAGACCTGATTGAGACGACCGCACAAATCCACTACGAGTCCTTCCGCGCCAAGCAGCTGTTGGCGCTCAAGGAGAGCAGCTCCCACCAAGGCCACTCTTCGCGCCCCATCTCGCCCTCTGCCGACCGCGAGCTCAGCAGGAACAGCCAGCGCATGACCATGAACGGGTACTAGGAGTTCCCGAATCATAATCGCGTTGACAGCAATGGGGGCAAACCCAGTGGTCCTCCACCGTCGCGTATGGGACCACGGATGGAACCACCAGCTCCCATGATCGATGCTGTCTGAACGGCACTGCTGCGTTCCAAGTGGGTGAACTAGCGGAGAAGAATGTGCGATGTGTTTTGATACCAGTGCATCAACCTAGCACGAAAATGGGGCTGATTGCAGTTTACATTTGATTTTCCCGATATCCTTTTAGTTACGATGGACCCTTCTTACTTTCTTGATCTCGTATGTCATAGCACGGTGTAGTGGTTGGGTACTGGTAATACCCTGGCCTCCTTTCTAGGATAGCAAAGTAATTTGACCCCGAGTGGTTCTCCCATCCGTGTCTCTTGTTTTCTGTCGCATCCTGGGTGTTTTTGATATCGGCCTGATTTCCGTGATGCGGCATCAGACGTTGACCCAGCACCGATCTAACGAACCTAGGTGTCTAGGAAGGTTTCGACGACGAGCTTTTTTATGGGCGGAAGGTACGACGGTATCCTCAGTATGTTCCTTCCGGCATCAATCATCTCTCACCTCAACAATCTCGACCCCGCAAAATCCTCCATATTATCATCCCCCTTCTTTCCTTTCTTCGCCCCTCCCGTGACCCGGACCGGCCCACTCTTGCCCCTCGCTGGCGAACCTTCGGGTGACTTGATGACTGATGAGCCGCCACCCTGCGTTTCCCCCACGATGCGCTCAACGACCTTGGCTTTGGCGCCCGCCCGCTTGAACCTGTCGTCAAAATCCGCAACTGCATCGTCTGTATTCGCCGTATCGAATGTTTCTGGGTCTGTCAGGGCGTGCAGGAGTGAGATGTTGTTATGTAAGCGTGAAGTAGAGGCTAAGGTGGGTAAGTGTTCCGTTTCCTTCTCCTTCTCCTTTTCTTCCTTCTCTTGGTTTCCTTCTTCCACGCCAGCGTCGTTTTCAGTGGCACATAGCTTATTAGGGAGGTTGTCACGCAATCGAGCCGCCCACACGACACTTCGGCCGTGCAGTTGTCCGAGCGAAGCGAATTTTTCGAACCCGTTTTCCAGACCGAAGAGGCGGCCTTCTATGCGGCCGGCACGTGAGCCGTCGTTTGTGCCGAGCGTGTAGGCGGTGGTGTAGAGGGTGTCTTCTAGGGTGAGGAGGGAGGTGAAGGGGTCGTCTTGTTGGTTGGAGGCCGGAGGCATTTTAGTGGATGGGGTTTGATGGATTGGAAAAATGTTTTCCATATGCGTGGATGATGTTTAGTTTCGGATCGTGGTTACTTTCCCTCCTATGGGAGTCAGGGTTCAGCGATGAATAGCGGAAGTGTGGCGCAAGTTGTGGCTGGCGGGGTACCAGTAGCGGGGCAGCGGGGCAGCTCTCGACACTTCCGTCGTGTGAGTGTCCATGCTTGACTCGAATCTCTACCAAACCACGAGGGAAGTGCATATAGGCTGCTGTATTCCCAGGAAATCTATCCCTACTACCATTGCACTTCTCCCAAATTCAACAGTAAGTCGATGCAACGTCATCGATGCTCTCTAATGCACACTAACGTACACACAGCACACGACTTCCCATGACCGAGACAACGAAAAAGATCTTGCCTGTCGAGGGCGAGCGCAATGTGCTCATTACAAGCGCACTTCCCTATGTCAACAACGTGCCCCACCTCGGCAACATCGTCGGATCCGTACTGTCCGCCGACGTCTTCGCCCGCTTTTCGCGCGCAAGAGGGTACAACACGTTGTATGTCTGCGGAACAGACGAGTATGGAACAGCGACGGAGACCAAGGCGATAGAAGAGAAGATGACCCCGAAGGAGCTTTGTGATAAATACTACGCGCTGCATAGCGACGTGTACAAGTGGTTCAACATCTCCTTCGATCACTTCGGTCGGACGCCCACCCAGCAACAGACGGACATTGCGCAGGACATCTTTACGAAGCTTTATAAAAATGGTTACTTGGAAGAGCAGACTACTACACAACCATACTGCGAGACCCACAAGAGCTTCTTGGCAGATCGATTCGTTGAGGGAACATGCCCGCTGTGCGCGTATGAGGATGCGCGAGGAGATCAGTGTGACAAGTGTGGACACCTGCTGGATCCTTTAGAACTCAAGAACCCGCGGTGCAAGCTGGATGGTGCGACACCCGTTCCGCGGGAGACAAAGCACGTCTATCTGTGTCTTGACAAGCTACAGCCGCTGGAAGAGGAGTGGTTCAAGAAGGCGAGTCAAGAAGGCAACTGGAGTTCGAATGGTGTCCAGATCACAGCATCGTGGCTGAAGGAAGGTCTACGGCCGCGAGGAATTACCCGTGACCTGAAGTGGGGTACAGCGGTGCCGCTCGAGGTATGATAGAGCCTGGCGCACCTTGCGAGACCAAGCTGACTCGATCAGGGCTACGAAGATAAGGTCATGTACGTTTGGTTTGATGCCTGCATAGGCTATGTGTCCATCACAGCAACATACACCGAGGACTGGAAGCAGTGGTGGCACAATCCCGAACACGTAAAGCTCTATCAGTTCATGGGCAAGGACAACGTACCGTTTCACACTGTCGTCTTTCCCTGTTCGCAAATCGGCACCAAGGACAAATGGACCATGCTCAACACCATCTCCACCACCGAGTACTTGAACTACGAGAAAGGCAAGTTCTCCAAGTCAAGAAACATCGGCGTCTTCGGCAACAATGCAGAGCAGACTGGTATCCCATCTGATGTCTGGCGCTACTACCTCCTGTCACATCGACCGGAGACTGGCGACACGGAGTTTGAGTGGGATGGCTTCATTGCGGCTAACAACAATGAACTCCTCAAGAACCTGGGCAACTTTATCAACCGAGTCATCAAGTTTGTCAACAACGCAAAGATCTACGATTCGGTGGTGCCTGATTACACCAAATTCGATGACCCCTACTTCACAGAGCACAAGAAGAAAGTCAATGACTTGCTGAAGACGTACATTGCCGAGCTCGAGGATGTCAAAATCCGCGCTGCACTCGCTACTGCGTTGCACGTATCGAGTCTGGGCAACCTGTTACTGCAGGACAATAGACTGGACAACAAGCTGGCTACTGAGCAGCCAGACCGCTGTGCTGCCGTCGTCGGGCTCGCTTTGAGTCAAATTCATCTTCTGGCGAGTCTGATACAACCGTATATGTGAGTATCTCTCTCCCTTCTGCTTCTCACTACTCAACTGGCCTGGAGAACTGCAATTGTTACTTGCGCGGTCCTCACGATGGCATGTGGTTTTGGTCGTGGTACGAGCACTGTAGTGAACCCGTACACCATATTATAACGCTTATGCTATGAAGCACATGGCTGACAACTCCTAGGCCCGACACTACTGACGCCATCCTCTCACAACTCAACGCCAAATTCCTCATCATCCCTGATAGCTGGGAAGCACGCTCACTGCCCGTCGGTCACAAAATTGGGACCGCCGGCTATCTGTTCACGCAAATCAAACCCGAGAAGGAGCAAGAGTGGCGAGAACAATTTGGTGGTGAGGAGGCTCGGAAGGCCAAGGAAGAGAAGGCGAAGAAGGCTGCAGCGAAGAAGGCGGAAAAGGAACGCAAGAAGGCAAAGAAAGCTGCTGGTGCTGACAAGGGTGTCGAAGCTGCTGAGAAGGGACAGGATGGTCCTGCGCAGAAAACGGCAGAGGAGGAGGTATCGAGGGGCGTAGAACAAGTAAGCTTGCAAACGTCGTAGTATCCATGTTTGTGTAGTTGTTACGCACGATCCTAGGCGTCGGTGGCGCGATGAGGAGCTTTGGGCAATGTGGTGTTCAACAAAAACGCGGAACAGTGGGTTTACTCAGTGCCGTCCACGCGCATGACAGGTGTTTGTGTTACTAGACTAGACTCGAATATTGTCGCTCGAGAAACCATTGCACGAGTGCTCGGCCACATACAAACACTACATGTGCGGCCATATCCGTCTCCGTGTTGTTGTTTACAGATTCTGATCTTCGTGAGTGGTCCGTAGGCTGGGTTGACCTGAGTAGTTTCCCAGGACGGTTACATGTGGTTCTCCTCGGTGAGCGTACGGAAATCTATATAATTGCACCACGATGTCGTCACATCACTCAGCGGACCGTGACTATGACTACCGAGCCCAATATAGGTCTAATTATCGGGACCTGCATACCGACTTTTAGCCAAGAAACAATAGTAGTAGGCCACACGAGTCCACTCTTGCTGGCATCGTGACCATTTGCACCTGAGCAAAGTCACAGCCCTGCTGCCTTGAGGATCGCTCCTTCCCTCTACAGCAGTATCTCCAGGTGATCGGTGAGTGTGATCAAGGGATGACGTCTACCCCGCGTTGTCCCATTCACTGCGAGAGATCGTTGCACGGACTCGACTCTCGAGCACTTCCGCCCCATTCACCAATGTACGTACCCGCTAGCGGAAAGCTTATCAAGCTCTGATCATCCGCACTAGGTAAGCGACTGTCTCTCTCCTCTTACACCCACCAACCTTTGCGACTGCGCTCAACTACCAGAAAGTTGCACAACTACCCTCGAGATCAACCGCCTCTCGTCAACCGCCTCAGGTCCACCACCAACGTCACTTAACTCAGTAGGATACACCGCAATTGCGACTCTCCAGGCGCAGACTGCGCGCAGAACTACCAACCTCGAATCACCATGGCTAGCGGATACGTTCCGCAGGTGCAAAAGGTCGCCGGCATGGGCATTGTCGAGCGCGAGATGACCACGGAGGGCAGCAACGACATCTACCTAGAGGAGCATCATCCGCGATCGATGGACAAAAACGGAAGCGACATTTCGATGAAGTCGACGACCGATGTTGAGAACCATGCGCCGGCGCAGCCGAGGGGCGTGGCTGATATGGAGGCCGTGACCGTGATTTGGACCAAGAACTGGCTGATTGCCGCCTATGCTACGTTCGTCATCATGTCTCCCTGTTGGGATTGTTGCTAACTCGATTCATAGTATCATGCTCATCTCTTTCATTAACTCCCTTCAACAGCAGACCAACTATGCCTTTAGGCCCTATGTCGTCTCTGCTTTCCAGAAGCATGGCTTGACTGCTATGACGGATGTCGTGGCCAACATCGTCGGTGGTGTATCGAAGCTACCGCTTGCCAAGTTCATCGATCTTGTTGGTCGGCCTCAAGGTTTCTTGGTGTGCATGGTGTCGGTTGTTCTAGGTAGGTACCTCTCTTCCGACGCCTAAACAACAATTAGCTTGAGAGCGGCTTACTATTGGGAATGTACACTGACATTTCATCTAGCTCTCGTTCTCATGGCCGTCTGTCAAAACGTCCAGACCTTTTGCGCCGCCCAGGTCTTCTACTGGGCCGGTATGAACGGAATCGATTACGTCCAGAACATCTTTATCGCCGATACCTCGCTCATGCAGAACCGCTTGATCTGGATGGCTTTGACAGGGCTTCCCTACGTTGTCAACACCTTTGTACTTATTGCACCCTAACCATTGGAGATGGGCACTAATATCACGTCTAGGCGGGTCCAAGCCTTGGTGAAACTTTCCTCGACCACAGCACCTGGCGTTGGGGTTATGGTACCTTTGCCATCATCACACCAATCGTCTCCATGTCCTTCTGGGCTGTTTTCTGGCTCATGGGCCGGCGCGCGAAGAAGCTGGGCGTCATGAAACGTGAGAAGAGCAGCAGGACGGTGATGCAGAGCATTCGGCACTGGTGCATCGAGTTCGATGGCAAGCTCTCCGGTCACCCATCAGGTGTCAGTTGCTAACAGACTTTAGTGATCGGTCTCCTCCTCATCTGCGGCGGCTTTTCTGTTTTCCTCCTTCCGTTCAGCCTTGCCGGCTACCAACAGGAAGGTTTCGCTTCGCCGATGATCATCTGCATGATCGTGTTCGGACTCCTCATTATCGGCCTTTTCCTCGTCTGGGAACGCTTCTACGCGCCCAGGACCTTCTTCCCGTTCAAGCTCATGAAGGACCGCTCCGTCATTGCGGCGTGCTTTCTGGGCGCTAATTCCTGGATCGCATTCTAGTAAGTCTCCTGATTCATTTGGAAAGAGCCTTGCTGACTTTTGTTCTTTTTAGCTCCTACAAGATGTATTACTCCTCTTACCTCCAGGTGGTCTTCAACCTCTCCGTGGCAAAAGCAGGTTACATCACCAACATCTTTTTCATCGTCTCCTGCACCTGGGCCCTCATCATCAGCTTCGCCTTTAAGTACACGGATACCTACAAATGGGGTGCCATCATCGCCATGCCTGTTCAGATCCTTATGACTGGCCTTCTCATCCATTTCCGTGAGCCGGGTACTAGCATCGGATATCTCGTCATGGTCGAGGTCTTCGGCGCTATGGCTAGCGCTATGCTCTTGCAGATCGAGCAAGTCGCCATCATGGTAGCTGTACCCCACGAAGACATTGCCGTCGGTCTCGCGCTCCTCAGCGTTATTACCGCTGTCGGTGGTGCCATCGGTCAATCCGTCTCCGGCGCTCTCTGGAATCAGATTGTGCCAGACAAGATTGCCGAGTACCTTCCTGAGGCCTCCCAGGACAGGATCATGGAGATCTTCGGCGACCTCAATGTCCAGTTGGCACTACCATGGGGCAGTCCCGAGCGTGAGGCTTTGATCAAAGCGTTCGCAGACGCGCAGAAGACGATGCTGATTGTCGGTACTTGCGCGCTTGTGCCTTGCTTCGTATGGGTTGCCATGCTCAAGAACTCCCGCATGAGCGACCGCATGGCTAGGAAGGGCCTGCAAGCTTGATTGGCTGCGAGGTTGTCGGTTGGACTCGATAACGTAGCGGGAATCGGGTGCGGAACGGCCAGTTGCAATAACGGACTGGTATCAAAGAGCTGGGATAGGTAACGACATGGGGATGACGGAAGACCGTGCAAATTGCACTACATACAAACTCTGAATGATTTTGGACATGGGTAGGCTGACAGCCTCGGGTATCTAAATGAGATTGGGAGTGGCGATTGACGGAAACGGTCTCTACCTACCGTACCGCACCTGCGGTTCTCATCTTTTACTGGTACCTTAACATGTCAATGAAAATCTCGGGTTGAAATATGCGCTGTTTAACCATAACTCTTTCTATGACCACTAGCTTGAAGCCTTCCAACATCAGAAAGAATGTAGCGTTGCTATCTCGTGAGATCTCAAAGTCTTCTATGCTGTCTATGAACAGGTGGGTACCTTAAATGTTGCAGCCGAGACAGATCGTGAGGTGGGTGAAGGTAGGTAAGTGCGTGGTGCGGTCCAACATGCGCAACGGAAAATCAACTCGGAACCAGCGGAACGCACACGCCGACGCGAACATGCGCATCATCCTCGAACTCCCAACCACAACGCTCTTCCTCTGTACCAGAATAAAAGAACACTAAAAGTTTAAAAACAAGAGACAAAAGCGTTTCATCAGCTACTACATATATACATTAGATCCGCGCACCACCAGCATGTCCCCTGCCCGCCCTCAAGCGGTGAAGCGCCAACGCACACCAGCCACGCTACTTCCCTGAAAACTACGGTACCCTACCTATCCCCAACCACCTCTTACCATAGGTACCTATGACCCAACCCACGCACTGCACTGCACGCGCGCACGACAGCCCGGCCACGCCTTTTCCCACGCAGCAATTAGCCTGACATCTGCCACCCAAGAACCGACAGCGACACCGTACCAAACAAGTCAAACCCTCCCAGCCCATCCCAAACATGTACATGTTCGCCCTCCCACCACCCACCATCAACCTACTCCTCCTCCACCTCCTCAGCGCAACCCGCCCAAGCCTCGCCGCCGCGGCAGAACCCTGGCCGCACAACCTTCCCAAGCACATGAAATACTTCCCCGAAGACGAAGCCGTCGCAAAACGAAGCATCCACCTGCACCAAAAACTGCGGACCGAGAAACCAATTGGGGTGAAGAAAATGGGCGTCGATGCACGAGAGATGTTTCTATTGGAGAATTGGATCTTTGAGGGTGATGATGACGGTCAGGGTCTTGGGGAAGAAAAAGAAACAGAGAAGTCTCGCCGCAGCAGTAGCGCAGAGTATGACTATGATGAGTTCACCAATGCGACACTGCAAGCGCGCATGGCCTTGCGCCCCATAATCCCGCACCCACAACAAGACTGGCTCGCGCGAAAACACGTTCGTGATGTATTAACATCGTTGTTGTTGGAGGGAAGACAATTCCAGTGCCCGGCCGGAACATCGAGTTGCGACGATATTGGGGAGCCGGACGTGTGCTGTGGAACGGGCAGTACGTGTATTGACGTTTCGGGAAACTCGGAGGCTGGGTCTGTGGGCTGCTGTCCGCAGGGCAAGACGTGTGCGGGCGGGGTGAGGTGTGATGTTGCGAGTGGGTATTCGAGTTGTCCGGATGCGCCAAATGGGGGGTGTTGTTTGCCTGGGTTTACGTGTCAGGGTGTGGGATGTGAGTTTTGTCTCTTTCCTTTCCTTCCCCGGCTTTCTTATTCTTGATGGTTCTTGCGAGGAGGTGAGCTTCTTTTTTTTTGAGCGAGGCGCATCGAGACTAATTTTGTGTGTGTACAGGTGTTTGGGAAGGTACTTCGACGGCTTATGTTCAACCTTCTACTTCTACCCCTACTTCTACCTCCTCGGACGATGCTGCTGAAACGACATCAACCTCTACTACCGTCGTTGTCGTTCCTACCAGCCCTTCTACCACCACCACCACAACGCCCGCCCCGACATCGACTTCCGATTCAAGATACTACACATGCTCAACTGGCTGGTTCTCATGCCCCTCCTCCCTCGGCGGCGGATGCTGCATGAACGGCCGCACCTGTGCAACCGGCGCATCCTGTCTCGGCGACGACGATGACGACTCAACTAGCACACGCGCCCCTGACGCCCCCGTCCGCCCCACCAGCGGCTCCGTGACCACTACTACCGCCGCCGCGCCCGGCGGCAACGATGTGTGCCCCAAAGGCTTCTACGTCTGCAGCGCATACTACCCCACGGGATGCTGCCGGGTCGGACTCGATTGCCAAACGACAGGGTCCTGTGTCTTGCCTACAAAGACCATTGTGGATACGAACGGCATCGTCATTGTGGCGCCGACGGGTGTGAGCGTGGCGGCGACGCAGGGCGGCAGTTGTCCGAGTGCGTGGTATAGCTGTGCTGCTAGTCTGGGCGGCAATTGCTGTCCGGATGGGTATGCGTGTGGGGAAGAGCAGTGTACGGCGACGGCGTCGGGGCAGACAGGTGTGGAGGATAAGGTTACGCCGGATAGTAGGGCGAGTTTTGTTTCGAGTCTGTCGATTTGGGCTATAGGGGTTTCGGCGCTGGGTGTTGGTGTTGCTATGGTTCTGCTGTGAGGGTGTGGGAATGAAGAATGAAGTTTAAATTTATAGGGGATGATGATGCGCTATGTATTATTATTACTCATATTCGATGCTTTCTAGCACGCCGCAAGCAATGAGCTTTACCATTTGGGTATGCCGAAATGCATTTTGGTTGAGAAATAAGTCACGGCGTTGCGAGCGCTGCAAGTTCCTGCACATCGTTGAACGACAATACTTTCAGCCAGTAAGTATCACCAATAAGAGGCCGTTGTAGCCGGCGCCTGTGTCATGGCCAGTTTGCCCAGCAATGTCAACATGGAATGTAGAGGGCGGACGTCCAGGTGACTTGTTTCCATTGCGGAGGACAGAGGGTTAGGAAAAGTGCCTTGCCGCTATCTTGGTGCGGCTGAGGTTGTAGTCGTCCCTCTCTTATCAAGCCACTCGCGCTCAGCCTCGCGCTTATCCCACCATCCGCATCGTCCATGGTAATTTCTAAACGAAAAAGTTTAGATAAGCGTTCAGCTGGGCTTGTGGCGTGCGTGTGAATTTATGCTTTTTCGACTCTTTTCATCGGCCACACCGTGTAGCCGAGTACCTCTCTTTGTTAGCCTTGTCCATACGGTGCGCACAAGGCAACGCAGATTGTGAGCATCAATAAGCGCAAGTGGGTGGTGGCTGTGCGAAAGTGCGTGTATATATCCTCGCGCTGTAGTGTAGTATTGCCGCAAGAACAATGGCGTGTACTTTGTCAACAATTAGCAACTCCACAAACGGATTTGACTTTGCCAAACTCTTCGATGCATATTTGTTTCTCAATGCGACATGTGCGCCGGAAAGCGACATCTTCTTTGCAGGTACTCAACTATAGACAGATAAGGTGTGCCTCAAGATTACGGGGAACAGCAACTCGATCTGGTCTGGCTGGACACCCTACCCGATCAGTGACATCTGGACGAGACTTGTGGTCTGGAAATTGCCGCTTTTGCAGCTGCTCTCGCAGTTTCCGAGACCACCGTTGGGATGGCGCGTGGAAACGAGCATTATGCTGCACCTATTGGGTGATCCGATAGACTCTATCGCAAGTATGTTGGTCACGTTGGCTAGTTGCCAGGCGAGAGCGGAGAAGGCGAAGAGGATGTGTCGCGATGCCGGGATGGGTCATGGCCACCCATAGTATCAGAGGACCTGGAAGCAGTTGGCCATCATTATGGTATCGTACGACGAGTGCGGGGTGTCGGTGAAGAACGACGGCTTTCGTCGTGTGTAGTAAGTCTCCAGTAGCCAGGTATTGATCGAAAGTCACTGACGGATCCAATGCAGCCGGAGAATGAGACGCCAAGCGAATTTTGACAATGACATTCGGTACATATACGAGGAGGCAGCATTTTCGTTAGCAGGGGACCGACAGACACGCATCCTTCCGGTAGTACTTTCCGAGATTCTCTTCATCGGAGGCTGGGTCATATCACTCGTGAAGGCGGCTTCATCTGAGCCGGGGCCAACAAACTGGGTTAATGTGGAGGCACAGAGTATCGCGATCTCTGCACTGTTCCTTTGGGTCACGGCAACTGTAGTCATCGGGTCTTTAATTGGTGCGTCTCAGACGGAGGATATGGTCCCAAGGATACTCCATACGATGGAAAATGACCTGGGTTCATTTCAGGGGCGCAATGATCGCAGGCCTTCAACTCGGGAGCGTGTAGAGACGGTGTGGTGCCCGAGGTCGGTCCATCGGGCGAGGACTGGTGGGACGTATTCTTGGAGGCCAGATAAATGGAAAGGGACACGGACGAAGCTCGGCGTCAGTAGAGCAGCAGTTTTCGCTAGCTCTTTGGTAGCCGTAATTGTTGTGGGGATCAGCTTCTCTGTCGCGGCCCTCTTGTCGTATCTCGTCGCGCCGCAGGGATTTAGTTGTCGGCACATCCCAGAAACTATAGTGTCAGTATACCGGTGTCTTGCGTACATGACGACTTGCTAACGCTATCAATAGATTTGCCATATGGTTGCTCAGCTTCGCGGTCGAGACTGTCTGCGAAATATACTTGGGCCGCAGGCTCTTCTGGACCATATTCTGGAAAGACGCTCTGAGCGCTCTGAGCATCGTTGCTATCATCCTGCTTATACAATGGGGCATCATGAATCGGTGCTCATGCTGGTCTCGGTGGGGCTCAACGGGACTCCATCTACCGCAGATGACGGGGCTGAAGGGCAACTTGATGCATTTCATTAGGCATGTTGCACCTTGGATAGTGCTCGCAGCGATTGTACTGCATCTTCGCTTATGCGTGGCCGTCGTCTGGAAATACTGGGATGCTTTCCGTGTGTTCATCCAGAGAGATGACGGCGCTTCGAATCTTGGCTGGGAGAGATCGGGACGCTAGAAGAATAACGTCCAAGTGACGGAAAGAGAGCTTGAGGAGGAAGTAGAACTTGAGGGAAGATGAGATAGACGAATTTTTTTGAAGTCGCTCTCGAATAGGAGCTCGAGTAGGGGGGTCATCAGGCGATCCAGCGAGCAAAAGAAACCGGGTTGGTTGTCGTGTTGTAGTATGAGTGAGAGGATGGGGATGGTGTGCTGGAGGAACGGGAAGTTGGAACGGCTGCTGAGCTATGACCATCAACCCCACAAAAAAAGTTCGAACCCATGCACATGTGCAGCGCGAAAGGCCGACTTCATCCCCGTCCACGACCTATTATTCCACCCAAGATAGCAGAGTATGGCGCCGCCCTCATTTTCTCCCGACACATCAATCTCCTCGCACACACTCTCCATCGGCTCGGCCCATCCGCCGCCAATGGAGCTCCAACCCGGCTCTGCGACATCGCCGACGAGCTTGCTCGCCAACCCACTCGCCTTCCTGCAACCCACGGCCCAACTCAATGCTTCCTTTCTTGCCGCCGCAAAGCGATATTTGGACCCCGTTGCCGTTGGCGTTAGCGAGTCACAGGCACGACGACAGCAAGATTTGCGCACCAAGCGGAAGCGGGGACGAGGCTATGACGATGACTTCAAGGTCTTGCATCTGAAGAAGCTGCACGTACAGGGCTTTGGGGTGAATCAGGTTTTTGAACAGACGCGGAGAATCGTCGAGGCCGCGGCGGACGAAATTGAGCTCGCGCTCCCAGAGCAAGAAGAAGACGGAGTGGTGGCAGTACTGGGTGACGACGACGCGGAGGAAGACGTGGAGGAAGCAGAGGAATACCATACCGATTCGAGTCTGGGTGAAGAGGGTGTTGATTGGGAGTACGACGGTGTGGATGAGGTTGAGGATGAGGATGAGGAAGCGTTGGATGGCGAAAGACTAGACGAACAAGACCTCGACTTGGAAGATGGGGAAGAGCACATCTTCTCTGAAGCCGAATTGGACGATGAGCCTGCAGAAATCTATCAACCTGATCCGAACGGGCTCAACGACGGCTTCTTCTCTATCGACGACTTTAATAAACAGACTGACTTTCTAGAGCAGCATGATCAAAGAGGAGAAGCTGCGGACAGCGATGACGACGAGATAAACTGGGAAGCAGATCCGATGACAGACGGTGCAGCCACTGGAATGCTAGAGGATGCATCCGACGACGAATCCGATGAGGGCGGGCCGACTTTCGGCAATGCAGACCTCAACGCGCCTGAAGGGGACAGTGACGACGACGAGGATTTTGAGCAAGGAGATTTGGATGGCCTCGACGACGGCATGAATGCCAACAACGTCATGTATGCGGACTTCTTCGCCCCACCAGCACAGAAAGCCGGCAAGAAGAACAATAAGAGGCCACATCCGCACAACTTCCCAGCGACACAGCTAGATCAAGAAGCGGAGCGTGAAGAGGATGTCGAAGGGACCATGGCTAGGGTGCATCGGGATCTATTCGAAGATGACGATGATGCGGAGAGTGAGGGTGACCTCTCCAATCTTGACCCTGCAGACCCCAAGTCAAGACAGTCGACGCACGAACGGCGACAAGCCAAAATACAAGAAGAGATTAGAAAGCTGGAATCAGCCAACGTTGCAAAACGACAGTGGCAGCTGTCCGGTGAAGCACGCGCAGCTGATCGACCGTTGAACTCGCTTCTCGAAGAGAATCTTGAGTTTGAGCGGGCTGGAAAACCTGTACCTATAGTAACAGCTGAGACTACAGAAGACATGGAAGCATTGATCAAGCGGCGCATCCTGTCTGGCGAGTTCGACGAACTACATCGACGTCGGCCGGATGATCTCGCGACCGGGCCCCGACGCGGCCGCATTGAACTCGAGGACACCAAGTCCGGCAAAGGGCTGGCAGAAATTTACGAAGAAGAACACTTACGAGAAACTGATCCCAACTTTGTCGAAGCCAAAGACGAAAAGCTGAAAAAGGAGCACGACGAGATTGCCAGCCTGTGGAAGAGCGTGTCCGCCAAGCTGGACTCTCTCAGCTCCTCGCACTTCAAACCTAAGCCCGCAGCTGCGAATCTCGAAATCCGCGTCGACGCGCCCGCCATCGAGATGGAAGACGCGCGTCCCACGGCTGGCGGCGAGGTCGCCAGCGAGAGCATGCTCGCACCGCAAGAAGTCTACAAACCCGGCGACGAGAAGAGCAAGACGGAGATTGTCACCAAGAGCGGCATGCCGGTTGCCCGTGAGGAGATGTCACGGGAAGACAAGGCTTCCAGACGACGGCGGGCCAAAGAGAGGGCGAAGAAGGCCGGCCTTAATAAACCGACAAAAGGCCAGAATGAGGAGAAGAAGAAGGAGAAGAAGAGGGGCGAGAAGAAACAGATGCTGGGTGACCTCAAGAAGGGTGGTGTGCAGGTCATTGGCCGAAGGGGTGTGCTCACCGATGTTGAGGGTAAGGAAGTCAAGGATGCAGCGAGGAAGGGCGCGGGCAGCTACAAGCTGTAAAGACGGACCTGGGGAGTAGAGTAGTGTCGAATATATTCATCTCGTGTTTGCTACAGTCGCATCCCTAGGATACATCATCTCCTGACATGTAATTTAGTTTTCATTTCTTGAATCCATTTTCACCATCACGTCTCCCCTTTCTCCTTCTGTTCAAAACTGAGACTAGTCGCACGCCTACTATCGTACTGCATTGATTTATCGCATTATTGCGCGCAGTTGAACAAAGCAATCAGCAACCCGAAATCCTACCTTTTTTAGCAAATCAGCGTCTGGCCAACAGCTGGGTGAATTGCAGTGCCGGCTTATTAGCATGCTCATACCTCCAAAAGGAATATACCGAAAGTCTCAAGTATGCGTCATTTCGTAAAATGGAACCTGAATTATGAGTACGGCGCCAATACAACGCACTCCAAGTACGACAGTTACTATTGTGATGCGCCCCCATCTCTTCGTATAAAGTTTCGGGATATAAATTTGAATCTTCCTCGAAGCATAACTCCTTGCCCACTCGCCAATGACCGTTGTCTTCTCTAGCTCATATTGTCCGTAGTGATAACAGAGACTGTACTTCCAAGTACAACCCCTAACCAACCGCCGATAGTCGTCTTATATTCTTCTTCCCCTACCTCCTCCTCTACCTCTACCGTCTATTGGGCCCGAAGCCGTCTATTTCTTGCCATGATCCTCGGCCCCAACCGTCAACCGAAGTACAAAATTGACAATAACGGCCGCAAACAAAGCAATCGTCAGAACCGTCGGGCCCAATCGATCATCAAAGCCACCCTGGCCCCTCATGCGTATACTGCGCGCACGCCAATGAAACGTAAACAGGGCGTACAGCATGGCCATCATGGCGACGAGGGTAAAGAGGCCAGCGGAAATCTTGCCAATCTTGTCGCCAAAGTTGAGGAGGCCGATTGCGAGGCCGCCGAGGATGACGGTGAAGTTGAGCCAGGAGAGGAAGGTGCGCTCGTTGGCGAAGAAGACTTTGGGTTCGACTCGCGTCGGGAGCGCGATGCGCTTGCCTGTACTGCGCTGTTAGTATTTTGAGAGGAGGTGGGTGCATGGTTCGAGTGTACCCGGTGCGGTCTGGAGGAGCGGTTGGCTGGACATGACGATTGTAGTAATAACCCCACTAGGTATAGCAACGGGAGCTCGTAGAGGACGATTCGCGGCGGTCGGAAAAGGCAATTGACGCGTAGCAAAGTCTTGTGCTACCGGGTCCAGCTTCAGACGGCGTATCGGTGTAGAATAAATGGACAAGTGCAGAGTCTTGCGTCAGAGAGAAATCGGAGCTCGTCCTCGCGGGCTTGGCCCATGTCCAGACAGATGCAGCCTATCAAAGCAGCATATGCATGCCACGTGATAAAAGGGCCGCGGAAAGCGCGCTAGGCTTGCGCAGGGATCACTGCGCTAAACATCCGTAGTTACTAACAAACAACACGGCCGCTCTCACAACACCACAACACTAGGCTTCCGAATACTACCCTCACGTGCTACTATAATCCACGCTTCTTCTCGCATTACTACGCAAATAGCATCATCTGAGCCATGGCTTCTGCGACTCCCCTTCCCACACAAGAGCTCCAAGAGATTGCTCAAAACGTACGAGACGCACCTATCCGTACTCGTCTGGGAGTTGGATGGAGCTAACTTTTACGTTTTGTAGGCCTGCGAGCAAGCAATCGGTTCCGCAGAAGCATACGATCATGCCAAAGTAGGAGACTGGAACAGCGAAATCATCGTACGTCCTCTGTTCCATCCATCCATCCATCTCTTACTTACTTCACCCCCCATAAACACTACACATCCGCAACTAACACATACACACCAGCAAACCATACTCAAGACCCTGATCCAAAAGACGAGCCCAGCCTCGGACTCCACCGGCGAACCTTCGCAACCGGCCTACAAATACATTGCCAACAGCACAGTCATCCAGCACATTGGCTCCCCCTCGGAACCAGAGAAGCACGGCCGTCGCGGCATGCACAGCGCTGTCGGTGCCTTCTGGAACAACGAAAAGGACGGCACCTACAGCTACAAGTGGGAGGCCGCCGAGAGCAAGGGCATGGATATCGTCATCACCATTACGTGGATCGCTATCTAGAAGGGCAATCGTGGTCGTGCGGGTGATGATGATGGTGGTGGTCGCTTGGTGAGGTCGCATCTGCCGGCGAGGAAGATGGGCAAGGAGGGGAAGAGTGAGAGTTATGTTCGGGCGTTGCCGAGGGCTGCTGAGGGGTGAGGAGGGTTCTCGTTTTTGTTTTCGCGAGACCTGGATAGAGGGCCTTTGCTCTTCTCTCGTGGGTCGCTGAGAACCTGAAGTGTATATATTCTTGCGTCCTCTCTGCCTATCGACATGGCGAAATTGATACCTATTACCTTTCTCCTTACCTGACAAGTTTGGCGATCTTAGTACTGAAAGGCAATTGGCCGGTCTCGTGTCGTGGCTGGAGCATCTGGACGAGCACCCATTCACAGTCAGTACGTTATCACACTCTTTGAGGGACAGTGAGGAACCGCTTTAAAGTTATGAGGTGACAGGACCGTCGACGTGGAGCTTACTGGATCAGGATGGCAAAGGTAAAGGTATACTGATAACTGAGCTTTGACCATCGCAACCGTTTCGGGTAGTGAAAGATGTCACGTGCGTGCAAGGATAGGCCCCAACCCGACGCGTCGACCGCACCGCGCCCTTGACCCACTATCGATAAACACCTCGACACCTCAACGCTCGATGCCGATGAGCACGCGATGGCTACCGCACCGGATTACAAGAACATCCCCCACTCACACCGCCTCCCCGTCAGCCATCGCGAAGTCCAGCGCACCTTCACCAAGCTCTCCCGCCAATCGCTCATATCGCTCGCACTACAATGGCTAAGCAAGAAGAACCGCGACTTCTGCAAGCCATACCTGCTCAGCGACCGCACGGAGGACGCAGACGAAGAGGAGGACGAGGACGAGATATACGAGCTGGCACAGAGTTATGAGGCCCTGCAGGAACTGTACAAGCAATTAGGCGGGCGCAAGGGTGGCAGAAGAGAGGTGCTCGATCGCATACTCGAGGGAGACTGGAGGAAAGGCGTGTCCATGTACCAGCTGGCTACGGCGGAAATCCAGTACCTCCTCGACCATCCGCACGCCCTGCGCTGGACGGCCAAGCGTCTCACCAAGATACCAAATGCGCGGTCACCAGTCACAGACATGGAAGTCACAAACGACTCGGACCACCTCCCACGCTTCCAGGCGCAAACCTTCATGTCGAACCTGGCGCGAGAGTTGACACCCTTGATGAAGGCGCACTACCTCATCATCCGGATAAAGACGTCGCCCATGACCATACTACGGGTTTACATTCACGACTCGCCGTACAGCAACGAAGCCTCGCTAGCGATCGACACGACTCGTACCGACAGCGCGAAAGCTGTCTTCTTCATCTGGCCGAACGGCTCACCCTTTGTATACTCGTCGCTCGCAACGCTCACGGGCCAAGTGGTGGGCGATGATGGGCGACACTTGAGGGATATCGTACAACAGGCAATACCAAAAGCTTTCTCCAGACCGTCGGCGCGATACCAGTTGACAAGCACCAACTTCACCACCAAATCCCTCGAGGCGCTTCTGACCTACCGCGGACCTGGAAAAAGCAATGCGGCAGCAGGCGGATGGAGCATCTTTCAAGACCACAGCTTCAGCCAGAATGCACTGGACTTTATCACTACGCAAAAGGGCGACGGCCACGACAAGACTGCTGCTGCCGACAAGACCCATCATACCAATGGCGGACCCAAACCTGGACCGGGCCGACCCCCCAAGCGACCACTCGACGACAAGCCGTCTTCAGACGAAGCCAAACGACGCAAAGATGTAGCAGCTGGTCGCTTTGGCACCTCCGCGCAACCAAACGACGGCCAAGGCCTAGAACGCTTCGAAGTCCGAATCGACGACCCATTCCCATCCTCATCATCATCCACAACAACGACAGACCAACCCCCACAACCAGACGCCGCCGATGCCTCCCTCCTCGATTCTGCTCAACCACCGACGCGCCGAGGCCGCCCCTCCGCGCTTGACAGAACAGAACAGGATCTCGAGGAGATTCGGAACGAAGACGGTTGGACGCCCAATGTGCGCTTCACTTTCCATGGCGCACATGTTTTTGCGGGTATCAGACAGCTCGTCGAGGAGGGTATTGTGGATGGGGAGTTGATGCCTGGGTGGATGACGGGCGAGGCGGGCGTTACGATTGGGGCGGTGAAGGGGGGTCGTGTACGGAGTAAAGAGGGGGTTCCGGGTGTTTGATCGTTGTGTTGCTGTGCGTTTAATTTGTTTTTTTTTTGTGCGGTCGTCGTTCTTTTTCTGTTTTTCTTTTGTAAGTAGATGATGCTTGTTTGTCTGATATACCCACTGTGATTATGATGATGGTGGTGGTGCGGCGTATGGGCGTTGTTGTTTTCGTCCGCTTCGCATGGGACGTGGATATATGGTATGTAACGACCAAGCGTTTTATCCATTTTTATGCTTTATTGTCTAGCAAGCATATGTTTTCAACAAGCACAGATCGACATATATGAACCATTTATGTTACCTACTGGAGTTTCGCTCCTGTCGTTCTAATATTCGCACTTCTAGAAAGTAAAGATGGGTGAGACTCAGTTAAGAAAGGGGACCTCTAACTCGAACCTCCCGTACACGAAACGAGGACAGTTCGATGTTATACCCAGTCTAACATCACTTCTTCCAACGTACACACGTTACCCCACAACAATGGCCCCACTCATCACCGTAATACTCAACTATCCTCATCGCCACCCTCCTCACAGCTACTACTCGTCGACTCGCTAACCTTGACCCTCTTCCTCCTATCTAGAGTAGTCCCAGCAGCCTCAAAATGCCCAACCACATGTCTACACCTCTCCTCCCAAGTACGACTCAGGCTCCCACACTCGCCACACGCCAACTCACTCCTAGGTCTAAAATCCACCCTACTCAAGTCCAACACTTCCTCTGGTTTCCATCCGCGGCCATGCACCTCCTTGGCGTGCTTGAGGAACTTGTCCTTCCTGCTGACGATGAAGGCGTGGTCCGTGGGCGTGTGCGCGCACAAAGTGCAGAGCCAGATTTCCTGCGGCTCGTGGGTTTCTTCGTGGCGGCGCCAGTCGAAGCGCCGGCACGTCGCGTAGTTGCAGCCAAAGGTGCAGCGGTAGGCGCCTGTGTTTACGGAGCGTCGGCCGTCGGTTTGGGGCCGTGGACGCCGACAGGTGGCTATGTGTTTTTCTACCAGAGCGAGTGTTGCCGGGAGGAGGTGGGCGTTTGCTGCGCTGAGGGCTGTGGAGATGGGTATTGTAGTGTCCCGTGGTTGCGGTGACTGTTTGTCGAGCCCGGTGCGAAGCGGAATGTGGGAGAACGGCGTATTGCTGCTAATGCTCGGGTATTCCTTGTTGATGTATCCGATAAGGAGCTGTGGGTGCGCCTGAGTAAGAGTCGCTAGTGCACTCAGGGTTTCGTTTGAAAGAATGGGGAAAGATTCGGACTGTGCGAGTGTCTCGTACCAATGTCGCACAAATTCCTGCTGTCTAGTCGTTAGACTTTCAACACTTATTCGATATGATTTTGTGTTGCTGCCACTCTTGTCGTGCTCGTCATCAAGACCTCTGATGGCCGTCTTGGAAATTCTTCCATTCAAACTAGTTGAAGACCGTCGTCTTGGTGTAGACTGAGGAGACATTTGGCTCTCTCTAAGCCGCTCAACATGGATTGAGTCTTCAGGCTCTTCCTCCATGGGGCTATCTCGAGAGCGCTTTTTATAGTCTGATGAAGTTGGCACGTCTGTAGACTCATCATGTGGGGAAACTTCTTCCGTTCCAAATGTACGATTGACTGTATCCAAATCACTGGAACTGGGAGCCATGATTGCTGGCCATATATTTTCTTGTAGTAGTACCGTGTGTTTCTGAAGAGGCCGGTCTTGCAAATATGATCCCCAAAAAGGAGTGTGTCGGTCTGGGATCCTAGTGGGATACTGGTGAATTGGAAAATTTGTAGAGACATTATCAGATGTATAGTCATGAGAAATCGCTACTCCCTGTGACTTTGAGTCAGCTTTTGCTGAGTCGCTTCATTTGTGTTATTAGGCAGCAATCAGTAAAGCGTTATTTGGGCTCATCGGGCTGATGGGAAAGTGGAGCGACGGAATGCTCACCCAATCCGCCAAATAAGGCGAGCCCACCAAGCATACGTGTGTATCGGGTGTCGTTCCAGGGATCCTGAAGTTCACCGGATCAATGACGGTGGTGCCCGTTCTAATGGTAGAATGTTGATCATACGGGATTACACTGGCAATAGCGCTGTATGCCGAAGCTGGAAAGAACGTTTGATATCCTAGAGGGACACCAGCCTGGTAGGATAACGCGGCATCCTGCCATTGGTCTTCGCTGTTGCCTGAGGCACGGGGACAGGTGTCATGGCGTGCGTTAGCGGGGCTGTCTCCAGATTGGCGGAGCATCTTTTCGGCCCGGACGGATGATGCGAGAAAAATCAAGGCTGGATTAGGTGGGATCCATGTCACGTACCCAAGTGGAGGGATACAGTGGTCGTATTATCCTAGGAAAGATCCGACAAACGTAGTTGGGACCAGGTGTGCTCTTAAGGAACTCCCCCTAGAGACGTTACATGTTGCGCCCTCGCCCTCATCCGTCTTCACCGCACATTACAAGGGAGCTTCGTCGGCTTGCCCGCTCAAAATACCGCAGGACTAAACCTATGGATCCTGCAAACCTTGTTTCGATATGCCGTAGCGCAAAAATAACATGAATACTTATCGATCTCATGGTCGACCAAACCCGCAGCAACACTTGACAAGACATCCAGAGATGCTGCTTCAAAGTATTGAGATTTAATATCGCGGATGTGCGACCTGATACTCCAAGAAACATGAGTTGGAACACGCTCGACAGTGCCAACAGGCCACCCTCTCAATCTATCGGTTCCTGTAGGATGCCGTGGAAACAGGACGTACGTTGCCCGTCCTGTCGTATTGGGGGCAAAGAGAGTCGCCTTGGATATCACTTGCTTTTCCAGGTCCACATTCAGTTGCGTGAGAGGCCGCTTCATAAACATGTCCAAGTGATCAAGATAACCGACACGATGCAAAAGTTGCTCTAGTGGGTTTTGATCGACAACTGGCGAGGCGCTTCCAGATGCACATCGATCGGAGACGAACTTGAGCCTACCAGATGAATCGCTGTAGGTTACCAGGCTCGCTAGGCCACGCGAACGTTCGATATAGAAAGATGTATGATACGACCGTAATGATGGAAAGCAGCCAGACTGTCTCGAAGACCAATCGCATGTCGTAAGTAGTCTTGCCCGAATATCGATCTGTCGAAAGTGAAGCTGGGATGCATGGCACATGCAGCCGCCAAATGATCCATGGGATAATAAAGTATCGAGGCTCAACGAGAGGTGCAGTGATAACGGAAAGAGCAGTGGTGACCAACCATATCGCAATGAAGCTGACTTGGCAGGGCTGACCATGCGCCCTGTCGTTGGTTGGACGATCTTCGCGCTTCCCCTTAAACAAATCCTCGCCAATCGACGGTGAGGCGAGCGACTGAAACGTCAGCCATGCACATATATAGTATACAGGAACGGCGAGATATTTGAGCGCTGGGTACAATCGTATGATCCTAAAGACGTAGAATACATAGTGACGATTGTCCGCCAAGGTATACGGATGAATGATGGTGTTGAAGTAGACGACAAGCAGGCCGCAGATAGTGAACAGTACGGGAACCAGAGTTGTCGGAATCCCATAGTTGGACGTGTTAAGATAGTAGTCGCACATTTCCCGGACTTGACTTGGTAGTAGTGGGACAACAGGTCGAATCAAGGGTCTTGCGAGAAGTGGAACCGAGAAGAATGCGATATACGGCCAAATATAAAGCATCTGTGGCAGATGGATCGTGGCAGTATGCGCGGATTTATCACCTAATAGTATGAGTACCACGAAACCTCAACTTATCGAGATGCTTACCGAGGACAACACTGCCGTTCCAGGCTACGAAGCCAGCGAACAAAAGCAAAAGAGTAATGTAGGGTATAGCTACCTTGAGAATGACTAAAGGCCTCCTCATTGCTGCGACGACTATGGAAGTGAGGAATAGGACAATGTCTGGGGGTTGACTTTGATGTTAGTGTCAATCCTGGTGCTTGGTCGAGATTCTACGTACCTTGCGGTCCAGCATCTTGCACAGAACAGTCACGAATGATTCCTTCGCCCCAGCTCTCTCGCAAGATTGATGCGAAATCCTCTCTTCTTGCAGTAGTGGACGGTGTATTTGCTTTTAGAGCGTCTACGACCGCAAGCCCGGCTGGGAATACTGCCACCCAGAAAATGTTGGTTTGCCGAAAGAGTAGTGAAATAACACCCAAAACCACCGCAACAGCGTCGGTCGTTACTCCTGCGTCTGTTGTAGATCTTTTCAGGAACGCACTGTAAGCTAGTAGTACGGCCAAAGTCGACATCACATCGGTATAATACAGCGCAGAGAAGAAGAAAAGGGGAGGAAACAGCGCAATATTGAGAGCACAATGAACATCAAGTACAAAGGACAGATCTTCTGCAGGTGGATCCCTTCTGGCGATGTCTTGGCCCTCGTGGAATCGTTGACCTGAGTCGTTGCGGAGTCGAAGTACGCGTGAGATGTAGTAGCTCAGGATGAAGATGATGCAAAGAGCTTGTGCGTTCAGGAGTCGCAAAGATGAAGTTTCGCATCCGATCAAGGGTTTGCATAGTTTGGATACGAGATATCTGGATCGATGATCAGTGCGATTGTTCTTCTCGTCGCTGAAGATTCGCATACAGGCCGGGTGGTGTGGTAATCTTGGGATCCCAGGAGTAATCACCTATGCAGTACCTCTGCGCCTGTGGCACATGGAAAAACTCGTCCTGGTCTTGAATTAGGGCCTGAGGATAATGGCGGTGTCACAACTTACTAGGTAGGGTTCTGGGACCTGTCGTGATACATAGTTATACCACGTAACGGTAAGAGAGACGATGGTGGTAAGGCCGACGGGCAGCGCCCATGTTTGCAAGATCGAAGACATTGACGTGCGTCTGTCGGACCGAGTCAATGTCGGAGAGCCCTGGAGGGTTGGGGATGTAGATGGAGGATGTAGGCGTACTGCGTACTTCGTAAAAGACGCGGGTTCCTGAAAATGCTAGGCCCGATTCGGTTAGACACTATGCTCATTGAGTGGGCGTTTACCCTTCTGGACATATCGAGCAACAATGTGAAGGTCGGTCTTTACGCGTCGCGGCTATTATGGCATTGTCTCTACCACCAGGGCTTACGCCCCCGGAAATTGCATTTCTGTGCGAGATGGAGCTGGTCACAATCATACCGCGCCAAAGACTTGAGGGCGTGGAGCTTCTTGCAGTGCGTGTACCCCTCCAACACCCCACCATAAACTCTCTTAAAGCTCCAATTCATTACGCCAATGGTGCTAATCGATACATAGGGCCCTATACGACCTCTCCACCCACCGCACAGAAGCAACATCCCGCTGTGGCTCGCTCTCCTGCTGAAGCGCCAGCGCCGCGCCAACATCCTGCCTCCGCCCTGGCTGAACACGCACTCCCTCACCGCCATCCTCGACCACGAGACAGAGCACGCTGAAACTTTCTCTCCTCCGCCGCGACTACCCCCACAACCGTCGAGCAACACGCTTCCGACCTCGCCGCCATTTCTGCCCCATTCTACCGCAGACGCAGCTCCCGATGCGCTACCGTACCACTGGCTGGAGCTGGGCGAGATGCTGCTCGAAGCCGCTTCAGACGATTTTGAAGAAGCAGACAATGTTCGGAAACTGTTGAGAGGGTTGAGGGAAGTGCGCATGGCCAAGCTCAGGAGCGGTGTAGAAGTGTTGGATGCGGGCGGAGGCTTCAAAATGAACGGTGTCGGAGGCATAGAGGTAGGCGAGGGCAGAGCATTCATTACTGGAGTCATTGACGGCTTGAGGTATGTATACAGGCCAAACGAAGCATAGCCGTTGGCTAACAGACCGTAGAAAGATTGCAGCTTCGCGAGAACAGCAACGCAAAGATCGAGACCAAGAAGAGCTGGAGAATGGGTACTCCGGCACAGCCAACTATGACGACGATGAGATGGATATGCAATGAGCTCCAATATCTTGCTACATCTCGAGTGCGACTCCGATGACACGCATCACGCGGACGGGCACAGTACCATCACAGCCACGTAGCGAGCATGGACGCGCTCGGGTCGACGACCTGGACTTTAGTAACTAGAAGTATTGGATAGAACGATCGCCAACATCGAGCGGGTTCGTCACAATAGCTCAAAACCTGGTCAGCGCAGATATCGACACAAACCTAATACGGTAACCTTGTTCCCGACGCGTGTCGCACACATGACTTCTACAACTCCACGTATACCGGCGACGATACCCGTTGCGACCAGGGAACCTCTCTCGAAAGGGTCTGGATCCAACAGTTCCGTCAAGTCGCGCACAAGTCATGGGGTGGACGTGATTCGCCGACCTCGGGAAGCAGGGACTTCCTCGGAGGCAACGCGTGTCATGGTCCTTCATCGCTCCGCAAACACGTTGCATGACAGCTGACACCCGAGAGGCGTCCGGTGGGCACAGAAGCCTTCTGTTTTCTTCGCGCCCGAGCCGAAGCTGCATCGGCTTGCGGAGGCAGCGATACGATGAATTATGCCCGCCTTCAGCAATAGCATGAACAATCGATAGGAAGACATTATTTTCCCTTCCGTACCCCGTGTGCCCCATTGAAAGCTTTCCACGTGTTTGTCACAATACATATGTACGATAATTGGACTCAAATGCAAGCGAGGGGCCCCTTGTGTCACGTATCCATTGGGTGACGGTGAACAATTGTCAAATAATGATAACAAGACAAAAGTCACCACTCAATTCTTCTTGGTTACCGGTATTCCCGCGAGAGCGCCTTAATCCATGGAAATTCACTTCTTCACGACTAAAAGGTTTAGGTAGTGAACTCTAAAAGTCTTTTTCCAGAAAGGATCGAAAATGTAACGACGGGAATGCAATGCACGTCAGCCTGTCCGTGTCGATCGTAGTCGTTGTCGCTAGTGTTTAAGCTATCGTATGTGATGGTTGTTTGTCAGATATGCGCCCATGAAACGTCGTCTCGAGTCAAGTAGTGCCGCCATGCCATGCCATACCGCACTGGTACACGAATATCAGGTCCTGACTTGTAGGTAGGCTCCCGCTTTCTTTCCATGACTGGTAGGTAAGGTATGGAACACGAGACCGCCGTATCGGCATCGGGTGGTAGGTTGGGTTGCTTTGTCAGTCGGTCGGGTTTACGTGCATGAGTGGCGTTTGGGCGAGGATGTGGTTATGGCTCGAAGAGAAGAGAAAGGAAAGGGAAAGAAAGTGATGTACTATTACTAGGTATGGTATGGCACATGTGACATATGTGATGGGCTGAAAGAAAAGCGTGCGTAAGAGTCAGTCAGGCAAGTTTCGTGAGTCGGAAACGCAAAATGAGCGGGGGGTGGGAAGAGCTCGAGATGGCAACGTAACACTGCTGTTCTTCATTATCTTTCTTCTTCTTGTGGGAGGAGGGGATCGACTAGGTTTCTCGACCCGTGAACAAGATGACGATAGGTACGCTAGGTTAGCTACTTCCCTTCCTTCCTTCCTTCCAACAAGCCGCCCAGACCCGCGCGAATACATCCATGAAGCACCTAGTGCATTATTCGCTCCAACCAGAAGTGGAAGAAAAAAAAGTGATCGACAGCTACCCAACCACTTTTTTTCTCTCCATAATAAGCTACCAACTATATACCGCCACAACCGCATTCAAAGACCACCCACACCTGGGCACACACTGTAACCGTCCGTTTTGGGCATAGGCGGGTAGGCACGTCGTCTTACTGTATCATGTATGTGCTTATCTACCGCAACAGCAACGCATAAATTGCCAAGGAATACGGAATGCTACCTCAGTACCGTGTTGGTGGTTCTTATCAAGTTTTTTTACTTGGATATTGACTGCTAGGTAGTGAGGGAATCATGGACGTGTATGCATAGATGCATGATGTGATGGATGTTTCTGACGAAGTGACTGGTAATTATAGAACGGTACTGGAATAGAGTAGGCGACGATAAAATGTACATTGTTGATGGATGGATGGCTGTTTAATTGCGTAAGTTGGTACTTCATCAATCGAAAACGCCCAAAAGGAAATTATGTAGGCCTTGTTAGAAAAAGCTTTCTTTGTTGTATTGCGGAGGGATGGGGGCTACCGAAATAACGTGTTAGTGTAGGCATCTACCGGTACATATAGGTAGGCTTGAGGTTTATTGTTGGTTTGAATTTGCTGTGCATGAAGTTTGGTTCTCCGGTGATATCCGACCGATGCTGTACCAAGGAACGCAATGCATGATTAATATGCGTAGAAAGAGTAGCTAGACGTATGAATTGTATACAATATAGGGTCTGGCAGATCCCAGTTGGCCACTAGCTATAGTCTATGCAAGAGTAGTTCTTTTTCATTGCTGTTGTTGGCGCGTGGAAGCGGTGATATTGGTGCTCTGCTCCGGATGTGTGGCGTAGGTGTAAAGTTCCAAGATCTTGGTGTTGATGTGGGTGTTCGTCGATGTCTACATACGCTGGAGAGGCCGGCTCGCGGGTATACTGCTATATATATATATATATGCCCATGAATTGCTCTGTGGGGATGGTGATGCGGCGGTTGGGTAAGACTGGCTTCCTGTGTATGGGAAGGTATGGGAGTCATGTTGTTTGCTGACGGGGATGGTTGTGTTGTTTTAAGCCCATGCACCCTACCATATGTAATGCTCTTGAGGAGTGACTTCCCGTCACTTTCTCGCGCGCGCAAAAGGGCCCAAAGGAGGGGAAACTTTACGTTCCTGCATCGTGACGTATTATCCCTGGATACTGAGGCTCGCCGAGGGCTTGAGTAGGATGGTTGTTCATTTATTGTTTGTGTCTGTGGACTGAGTTGGGGGTACCTTGCGTCTCTTTCTCTTCACTTACTGTGTAGGGCCCGATGATACCCAAACCGCTGTATCTTTCCAACATGCTTATCGAACATCGACCCGTGCACCGCACTCTCTACAGCACGTCAACGCACTAGCCGTCATTCATCCACCCCCTCTCCCCAGACTCATCTTTTCTACCGTGCCAACAGCAACAAACAGACACATCCCCACCGTCGATCACCCATAAACCCAGCCCTCCCATGCTCTTGGATCCTTCCTCTGCAATAACTTACCAGGGCCTATATAACAGACATCGACGACGAAGACCCAAACTACCACATACAGTAGGTTCTGTACAGGAATAGAAGCAAATGAGACGGCCTTGATACGCCTTTCGGATGATCTGTGACCAGCTTCATCAACTTGCATGCGAAATCAAATGTAAGGCAGGAGATTTGAGGCTGGCTGCCGCTGACACTGGTACCGTACATGTACAGTTGTGGGGCAATTAATCTTTTTCCCGCGAATGGCGGCGAGACGGAGGCGGTTCCAGGCTGCTGGATTAGGAATGGTGAAACGGGGAGACCTGGTTTGTGGGTAGGATGGCGGGGAAGGAAGCGAGAACACACGTGTTTTCTCGCACCACCACCATATCGTTTTTTTATCATTTCGGAGTGCGGTCGTATGATGCCACTGTCTTTGGGAAGCAATCCGTTTCTCGCTGGCATGGAAGCAGACAAGGCGATTGTGAGAAGGGCGCTTTTGGTTTTGATGTGTAATTGGTATGCGACTCGACGTACCTATTCCGGAACGCCCTGCAGCTGCATACACGAAGAGCCTCATAAAACCTGCTTGATACACCAATCTGCTGCGTCGTTCATCAAACACAGTCTCGTCGTCCTGAGATGAGCTTCTAGCACGGGACAAATTCGAGATTGTATGCGCGGCGGCACGGCGCGGGAGTCGGACGTCTAGAACGTAGTCACATCGTTGAGAAGATGTGCCCCGGCGGAACTGCGGGCATAATAAGAGGCTTGTCGTGGCGGTGGAGCTGAATAATCTTACCGGTATCGCAGCTGTAAACAGCTCACTAGATTTGATGAAGGAGCACGCCTCTTAGGGCCGACTTGTCGGAGGAAGCGATGCCCTTGTGTTTCTTGCTCGATACATATGCTAGTTGTGCTTTTCCGAGACCGATGTGCGGAAGTACATTCAACTTCATCTATCGTAGGCCAGTGGTATGATCTCTTAGGTGCCCGCCTCCCGCCTTTGGCTGCATAACCACGCCGTATGCCACCGATCTCGCAAGCGCGCGAGATTCGATGGACCAGGCGCGCGGAAAACGGGCAAACTGACGAGACACATATCCGTACCTAGACCTACCAACTACGCAAGGGATGTGCAAAGAAAGATACGAGGGCCTGGCCAGACATAGAACGGCTGATGTTGCGGCGGGTCAAGAACGAATGAGGCGATCGCGAAAGTCGTCGATGTACGCGTGCTTGAGGCTTCGTGTTTGAGATCTTCTGTGGCGCTTCGCATAGAATGGAGAATTCTCCCACGAGGCTTCAGTTCAGGTTGCAAACACATTTCGAGAAGATGTCTCGCTGCTGGTATCCCACACATGACCCACCAAATGCGATGATGGTACCAATCATGTACAGTCGGTGCCTCTCTTAGTAACCGCTCGAAAGGTAGTTTCCGTTGATGCGGGCCTACAGGGTACTCTGTTTAATTTCAAGAAGCGGGCGAGGACCGGGACGTCGCTGGCGGCTGGAGTGGCTGACGAAGGAAAGTTCATCGTAACTTACTGCGCCGCAAATACACATATAATTGCATGCACATGACGTGCACCTCTCCTTTGTAAGGAGAGGTTGACAGTGCCTGGCCCTCGGTAAGCCTGCATCGGAGTAATGTCCGCTCTGCGTATGGGCTCCGATGTTCGGGTACCGCGCCGTCGGATTCACCTAGCTTCGCACGTGGAATGCTCGGACGGCGCAGAACCCATAGGACGGCCATTATGAAAGCTTGAAGTTGTGTCCTTGCACAACCACCGTGATGAGAAATGACCTTTTGCCTCAAGTGTACTGTCGACAGGAGCAAGTAGGTTGTAAGATCTTCGTACAACAGCGACATCATCCACGTATCTTGGGACTGTTTTGTAGCTAATAATAAGGCGTGGCGCTTCGGATACCAACAGCTAGGTAAAGTTCTGGCCTCGCGATTGATATGGTTTTGAGTGCTCGTGCATTATTGTTCTTCTAGCTGGCAAGCTCGTCAACCTTTCAAAAGGCAACGAGATTTCGAAGACGCCCGCCGATAATGTAGGCATAACAAAGACAAGAAGGGTTAAGTTGTTCAATAATGGGAAACCTTGCGAACCTCAACTGTTGTTTGGAGCGCTGGAACGATGAGAGTCTAGTCTCCTGCGCCGTCTTCTCGCTATGCCTGTCAGTTTGCAAGCAATGACGTATATCCACTTGGTTTCCGGTAGGGAAAAGGATGGTACAATTGCCACTTCCACTCATGCGTGAGACTAGCAGTTTGCAAAACGCAATCTCTTATAAGCCGTGAAAATGTGAGATGTTTGGGTCAGACAAAAGTTACTAAGGTTAAAGTTCTTCGCGCAACTGCAGACGGGTGTTACGCCTCCGCTATTGTGTGGGCTCACGGGTTCTAGGACTTATATCCGCTGTTATTCCAAGGAAGCCGTGGTCGTCAAAGAACTCCACCGAGAACCAACCGACGGACGCGGGAGTGTCATGAGGCGAAAACGATGGCGTTGGTTGCAACGCTTGCCAAACTTGGTCGAATTCTTGCGAACGTTGGCCAACAGCGAGAGTGAAACTAATAATGAGCAAACATTGTGGTTGATCGGTATTCCAGTCCATGATCGGAGTACACCAAGGTAATCGCAGGTGCGGTAAGTTTGTTATCGTTGTTACTAGCGTCGATGCTCATCGCCGACCTCGATATCGTGCGCAAAGAAAAGAAAACACGTGCATAGTTCAGGCAGCCCACGTGCCACTGTATAGCTCTTTTGGGAAGAGAGAGTGTAGATCAATAGCTCAGTCGAGGAGTAGAGCGCCCGAGTAAACCTCTTTTGAAGATTGGCACAAGGATCCATCATTCGAATGCGGATATCTTCCAATCATGATTGACGGGAGGTTGGGCAAGTTGCGATGGCGTCGGGTAGGCTTGAGTTGATGTGAACACAAAATAGAGGTGCGCAATCGAAACATGCCGAACCGTGAAGCCATGCGGCTGAGGTTGAGATGATGGCTGCCGTCGGCGTATACTAAGGACCTCCAGTACGGAGTAGATAGTGACTATGGTAAAGAAACTCAGGCTGCAGTCGGAGAGGCGCACTGTACGTCCGACTGGAAATGGTTTCTGCTGCTTATAGTTTCTTGGCTTGGGCGTTGCTTTTTGGTGGTGCGGAAAGCGTGGCTTCAAAGCAAATAACTCCGTAGCCGATAACGAATGAGCTAGAAAGTTCAGTATGAGTCGCGTCATGTCCGTCTGCGAACACGCCTGGAGTATTATTCGAAGGCTCAAAATCGGACTGTTCTCAGATGGGCTTGCGCGAATCGATTAGGCAGGTAGTATGTAGCGACCACCTCTGATATCATAGTAATATGAGCAAGGGTATGCTCGTCGTATGTACACGCTGCGGGCGCTATTGCCCCACAAGCCGCGACTTTACGTTAGCATTGGTAAGGATATCGCTGTCTTTGCTGCACGATATCGCAGTTGTCACAGACGATGATCTTGTTGGTCGGATCCTAAGGGGGTCGATGCTGAGAAGCCACGGTCCTGAGAGCGAGACTCAGGTTTCACATCGACGATGACGTCTAAAGCTAGTTGCCGCACGCTGTCAGATAGGTAGCTTGCTTCTGGCGGTAAGGCGAGGACGGTCGCGATGAGCTCGCAGACGCGACAATGATTTTGGTCGTCTCCGAAGGTTCGGGGGACAGCAATAGGAGGCTTGCAGGAGCGCAACGATATAACGAATATTTCGGAGGCATATTCGTGCATGCAGCCAATGGGAAAACCCGCAGCCAATGCAGGCACAAGGAGATTGGGAGCATCGTCCGTGGCAACCGGGGAGCGTGTGCCGTTGGTAGGCGACCAGAGAAGGCTAGCGCGGCGTGACCTCCGCGCTGCGAGGTGAATCGTTGCCGTATCCGGGCCTCGAGGTCGCGACCGGGGAGAAAGGGTTCGCAAGCCTCGTCCTAGGCTGCAGGTCCTGGCTGGCTCGCGTAGGCGTGTGCGCACTGCGGGTCTCGATATGCAGGCGACGGCACCCCATGGTGCTCATTGCACGGAGCGTGGGAGGTGACGGCTGCGTCCACGCTCGAGTCGCCATGGCCTCATGCTCATGCTGTCGACGCTGGACGGGTAGCTGCTTTTCGATTGACGATGGTTGCATGTCGCCATTGTTGATCGCCGCCGTCGGCGTCCACGACACTAACAGTAGACATGCCATAGCGTGTCGGCCGAGTGAACCATCTGCCCAACGTCAATAGCCACTATAGCCACCCAGATGCCCAGGGACAATTACCGGCCAGAACTCACTGGCTGCTCCTCTCGTGCACGGCCCCGACGGCCCCGACGGCGCCATGCAACGCCGGGCCACCAACGCTCCCTCCCTGGCACGCACCAGCACCCCTGTGACGCCTGAGAGAAGACCCACGTCCGGTTCGTGACTCTCTGTTCGAGTACGCGGGCGGTGGGATCCTTCGTCAAGATGTGATAATAACGTCGTCGGCCGGCCGCTGTCGAGACGGCGCCGGTCTGTGCTGCTCCTCGACTGCCTGCACATGCTCCCCCGCGTGCCAGCTTCTGCAGAGCATCATACTGTGTAGAACAGTAGAAGCCTGTGTGCTGTGTTGTTATTAATTTTATTTTTTTCCATCGCTCCTTCCTTCGCTTGGGCTGCCACTACCTCACGGTCACAACCCGTTGGAAGGAACCCCACGCTCCCCTGCAGAGGCAGGCGCGACCCTTGCAGCCCTCCAGTTCCTTGTGCTTCCCTCTCTGCTATCGCCAGCAGAAGACGGCGCCGGACCCCAAGTAGCAGCCCCTCGTTAGCATTCACTCTCAAACAGCTGCTTCGTCCACGAGAGACAGACCGTGTCTGAGCTCCTCCGCCAGCTCCTTCCGAGCATATCCTTCCTGTACCATCACCGTGTAACGGAAACGACGCCCGTCCCAGGTGCACCAATTCAGCACCGCGTTTCACTGCAAACATCACGACGACTGGTCAATTCGTCACACTCGGTCCGAAAAGGTAATTCATTCACTTCACTATCTGTCACCGGCCGCACAGCCAACTGTCATTTACGAGCATTCACATGCTTGTCGCGTCGGATAGGCCATTCTCCGTTTGTCGCGTCTTCTGCTCCACATTCCTGCTATGGCGCTGTTGGGCGTGCCATCGTCATTCCTCACTTTCTGGGCCGAACACCGTAATAACATCCGAGTAGGGGACAACACTCGACACAAACCTCGAAATACCGTACTGCAAAGTCCAGAACCACATCCACCACTTCACAGCTATTGTGCGCCACTGACTACCTTCCCTCGTTGCCGCCCGCTTCACCTACCAGATGCCCGGCACGTGTATTGGCCCAAGTGCAACCCCAAATTAGCGAAACATCCTTAGCAGCCGTATTGTCTAGTACAATATAGCACGACACCTACTCACTTGACTTCCAGCATGCCATCATCGTACGGGATAGAGCAAGAAGACATGAGCAAGCGGTCGAGCGCGGTGGTTGCGCCTTTGAACATACAGAAGTCACCAAAGCGATCCCGCTCGCGAGCTGGTATCTTTGGACACAGTCGGCAGTCGTCGTCGTCAAGAGGAGCTCACTCTGTCCGATCGCAATCACAAATATCTCCACCCTTGACACCCAAGATTTCCCAGGAGACCATGGCGTACCCGCAACAGCAGCCACAACCCGTCTTCCACAACTACCTCCGCGCATTTTACCACTACAGTCCCACTTCGACAGTTTCTTCCTCCACTGACGAGTCCTCTATTACCGTCGCGATCAAGCAGGGCGATGTTATCTTAGTCCACTCAGTGCATCCCAATGGTTGGGCAGATGGGACCTTGCTGGCCTCAGGAGCGCGTGGTTGGCTACCTACCAACTATTGTGAACCTTACGATCATCCCGCGATTCGAAATCTGTTGGGTGCGTTGACATACCTGTGGGATCTCGTACGTGATGGTGAGAATGGAGATGTGATAGCATTCTCAAAACAAGACTACGTCAAGGGCATGATTGCTGGTATACGGTTTTTCCTTGTAAGTGAGGCTTGTGCGGGTGCGGGGACATTGGACATTCACTCACTGTGGGCAGGAAAGGACACAATGTCTGCAAAAGGATTCGCAGCTGATTCTCGCACACCTGGCTCTGCGTCGTATGCGGAGAGGCCTCTTAGGTGACCTGTCCACGCTAGTAAAGTCCGCCAAGACCTTGCAGGAAGCTTTGCAATCAAGCGAGGCTCCCATCCCGGTCTTCGAGCACATGGACCAGCTCGTACTCAAATCTTTCAAGCTCGTAACCCGGGCGGTGCGCTTTCTGGATATCTGGGCAACGGACGCAGTGTCCCTCTCATTATTTGAGCTAGGTGACGCGAGTAATCAGCGACCACTCACTCCGCCGTCTGACTCGACCGACGCTGTTGTGGAACCGCCAGCAACATCAGCTCGAGCGGGCGAGGACAACCATTCAGCGAATGGATGTGACTCCCCGGTTACACAAGGTCCCCTAGCGACGCACGACGACTGGTACGCCGCAACCACTCAGCCACCACGAAATATGAATCGTCTATCGGTCGCGTTTTCCCTGCCCTCTGAGACTGATTCCCTCCAATCTCCTACCCTCTTCTCTCAACCTGCTTGTCAGTCAAAACGACTCTCGGTTACGCATCGGTTATCGTACACGGGCAAGTCTACAAGTGCGCACAGTGGAAGGCTTGCTTCGGAAAGGCTAAACACTGCACAAGACGCTTTTTTGGGCTTTATTGGTTCCTTTATTGGGTTGCACCTGCAATCACGGTCTTCCGAAGAACTCGCTCATATCACCCAGCAATCCGTTGTTGCGTGTCGCCAGCTCCTCACGGTCGTTGCGGAAGTATGGGAACGCGACTCGCGGAGATCCAAACCGCTGGAAGAAGCACGAGACACCATGTATGCCCGTCTGACCGAACTAGTGCAGGCGACCAAGGACATGTTCAATGTTGCAGATGCTGAGGTAGAAGAGGTGGTAGCGCCAGAATCTGGAAAGCAACTCGTCACCGCTGCCACAAGCTGTGTTCGATCTGCCGGTGACTGCGTTACCAAGGCTAGACTTGTGATCGAGAGGATAGGCGATTTTGAGTTTGAGGCGGCCGGCTTAGGACTTTCGGAAGCGATATTCCAGGAGTTGGCACCCAGCAATCAACAGGCGCTCGATCGACCCTCGTCGCCCAAGGTTACGGAAAACACCTTGGCAACCAACAAACCACTGCCCGCTCCGCCCGTCGAGGAACGCCAAACGGCGCCTCCATTGACAATCACCGAATCAAAGCCTCTGCCTGACGTACCACAACTATCATCACCGGAAGACGCCAGACTCAGCCTCCAACCCTCGCAGTCAGCGATTATTGTCGAAAGCCCGACTGCTGTGTCGTTCAGGTCGTCCAGGTCATCATTGCCTCCACTCCACGAGGTTCCTGTTCCGGTACTGTCTCCTCCAAATGAGTCTGAGTCTCTCGAAAGTCCTGTAGACATGGCTCACCGGAGCTTCGAGAGGTCTGTGAAAACTGATAGCGTCAATGTTTCCGTGACCGATACAGGCAGTAGCTATCACTTCAGCCCACGAGCGGGTTCTGGAAGCATTGTTTCACACACCTCCACACGGGCCACCACTCCCGATCGTTCGCCAACCAAGAGGCACAGTTGTCAAACCTTAGTCAACAGCTTTGAAAGTTCCTCTGAGCTTCGAGCCTTAGCAAGCGAAGATGTCGCCGCTGGCGAAGAGCATCTGTTGGAGACCACCTATGTGCATGAGTTGATCTACAACAAGGAAGGCCAGATATCTGGCGGATCGCTTCCGGCCCTTGTAGAGCAGCTTACCACTTTCGAGTCTACACCAGATGCCGTCTTCGTTACCGCATTCTACCTTACCTTCCGGCTTTTTACTACACCGGTGGAGCTGGCACAGTGCCTGATCGATCGCTTCGACTACATCGGGAAAAGTCAAACCGTAGGAGTTCCGGTCCGTCTCCGAGTCTACAATGTTTTCAAGGGCTGGCTCGAAAGCCACTGGTCGGGGGAGAGCGATTCTGTTGCCCTAGGTGTAATCCTAGCGTTCGCAACTGGGAAGCTGAGGTCCGCTATGCCTGCTGCGGGTAAACGATTGGCGGAGCTTACCTCTAAGGTGACAGAAGTTAGAGCAGGCGCCCTTGTACCCCGCTTGGTATCGTCAATCGGCAAGACAGGTGTCTCTAACACTACCTTCACTCCAGCTGACGGCAACGTTCCGTCCCCGATTGTTACCAAGAGCCAACTCAACGCTTTGCGAGCTAGCAAGGAGGGCAAAACACAGTGCAGCATCCTGGACTTTGACCCCCTGGAACTCGCAAGACAGTTCACCATCATCGAGTCCAAACTCTTCTGCGCGATCCAACCGGAAGAGCTTCTTGCTTTGGAGTGGACGAAGAAAAAAGATTCAAAAGCAACCAATGTCAAAGCAATGTCGACTCTATCGACCGACCTAGCGAATCTGGTTGCGGACACCATCCTGCATCTTGAAGATGCGAAGAAGCGAGCGGTGATCATCAAACAATGGGTCAAGGTTGCAGCAAAGTGCCTGGAACTGAACAACTACGACTCGCTAATGGCCATCATCTGTTCACTAAACTCTTCGATGGTCATGCGGCTCAAACGGACATGGGAGCTTGTATCGGCAAAGACCAAGGCTCGTCTGGAAGAGCTAAAAGCAGTTACGGATGTCGGTCGTAATTATGCGGTTCTTCGTCAGCGTCTGCAAAACCACATTGCGCCTTGCATTCCATTCGTCGGAATCTACCTCACTGACCTCACATTCATCGACGTCGGCAATGGTACCACACGACAGCTTCCTGGCGAATCGGGCTCTGACAGTGTTTCCGTCATCAACTTCGACAAGCACATGAAAACGGCCAAAATCATCGGTCAGCTGCAATCCTTCCAGGTTCCTTACCGCTTAGCTGCCATACCGGAGATGCAAGACTGGATGGAAAGCCAGATACAGCGGATGCACGCGAGTGACCAGGCCAATGTTCAAAGTTACTACCGCCGCTCGTTACTACTCGAACCGAGAGAGACTCAACATTCTGTGAGGGGCTCACCGTCCATTGACAACAGTGCGCAGAGCACCTTCTCGACAGAAAGCCGAACCTCGTCAAAAGAAAAATTCGACTTCCTAAACTTCAACTTCTCAACAGCCAACCTCAAAGGCTCATAGACTCTCACATGCGCTTCATTGCGCCCTTTTTCTCCGACTGAGACCCCTGCATAGCAGGCAGGCTTGCCGGTTAGCATCCCATATAGGTCAAACGGCGCTCAGCCATGGACATAGGTTAATGTTTGTGCTCTTATTGCATGTATTTCTTTCCATCATGTCACGGACATTCACGATGCCAATGCCGGAGTTTTTGTTCTTGCTTTATACCACTCTAGTGTTTTCGTTTTGGGCGGCATGTATCCTTTGCATTGGCAGATAACATTGATCTGCTCAACATGTATTACCTTTTGCATAGTCATCAAAGGCTGTTAGGTGCCTGCATCAACTCGGGACTTTGGCGTTCGGAGAGAGATGAAAAGCTGCTATCACGGCAGAAGGTGCACTGCTGTGGACAGCGAGAAGAAAGATTACGGGAAAGAAAAAAGGGAAGAAAAGAGGTGTTCCTGTATAGTCATTGTACCATGTGCATTTGCACGGCATGAGGAGTCGGTATGACCGAGAGCTCAATAATGAATGAAGACATTCAGCCAAGTGCCCAGTTTTCCACGTGTTGTCCAACGGATGGTCTGTAATAGTGTATGACGCTATAAGCAGCCGGATGACCTGCGCCCTCGTTCGGATGTGCCTTCCTCGCGAAGGAAAAGAACGCCGACCAAAAGAACGGCGACTAGGTAACAGAAGCCGACGTGAGGTGAGGTGGGGTCGCCGAACCCTGAGCTACCTAGCCCGAACGCGACTTCCCCTCCAAGCCTTAGGATAAGTAAACTTAACTTCTTCCCCAGCTACACCACCGCATCACCAACATTTACAATGTCCACCCAAGAGCTCCTCGTAGATGTCCGCTCACCCTCCGAGTTCGCCACTGGCGCACTTACCAGCGACATCGGACCAACAGTAAACATCGAATACCAAATCATCGACCAGCTCCCCGAAATATATGCATCGCGAGGCATCAACGTCCACAAAGATGACCACATATCGCTGTATTGTCGCTCGGGTCGCCGCTCGAATATCGCGTCACAGACGCTGAAGAACATGGGATACCAGCATGTTCGTGATATCGGGAGCATGGAGGAGGCGCGCAAGTTGCTGGATAGGGAGCAGGTGCAGAGACAGATTGATCAGGAGATGGAAGGAGCAGGGGAAGGGGAAGTCGGGAAAGGGATGGCCAAGGAAGAGGATCCGAAGAAGCATGGTAGGACTGAGAGTTTTGGGGCCTTGGTGGAGGGGTTAAAGGCGCTTGAGAAACAAGAGTAGCTGAAAGAGGTCACGAAGCTGAAGATTATCAAGGTTGCAGCCGTTGAGTTTTCTGATATATGTACAGGTAAATATCCACTTCTTGAAACGAGTGTGCGAAAGAAGTTGGTTCTCCCACCAGACGGCATATCTGCACTTGTTGCTAGGTTCTTGCTGATCCGTCTTTCAGTCCTATACTGCGTTTCTATGACCGCTTTCAATGTCTCCTGCGGCCTTCTAGGAGCTGGAACTCGTAGTAGATGGCGTCGCAGTCGGCGTATCCGGCGGACCAGGCCAACCAGAAGGCGGGGGTCCACCAGGCATACCGGCGTTAGGGTTCTCGACGCCACCATCCTCAGTCCAGAACACGGCAGGTGTGGCGTTGAAAGCATTAGTCGAGTCCATACCAAACGCCAACCATCCAAAGAGACCGTCGGAGATGTCACTGCCGAGCAGAACGTATTCCATGAACGGATCACCCTCTGCGGCCTCTTGAGCAAGGATGTAATCGTCAGCGTTGAGAGTGAGAGCTTGTTCGTTGCTGACATAAGGTTCCACTGTCTCAGCGAGCGTGATGAGGTCTTGGTCGAAGAACATCTGTCCAACATGCGTAATATGGCCGCCGGAGATGGTTGAGTTGGTGTTTACGGTTGCCTCGAGCTTGCTCATGACATGAATGTGTGTCTACCAGCCAGTCATTCCACCACGTCAGTCCCTTACTTCTATCTTTTGTGTGCACTGGATGGCAGGAATGGGGCAGGGGCAATGTGGAACAACAGCACTTACAGCACGACCAACGTAATGCCCCGGGAACAAGGTCTGGAACTGAACCACGCCGCTCTCATCACTCTGCTGGATCCCGCGCAAGGCCGTGTTCTGCAGATTCGACTCGTCCGCGGTTCCGACGCCATTTCCCTCTGCCACGACACCCGAGTATACGCCTGTGGAGTTGCAGTGCCAGATCTCGAGGAATGCCTTGGGAACGGGGTCACAGGTATTCACATCGATCATCTGAATGTCAAGCGTTAACGGGATCCCCGCCTCGCCATCCGTGACATCTGAACGTAGCAACTCGCCCTCGACCCAATAAGGGCCTTCTGTCACCTCGGGCGAAAGTATGCACGAGTTGTTACCCGCGAAGAGCGTGGCTGGATCCGTGTCCGTGGTGATACCTGACATGTTGGAATGATGGTTCGTAGCAAGGACGCTATCTAGGTCGCGAACGCGAAGATACGGTTTTTCTGTGACACAGACGGGTTTTGTGTGAGTTTTTCATGTTTACATTGACACTTATCGTCTTTTGTTTCTTTGCCGGGATAATAACTTTCGGTCACGTACCTTGGGCGATGGACCGCTCCTCCCGGAGCTGAGCTACTGTGGCGCTTCGGCGCGCGTACATGGCAGCGTCGTTGCCACGAGCCTTGAGTTTGGAGGCACAGTGTGCGAGGGAGCGCTTGTTGGTGGCCAAGTAGGCTCTACGCTCTGCTATCTCCTGTGCGTTCTCTTGCGCACTTTGGCCTGGATGCGCAAAGGTCCGATGAGCGAGCAGCGCCGCCTCGAGGAGGGTTGTGAGTCTCATGATGGGATAGGAAGATGGGGCCCAAAGCAAAAGAGTTGTTGACGATGGTGGTGAGGCTTTAGGAGTACGGCCCTCGGTTTTATGTTTATATCCTGACTGACCCGTTGGATGACGAGGACGAGGAAATACAGTGTTCCATGCATCCTAGGAAGGTTTCCATCTCTTGCATACCTACTCGCCTACTGCGGTCTGTCGTCACAAGCATACGCAAGACTTTTATTTTTCCTTAGCAGTCGCCGGCTTGGCTGCATGGGAGTCTCGAAGCGAGAGAGATGGATTATACATGGTTTAACGGAAGGAGAAGCTTGGTCGGCCTGTGCGTGTGCTACACTATACCAAGGCACGACTACAAGACTCACAGTGCCGCACGGTATATTGGGAGAAGAGTGACACAACACCATCAAGCTCAACAGCCTTCTCCCCCAAAGCGACCACTAGAACTTTCACAGCCTCACAACGTCTTCATCAACAACTGAAAACCCCATCCAATAATCTCCACCCACAAGTCCAGTCCCCAACCCACGAATTCATCTCATACCCTAGAACAATCCGAAACTGACCCACTGCACGTACCTACCTACCGGTACATGCTAGCCACCACCACCACCACCACCTCGGACCCTCCTTCATCATCTCCTCAACAACCGAACTTTACGAAATGAATGCTATACGTGGCCCGGCCGCCTTACGTACGCCTTCGTCAAGAAGCCTTGGAAGGCTTAAACGGTTATTCCCGCTGAACTTGGCACGTTGGGTTTATAATAAAAAAGAGACGCGTAGACATGGCTTGGCAAAAGTAGGTACGTACCCGGCCCGGGGGGTTACGGGAATGGGCTGGTCGCGCTAGATAGGTAGGGTGGTATGGTAGGTGGCACGGGTGGGAAGGTGAGCTTTTGCGCCGTTGTCCCAATAATTATCGTTGTGTTTGTAATCACGCTGCCTGCCGTGTTTCTTGTAGATTGTGGGCTATGGGGACGTGGTGGGTCTTGGTATTTTTTCTCGTCTGTTGTTGAGGTGCGGAATGAAGGTCGAGTGGCGATAAATCGGCTGGGATTATTTTAGTTACTGGGGATATTGGGTGCGGAAATCGTCCCGCTCGGGTATTGGCGTGCCGAGTCGGTGCACGTGAAGGCCCCAAAGACGTGTTGGGTTCATGGAGTTCGAGAACTGTATATATGGCCATGAATTGGAAAGATCTGGGTTGTTATTACATATATACAATACTTTAGCTCTCCCGTGAGAGTATTCCGTCAATAGTATTTGCTACTCCGTACTACTTCTCGATATCAGCTTGCGAGACAAGTTGTTCCTTGCAGGGCCTGTTTTCAACTCAGTCGAGGTGCAGCTCGCCTTCCCGGTCCGCATAAGGGTAGTATTTCTGCGTCTCTGTCCACAGAGTCTCTTCATCCATTTGGCTCGCGTCGAGTCCAGCAATGATATCCCTACAAGCATTAGCTTTTTGTGCAAGGCTGTTGCAGCAACGAACGAGCTTACTTGTCCTCAGCCAGTACTTCAAAGCCTGGCACACAGTCTATCAGCGCGTAAATGACATAACTTGCAACGAAAGACCAAGAAAAGCCGACAAGCGCTTCAACAACCTGGATACCAAATTGGCGCACATTTCCGTCAAAAAAGACGCCGCCCGTAATCTCCGTGACACCGTCGTAGCCCGCGACTTCTTTCTGCGCAAAGCAGCCCGTCGCAATGGTAGCCAAGATGCCCCCGAGACAATGCGTCGCAAACGTATCGCCATGGTCGACCCAGCGCCAACGCATCGCAAAAGCGGTAAACTTGATGCGAAGTGCCTGTCGACAGACGAGCGCACCCAGAAGGCCGAAGAAGAAGGCGGTCGGCAAGTCGATGAAGCCAGCCGACGGCGTAATCATGATTAAGCCCGAAATGGCGCCCATAAAGCACGAGTCCAGGCTCCAGCGGCCGACTTCAACGTATGTATACATCATCCATGTGAGCGCCCCGCTGGCGGCACAGAGATTCGTAACGCACAGAGCCATGACCGACTTGAAGTTGAAAGCCAAGGTAGTCCCAGCATCAAACGCGAGCCACGAGCCCCAGATACTGATCATGGCGAGGAGCTGGCAAAGCGAATTGACGGGCCGGTGTATGACTAGATGGGACGGGGTTCGCGTCGAAGACTTGCGCGAGCGGAACAGTGGGTAGGAGAGGTAGAGCGACATTGCTGTTGCGGTTGCGCCTGAGTTGATGTGTACTGGCGTTCCACCCGCGAAATCCAGAACGCCTAGATCCATCAGGAAGCCTCCGCCCCATACCATATGGGCTAAAGGGTTGTACACGAATGTGGACCAGAGCTAACCACCTACACGTCAGATGAATTCTCGAGCGTATACTTTCTCTATAGGCTCCCATCTCCGAACTCAGGAACTCACAAAGATGAAGGGAATAAGCGGTAGTATTCTCCCGCGCTCACAAGCACCACCAACAGCAATAGCGCAGACCGTGGCCTGGAAAACGAGTTGGAAGAAGCTGAATAGCACCGCTGGTATAGTTCCCACTGGCTCTGCTAAAACGTTCTTGTGCAGCGCGTACGTAAAGTCTCCAAATACTGCGCCTCCTTTTCCATAGGTTAACGTGTAGCCGATTAGGAACCATTGGATGGAGCACACGATGACGGCTAGGATGGCGGGCATGATGGCTGCGAGGGAGTTGGAGCGCGTTGTGTAGCCTGAGTAGGCTATGCCTACTGCTGGGATTATTCCCCAGCCTGGGGGGAATTAGTGTATTGGCCGCGCTCTAGTTGAGTTTGGTATTGGAAACTGAACGTACAGAAGACGGAGCATACCAATACGAAGAGCGTATCAGTACGGTCGCACGCGTCCCATGCTCGTAGTACCTCTGTTGGCAAACCCATTATATAGCCCAATGCTACTCACGAGTAAGGACGACTCGTAAAGTGAGAACTGCGATTTCAAAGTCGCCGCGAGATGCTAGGTAGTATTTGTGCAAGATATAGGTTGGTATGCTTTGAATTGGAGCTGCGCAGGTACAGGTAAACACCTCGGTTGGAACGCGTCCACGCCCAGATTGATGAGCTCTTCCTTCGAGCATGCCGAGCATTGAGGCGCCTGATACGCATCCTGATAAAGCTTAGGATTGGTGGAATAGGATGTCGGCGTTGCGGTGATAAGATAAAGAGAGCTCCTGCAGAGATGATGACAAGCCAGCCGAAGACACACTACTTACGCCGCCCTCTGGCATTTGTGGCTTCCGGTGCGGTGGCTCCTGTCATGGCTTCTTCCTTGCTTACGATGCTTCTTGAGAATGCGATGAGAGATGTAGTGGACTTTGAGTAAGGGTCTAGACGCCTCTACGGGCCGGGTTGATACCTACCGGTGTGCCCCACCTTCCAAGTGCGTACGCACTAAGGGTGTTTTGGGCCAGTCACCAAGATATAAACTTCGTGCTTGGCCTGCAAACCCCCTGACTACTTAGAATGTCCGACAGCGAAGAGAATGACGTTTTCGGTGTCAGCCAGGATCTAGTTCCGCCTGCGCCCATCAAGGCCGCTGGTGTATCCGAGGTCGACTTCGACGGCCTATTGTCACCCCCACTGAAGCTGCACGAGGATCTGAAGAACGGCTGCGGCGGACAGCTATGGCCGGCGGGTATGGTGCTCAGCAGATACATGCTGCGGAAACATCGAGAGGATGTCGCAGGCAAAGAGATAGTCGAACTTGGGGCGGGAGGCGGGCTCGTCGGGCTGGCGGTTGCGATAGGATGCAAGGTCAACACTACGTTGTACATTACGGACCAGGAGCCGATGTTTGAGCTCATGAGACGCAATATCACTCTGAATAATCTGCAAAGTCGTGTCAGCGCTTCGATATACGATTGGGGTGAACCGACGCCCTCGCAGCTGCCAAGACATCCGGATATTATTCTGGCTGTAAGAACCTCGAGTATGGCTTAAAGAAAGGGACCCAAGTAGGCTAACGCTCTCAAGGCGGACTGTGTCTATTTCGAGCCGGCGTTCCCGTTGTTGCAGCAGACACTGATGGACTTGATCGGCGAGTGGACGGTGTGCTACTTCTGTTTCAAGAGGAGGAGGCGGGCGGATCTGACGTTCATGAAGAAGGCGCGGAAGATGTTCGACGTGCAGGTAGTGGACGACGACCCGGATAAGGAGGTGTACTCCAGAGAGAAGCTATTCTTGTAAGATCTTAATCGCAGCGAGTCGGCGTATGTTGCTAACATGAATAGATATCGTATCACAAAAAGGAATGCCTCACTGGTATAGAAGAGTTGCCGATGCCGCTAGCATTTCCGTGGGCGTGGAGAGGGCTGCGCCCACGGATCTGGTACGGTTCAAAATTCCTGCACACCGAAGATGAATATTAAAATCTGGTCCGGTGCATCCACCATCACACTCATCTCAGAACATTCCAACGTCGGTGCCAATCTGAGTTCTTGGTTATTCATATTGTTTTTTGATGCAATTTAAGCAGCAGGATATTTACCAGAACAAACAGCATTCCTCACTCCTCTACCTTCGCCAACAAAATGCCAGGAATTAATCCACATTCATCAGGCTCTACGGCGAATGTTGTAATTCCCGCTTCATCTCTTCGACGCACATCTTCCTCCTGTTCCCTCCCGATAGCTGAGCAGCCCGTGTCTCTTGCCGAAACCCCATTAGAGGATGGCTGGGAGTGTCTGCGATACCTTCGCGTATCTGCTATATCCTCCACCGTCGTCCCATCTAGCGAGCGTTCACAATTAGCTGAACTCGATCGCGAACCACATATACCGCTTGACAACAATGTCCATCGGTTATTCAAGCGTCGAAGATGGCCTTCCCTTACCGATAAAGAGTACGACTTATTACTCCCAAGCCTGACAATTGCCACCAAATTCATGGAGCAGCCCCAGCTTTTGGAGTTTTGGAAGCACATTTATCTGGGAGCGCTAGAATATGACGGGACCAAAGGACACTATCTAGCCTTGACTAAATACGAGTCTAGCCAACATGCGGACAAAGCGATACGGTCGGTATTTGATGTATATTTACCCGAGCAACTGAAATTCGGTTTCTACGATCTCGACCCACTTGGCAACAAAATCGATGGGCTTTCTTTTGGCAGCGAAGAAAGATACCGCCTGTTCTGTGCCTGCTATCAACTGGGTCCTCCTGATCTTATCTTCTGTCATCCGCACATAGTGTTGCATATCCACTATTTGTACGACCTCAAGTACCTGGTGGAATATGGAACAGAGGACGAGATGAGGGACGTTTTTCTCAGGATTGCGATCACGCTTTGCCATGAGCTCGCTCATATCGTTTGGAAATATCGCATTCAGGGGGATTTCATACAAACGTAAGTTACATCTTCGTAGGCTCTCTCCCCTCCCGCATTTGCATACGCAAGATGGGCTGATAAGTATGTTAGGCTCCACGGTACCTGTTTCGAGCCGCGTTATCAGCTTTCGGACCTTTGGATCGAATTAGGGCATGCGTGGGAGCACTACACATTCCGTGGCAGCATCTGGACGATCGACCATCCGGGCTACTTCGCCACGTACTACCGGCCCCAACATTGCTACGAAGACCGCGACGCCGCAGACACACGTGTTATCATACCGCGGTGGTGGATCAACATCTGGTTTCGCAAATCCACGTGGGATCGCTTCGGAGATTTGCACAAGTCTGGTGAATTGTATCTGCCGAACGAGACCGAGAGCGGATATGCCTTCCACAAGAACAAGCCGAGCTTCGACCCGAATTGGACATTATATGTCCATGGCGTACCGCGAGACCTCCACTGCAACATGCCAAGCTCTGTCCCTTTCCTACTCTGGCGTGTCATGAGACATCGACAGCAGGCGGCGAATGATGAGGAGCTACACATCAAGGCAGGAGTGAATCTTCCGTCTCCGTCCCGACTGAAGTTCATTGCTGCTGTCAAGAGATTCTTCACCAGATATCGGGAGCGCTTCATGTGGCCTGCTCGGCATAGACCACGCGGTTACAAGGCTGTGAGTGCGCAGGAGCGAGCGAGGCGCAGGACGATGTGAGAATTGGGCGCGAAACCGTTACTGACAATTATACGGACACGGGGAATGCCCCTCATATACTATGAGAGCTAAGCCTAATCAGGTAGTATGTATTGCCAAGCTGGTCCTGCGATATCCCACATCGTTACTACCATATCTCAGATAGGTAGTTCCTTCCAACGCTTTCGACCTCGCCCGGTAGCTGCTACGATAAGCGAGGACATTCACGCCTCCTTGTGTGCGTAGCGAGCTCACGATCGCTTGGCTGGTTTCTGTGGACTAAGGTGTTGTTGCTCCTGCATCGAAGATGTGGGTATAGCACGGAGGTTGCGGCACGAACACCACGTTCCATCACAACGAAGAGTTGGATCAATATTCGCTGGAAAACTATCCCTCCGCCACACTTCCAGGCCGATGGTTCACCCAACCAAGTCCGTTCAACATGTCCACAGTTGTATCGAGCACGCTGCGAAGGAAGTCCGGAGCCGGAAACGTGGATGCGTATGGGTTTTAGTCAGCGTTTGTGCGACAGCACTCACGAATACATTGCTATGCTTTGGGAGAAAAGCAGGAGAGAAGAGAGCAAGAAGATAACATGGCATATCTAAAACGAGATAGAGGCTAGAGAAAGCGCAAGAGAGAAGAGAGGAAGAAGATAGCAAATCTAAATGAAAACGAGAATGAGGAAGCGACTTAAGACTCCGTTTTGATAAAAGTAAGTTAGGGGAAGTGGTTTTTATTTGAAGAGTAAGAAAACATCAACTACCTAGAATGCAGAGAACGGGGCAAAATCGGCTAACCATCTTCTAGAAGTTTGAAACAAGTGCACTGGCAGGTGCCTCCAGGATCTCACGATACACTCACAATCCTGGCGATGTGTTAAGGAAGACTTTCGACGGGAGAAGTATTGAAGGTGAAAGTTGAGTAAAGAAGTGATTGATTGAAAGCTATCAAGGAGGGGATTATATAGGGGCCCGACCAGGGCGCTAGTCCCCTGGTTACTTCTCCTAACCACCGATAATAACTTCCACGTGTAGGGTTGCGATTTCCAACAAGAAGTGGTAGACTGTCAGTAATGGGTATTGGAACTCGCTGTATGACGTCTATCTTAGTGACTGAATGTACTTCTTGTAGCCTATCACCCCTAGCTTTCTTCTCATTCTGTATGCATGCTAACCCCGGCCCTGTAGCATGATCCTATGGATAATGATTCAACCCGAGGCTAATGACTCCTCCGCATTCCTATTCCGCAGATGCATTAATAGATTAATAGTCATCGCCGCGACTCAGAACCTCCTTGCACGTCGGCCTGAGCACAAATGTCTGGTGTCGCATTAGTACGTGCTCTTCATCTTAGAAACGTTAACAACTTACGTGTTCACTCTGTGCCGTATAACTGCCCTTGATATCACACAGTGGCGGATAGGCCTCAACGATGCCAGCGCTGACCAAGTTGTTCAGGCCCAAGAGATACTTGTCGTGGCCCAAACGGTCAAGATACCGCCTGCAGAAGGGCAGTGTGCCGAAGTTCTTGGTGATGGAGTTGAGTAGGGTCTTTGCTGATGAGACGCGTAGAGCGACTTTGGGTGCGTCGGGCTTTTTGGCGTAATGTGATGTTTCCATCTATTGAGGGTGTTAGAAAGTGATGCACGTAGTTTGAGAACAGAGAAGCGTACATCATCCCGGACATATCCCTTTCCAGTGCTGCCAAATGTCTCGATGGCAAATGTCTCGCCCTCCTCCATCTTCGTTTGGTCGCCGCCCTTGACGATCGGAACGGTCTTCCCGCCGTGGATGTTGAACTGTCCAATGGAATGGCCGTTGAGGTTCCTTATGCACTTGACGGGAAAGGTCTCGCCCTTGATTTCCACTTCGTAGCTCTCCATGACCTCTTGGATCGCTGCACCAATATCGCTCATGCGCACGTCAATACCAGCCTCCTTGATACCGGCATTCGTGGCGTCTTTGCATGCGTTGACTAGGTTGTCGTATACAGGGTCGAAAGTCAGGGTGAACGCACTGTCCACAATGCGTCCGTTAATGTGCACACCGAAGTCGACCTTCATTACATCCTCGTAGTTGAGGACCATCTTGTTGCCCGCATTAGGTGTGTAATGCGCAGCGCAGTGGTTTATGCTGAGACCAGTTGGAAACCCCATACCCGCGATTTGTGCATCACCGTCCTCAAGACCTTGGTGTCCTGTCAATGCGCGGACCGAGTCCTCGATGCCCTCTGCAATCTCTGTAAGGCTCATGCCGGGCTTTATCGACTTTTGAGCCCATTGTCGTACCTGACGATGGATCTCTGCGCCCTTGCGATATTCGGTAAGGAAATCGTTGTTCATGCGGTCGAGATGGCGCTTCTCTTCGCTTGTGGTGCGGTACGCATTTTCGTTGACGTACTCTTGGATTTGGCCCTCGGGATAGGCGTTGTTGGGGAAGAGTTCATCGATGCGGACCCGTGGTGGTGAGGTCTGTACTTTGGGGCCCCCTGTGCCTGCTCCTCCGGCCTTCTTCTTCTTCCGGGGCTTTCTCTTCTTTTTCTTCTTGGCTGCACCTTCGCCGGCTTCCCCTACGCCCTCTTCCGCCTCGTTGTCATCATCCGAATCGTCGTGTTCCGCATCGCCTGTTGGCTTATCGCCGTTTTGTGGTGTGCCGTTCGTAGGTTTGCTGCTGGAATCGTCCACTGTACGCTATTAGTCGCTACGAAGCCAGGGTCTTGTTGCACGGGTGTCAGTACGCACGCTTCAAGTTGGCGACGTCGTCCGCTACTTTGGCCGCCATGTTGCTATACAAGAAGCGGAGTGGTAGTCGAGACTTGAACTTCACGAGGGGTCTCGAAACGCCCCGCTAGTAGACACCGGTGAAGTGTAGTGAACGCCGAAAGACATGGGGCTAGGCCGTCCCTGGTCTAGCGCTCGGCAATGGAGCGATGACGCTCTACATGCGACTCCAGAACATGCATTCCAACAACGGCTTCTAAATGTACACTACGTTCACCTACTCCTAATGGGCAATGCCATCCCGCCCGTCACTCCTCCTGCGATCTATCGCTCTCCGCCCCCAACCGCCGTCATGGATATGCCACACATGTCTTCGGCGTACCATTGCCCATCCTCCGCGGCGCATCCAGCGGTCCCAGCAACAAACGTCGGGTTTCCACACAACGCCCTCACGATACGCTGACCATCTCCTCAACTACTACGAAATCCTCCACGTAAAACACACGGCCACCTCCGCTGAGATAAAGCGCCAATTCTATACGCTCTCCAAGAAAAACCATCCGGACCACAACCAGAACGACGCCGAAGCCTCAACCCGCTTCGTCGCAATAAGCGAAGCCTATCACGTCCTCTCTGTGCCAGAAAAACGCGCCCAATACGACGCCGAACTAGAGCATTCGCATCAGCACTCGCGAAGGGGAAGACATGGGAGTGACCACCATCACCCGCATGGGAGCTACAGTTCGGCTGCGTACGGTGCACGACCAGCTTCGGGTCTGAACAAGAAGCGTAGCACCTTCCGAGGTCCACCTCCCTCATTCTATAAATCCGGGGGCTATGGACGTCATCATGCGAAGAGAACCGAGCACGCCCATTCCCATGCGCATGAAGGAGGCGAAGCAGGGAAAGAAGCCGGCCACGAAAGCTACGGTGAGTGGGGCGGCTTTGGTCCAGGACAGCAGAAGCAAGGCAATCAGGTTCCGCACTTCGACGATAGAAGACATAAAGAGACGCATGATAGTATTAACGAACACATATGGGCTAGAAGAAGGAAGTTGAGACCGACGGTCAAGGTGGAAGAGGAATGGCAAAAGGGCAATATGCTCGTCAACTTTGCCATGGTATCGAGTGTTATCGCGACGATTGGTATTACAGCTAAGGTTTTTGGAGACCGTCATGAAGCGCCGAATAAGAGGAAACAGAATGCTTGAGCTACTGATCGGCCTGCATGCTCGAGCATAAGCAATCTTACGATATTGGCCAAACACATTTGGTCATAATTGCATGAAACCTCGCCCCTTTCTCCACATGCGCCGACTGCGGTGAAACGTTCTGCGATGCTATGTGAGTGGAAGAGGGGTTCATTATGTCTCCTGGCGGGGAATATGATCAAATCGGCATGGTGCTTCTGAAAGAGATGGGCGCTGCAGACGGGAAGGAAGACCATCACGGAAAGTCGACGTGGGAGTCTTCAAAGCGTGCATTGAGAGAAATTGCTGTACATGCTAAAAGCCATACTCCGCTCACTCATTTGCATCAGATTGAGATGATACCGCTTCGCAAGAACCAAGGGAATCTAAAAGCCAATTTTTCCCACTCTGATCTCCATAGATCTTCGAGCGAGACGCTTAACCCTCGAAGGTGAAGCTGGTGCCCAGCTTGTGGCCGGCCTCGTTCAGCTTCTGGGTATCGAAAGAGCCGCCAATACCAAAGGTCAGGCCGCTGTTGACCTTGGTGTTGTAGGCGAGGGAAGCAATACCGAGGTTGTTGATCTTGGCCTGTATGGGATTAGGATGTCAGTCCCTCGTGTATGTCAGGGTCCGACACGTACTTTAGCGAAAGACGCAGGGTCAAGCTTGTACTTGGCAGCGAGCTCAAATCCAACGTTGTTGCCGGACTTGGAGTCCCAGATGGCGCGAGCACCAGCTTCGACAGCAGGGTTAACGCGCTGGTAGTACGAGGCGGTGAAAACGCTCAGTGAGTTGGTCGCAGTCACGGCGGCGTTGTAGAGAGGGGTAGTGTATCCGACAGCGGCCGAGTACTTGGTGATGGCAGCCTTCTGCACGTCGTAACCGACCTCACCACCGACGACCATGCCCTCGTGGCTAACGACGGCATCGGCGGTGGTGCCAATGGCGCCAGCAGCCGAGTAGTCGACGAAAGCGCGGCCGTGGAAGCTAGGCTGCTTGAAGTGAAGGTTGACCTTCTGGCCCTTGTTGCCGGCAGCAGGGTTGAAGTTGGAGAGAACCTCAGTCTTCAAGCCGCTGGCAAAGGTGTCGTTGAGCTCGACCTTGGTAGCCAGCATGTTGGCAGTGTTCCATGACTGGGTAATGCTGATGCCTGCGCGGTGCGTCGTCAGCAACTCAACCCCATAGCCAGTTGTAGAAACCTTCCTCCTGCCATGAGAAAGCGCCATATGACATATGTATGAACGAAAACCGGGCGACGAATGAAAAGGTATCATGAGTTGAATACAACGAGGGTGAAATGAAGTGGTAGTCGTACCGTTGGAAAGCGCTTTCTTTCCCTCAAGCTGTTCCGTGTGTTAGCGACTGTGTTTTTTGGGCGCACAAGGTTGGACATACAGAGGAGGTGACTGGGCCATCGTGGGCGGAGGTGCCCTTGGCGGTGAAATTAACACCGTTGGGAGCCTTGAGCTTGACTTCAAGGGCAGCTACGGGCGTGTCAGCGCTTGCGGGCGCGGGTCAATTGGCTACTCCAGACCTGCGGCCGTGTGGTAGAAGTCCTTGTTAATGAGCTGGACGGCATCCAAGTCAGCAATGGCGCTATCGTGAAGCTCTTCGCGGGGAGCCAAAACATACGTCGTTGGAGGCCTTGGCGATGTCGCTGAACGCCGGCGGCGGGAACTTGGGGATGACCTTCTCAACCTTGACGTACTCAGTCATGATGGCGTTTGTGTGGTGGGTGAAGAATAGAGGGGAGTGATATTTGTGGTGTTGTCTGTCACCTGCAGAAGCAAAACTTCGTGAGAGCAAAGGCCAGGGTCTACGCTAGCCGGTTTGGGCCACATCTTCCTTTCGCGCCTTCCACTTCGTTGACAACGTGCACTTGCAGTCGCTACATGGAACCAACCCTGTTGCCAGTTCTGTTTTCTCTTTGCGCCTACTGCTATGCAATTCACACTACCTACGCGATGCTGCCTTGTCTGACGTGTTATTGGCACGCTTCGGTTGTCATTGCCTTCATATGCCCCTCTCAACCGCGGAATTTCTTCTCTAGGCACCGCCGAGGACTCATTCGTGTGCGGCATCGCCCTCACCTCGATCCACTCGCCAACGCCTCCGTGACCGCCAGTCCTGGACTGGACGTGGGCATTTTGTACAACACATGAACAGCGCAGCAAGGTCCGGCTGATGTGGGCCTTGTTCTTCAAACTTGCGACATGTGGCACTTTCCTACCTTGTCATCCATTTCGGGAGAGAACCCTATGACTCCCGGGTCTAATTACCTATACAATTTCTTTGCACCCGAAGACTGCAAGCCCGGTCAGGTGACTGAGGAGAGTCACATTCCGGAAGCTTGATATTACGTCGTATCCCGGCAACTGTACCATGCATTTGACCGATTCCCTAGGTAGAACAGACTGCTTTCGTCGCATGTTGATATGGAAGCTGAAAATGGTATCCGGACGTCTTCATCGATATCAGCGTCAGCCTTACGATCTGCGGCTGAGCCGATCTCGCTGATCGTTGCGGTTGCTCCCTGTTCGGTTTTCTAGAGGGGTCAGCTCCGCGCCCCACTAAATAAATAAAACTCCACAATCCAATGACTTTGGGCTGGTGACGTTGACTATTGTAGCGTGCGCATCTCTAATTACGAACTTAACCAGTCGCACGGTCCTTTTCGGCTACATCAATCGCGAGTTTCTTTGACACGATCTCTATTCACAAGGAGTCATATCCCACAACGTACCACCACAACCACAGCCATGTCGACATTTGGCACGCATTTCAGGGTTACCACGTACGTCAATAGCCCTCGCTGGTCAACCGAAACATACTGATACTCTCTAGCTATGGCGAATCCCACTGCCTTTCTGTCGGCGCCATCATTGACGGTTGCCCGCCCGGCATGGCCCTCACCGAAAAGGATATCCAGCCCCAGATGACGCGCCGTCGACCCGGCCAGTCTGCTATCACGACTCCCCGCAACGAAAAAGACCGCGTAGAGATCCAGTCCGGAACAGAGTTTGGTATCACACTGGGTACACCAATTGGCATCAGGGTCATGAATGAGAACCAGCGCAAGCAAGACTATGGAAACCAGACAATGGATATGTACCCAAGACCTAGTCATGCGGACTGGACGTATCTGGAGAAGTACGGTGTCAAGGCCAGCTCTGGCGGTGGACGGAGCAGCGCTCGCGAGACCATTGGTGAGTGGAGCCATGCCGGTACTAGGTGCTAGTAGCGCTAACAATACACAGGACGAGTCGCAGCTGGCGCAATAGCAGAGAAGTACCTCCGCGAAGCCTATGGCATCGAAATCGTCGCATTCACAAACTCGATCGGAAACGAGTTCCTCTTCCCTCCCACGCCCGAACACCCGACTGCGTCCACAAATCCAGAGTACCTCAAGCTGATCGAGTCAATCACGCGTGAGAAGGTTGACGAATTCTTGCCAGTGCGATGTCCGAGTGAAGATGTCACCAGGCGCATGGAAGACTTGGTGGCAAAGTACCGAGATGCACAGGACAGCATTGGCGGCACAGTAACATGCGTAATAAGGAACTGCCCGACGGGTTTGGGAGAACCGTGCTTCGATAAGCTGGAAGCGAAGCTGGGACACGCCATGCTCTCCATCCCGGCAACAAAGGGCTTCGAGATTGGATCTGGATTTGGTGGCGCCCAACTACCTGGCTCAATTCACAACGATGCCTTCATCAAAGCTCCAGCCGTTCCAGCAGGCGAGAACCCTTCTGCAAACGTCTACCGGTCGAAACCAAAACTCACGACCAAGACAAACAACTCGGGCGGGATTCAGGGCGGTATCACGAATGGCGCGCCCATCTACTTTAATGTTGCGTTCAAACCCGCAGCGACCATCGGACAGGCACAGGCAACAGTGACATACGACCAGGTTGACGGTGTACTGGAGGCTAAGGGTAGACACGACCCGTGCGTTGTGCCACGAGCGGTACCCATTGTGGAGACTATGGCTTCGTTGGTTATCATCGACGCGGTACTGGCTCAACAGGCAAGACAAGGCGCAAGGAGCTTATTACCGCCGCTAAAGGGTGTTCAGCCTGTAAACGGTAGTCATGGGGTTTGAGTTAGTGGACCGCAGAGCACTGGAGTTTGGTGTTGCAAGGGTGGAAAGCTATTAGACTTCTGTAACTTATTAACACGAATCGTTGCCACAGTACTACTACGACTGCTTGGTGAGTTACGTTGGCTCTGAGACGCATCTACTTTTGAGTAATGTGTACTATCCGGGATACATCACGCATACCGAAGACAAGTGCCGAACATGGCGAGACTGGGACAGTTCGTTAGGGGATCCTTAGTACTACACACAGCGTACACTAGTATACTATCGCCACTTTTCCGCTACCATCCATGGTATCAGCCTATCAAGGCCCGGAGTCTCGGCAACCGATTCATGATAATTCACGTGTAGATAAGCAGAGCAATCGGGGTGGCGCTCGGTGCATCGCTCCGAGCTAGAGTACGGGCTTGAGCTCTCAGACAGAGCTTGTTCATGTTGTATAGTCAGTAGTAGCTGGTGTGGGTGCCATCGCCATGGCCGCGCCACTGCCCTTGAGGCGGTGCAGGCAACATTAGACGACGGCGTTCCGGGGGGCGCGGAAGACGGCTAGCGGTGAATGGCTTCCACCCATCACAGGCCGACGTTGACCGGGTTTCGAAAGGAAAGGTGAACTCGAGCCGGAGACTACAAGTTCGCCACCAGCCACGACGACGTGCTGCGGAAGACCAAACGGGACGTTGGCTATCGGGCTTTACTCCATCAAAATGGCTGCATGACCCTGGAGATCATTCGCTTGCAGCCGAGGGAATGGGTATGATCTAAAGCGTACCCTGCCATGACGACCGCCCCTCTTCTTTCTTGTCTATTATTTTGCCTCCTGCATCGCTGCTCTCTTCTCTCCAACCAGCAACCAGCTCTTCACCCGCACAGGGCCCTGACACGGAGATGACGCCCCCAAGCCTGCCCTTTCTGTTCCCTCGTGCAGCAGGCCTTAAGGGGCCAGAATCTACGCTTGCTGGGCAGGTCGCTCGGTTCGCCATGCCGAAGGGGCTAGCAGGCGACGATGCTCGAGCTGCTTCAGAAAACTTGGTTCCCTTTCGCGGTCTCAGGGCTGCGTACTGTACCCGGCGTCTCCACCGCTGGATGTGGCCAGAAGAGCGCTGATCGCCTGCCAGCTGCGGCCGCTCGCCCCCCAATTCCCGCAAAGGCGCACGCGGGCCCTCAAGGGAATCGCTGGTTCTGGTGCCGTGCGCACGTCAGCCGACGCATGGCATTTCGGACTTTCGATTCGAATTCCCATGCAGAGCAGACTTTTGCATCTTCTTTGCCCGGGACTACTGCAGGAGAGCGTGCAGCTGTCCTTCTAGATCTGCTGCTCGACCAATCCAGCTTCTTTGTCCCGGCCTACAGTATGACATGCCGCTTGCCACCTTACCGAATGCTCACCTTCCGTGTGCTTCATCTTACCCATCACCTTACGCCAGGCGCGTTGGGTATTTCGCGAACTCGCACTAACGTCACTGCGACCTAATCCCCACCACGCTGCTTCTTTCAGCCGTGGCTAATCGTCTGTGGGACTCTTCTACCCAGACTGAGCATGCCATGTCCATAAGTCCCCTCGGAGCCTGCGCGGACTGCTATTCACTTTTGCTTGTCGTCAGAAATGGCCCGCGGCGCAACAGCCACCTCCTCGAACAGAGAAGACCAGGACAGCTCACAGGCCCAGGACTCCAAGTCCAGTAAGCGGCGTTGCGTCCAGTCTGCATGTGTGCCATGTCGTAAACGCAAGTCCAAAGTAAGTACATCCCTCCTCGTTGCATGGTAGTAGCCCAAGTACATGGACATGGCGGTCTGATGTTGGAGATTCGCCTCCGCGGACCACTGTTGCCCTAAGGCCAATCTCTGATACTTGCCTGCGCAACTCTTCGGCCAAGTGTGCCGGCCCTTGGAAACTGCTCGCACTCGGTTACTCCTACTGACACCTCCCCCACAGTGTGACGGCGGTACGCCCGTGTGCGCAACATGCACTGCCGTCTACAAGACTGAATGTCATTACGATGCAGAGAGTGAGTCTCGCCGCAACAAGTCCGGATCTGCAACCTCTGCAACCTCCGCCAGTGCGGGCACCAAGCGCGATGTTTCCCTTGTCGCCTCTTCCAGCGCCGACGCGTCCAGTGCCGAGTTCATCATCAACTCGCTGAGACGACTTCCGGATGAGCATCTCTACGAGTTCATCCATCACCTGCGAAAGGATCCGAATCTCGACATCGCCGCGCTAGCAGAGACATGGCGCAAGAACGTGACGCTTACTCCGAGCACGCCTGTCGATGTCCAAAGCCTCGAGTCGGATCTGAGCGTGCTCCTTGGAAAACCAGCTGTGACACTCACCGGCCAAAGCAGGCACTTTGGACACTCCTCCGGTCTGAGCTTGGTCCCTGAAGAAGAGAACTTCAACGATGGGCGGCTGCGCACGAACACTGTCCTGCCGGAGCGTCAGGGCTCTACATGGACAACGGTCACCGACGACCTCGCTTTTGTGGAAAAGCTGCTCGACCTCTACTTCACGTGGAGCCATCCTTTCTTCGTTCTCTTCAGCCGGGAGTGCTTTTACAGGGACTTCAGGACCGGCCGCGACAAGTACTGCTGCTCGTTGCTGGTGAACGCTATATGCGCTTACGCGTGTCATCTCACGGACGACCCGGCGGGCCGCACCGATCCTTCGAACTTCCGTACTGCTGGCGACCACTTTTTTGCTGAGGCCAAGAGACTGCTTGTCGAGGATGAAACCCCGTGCCTTACAACAGTGCAAGCGCTTTGCGTTATGTCCATGCGCGAACCCAGTACGGGAAGGGATAGTTCTGGCTTTGGCTACATCGGCAGATGCATGCGCATGTGCGTTGAACTTGGTTTACATCTTAACAATGGTGCCAATGCTGCTCTTGGCTTGACACCGAGCGAGGTCGAAGTCCGAAAGGTCACGTTCTGGGGCTGCTTCACAGTAGACACGTAAGTAGAACCATAGATGCGTTTCGCGCTACCGGCTAACATACTGCAGAATATGGACCATCACCACGGGCCGCATTGCCCAGCTACCACGAGCCGCGATCACCCTTGACAAACCAATCCTTGAGGAGAACTCTGGCCTTCCAGAAGCCTTCCCTGGAGCTTCGCGCGTCACGAGTGGTGTCGTGACCACCCGTATGTTTCTACAGGAGTTTGCGTCTCTTTCGGAGCTTGTCAACGACAACAATCACATGTTCTTCGCGCCAAAGGAAAGACTTACTAGCGGAAAACTGCTCGATTGTTACCACAAATACCAGGCTTGGTACCGAAAGCTATCACCTACCCTGGGAGTAGATTCTAAGAAAGAGCCTGAGCCACACATCTTGGTGTTACAGTACGTCCACTTGACTTTTAGTTGGCTCACAGAACTGACATATAATTCAGCATGCTATACCACACCATCATCGTTCATCTTTTCAGGCCGCTGCTCAAAGTCGACCTCATACACTCCGACGTACATCCCCGAGACATCTGCATTGATGCAGCTAACAACGTATCGAGGCTTGTCAGAATCTACCGCAAGCTCTACGACTTCCGTCTCGCGCATCTGTTGATACCCCACATTCTGCTTTCTGTCAGTATAGTGCACTTGCTTTATAGCAAAAGCAACGATCTTTCACGGCAAAATCTTGTCGAGGGTTTGCAAGGCTTGGAAGACCTTCACGAGTGCCACTACTTCGGTGCAAGGAGTTTCCGTATCATATACACTTTGGCGAAGACGTGGGATCTGCCTTGGCCGGATGAGCTCCGCAGCTCCAAACTCATACCGAAGAGCAATCCGGACAAACCCCAAGGAACCATCAGTCCTCCCGCCGACCCACTCTTGGTCGCGCCTAACAGCATGGCGACGACTGGGCCTCGACCCGGACCGGGCGCCTCGCAGCACGCATTCGCAAACCAGCCACAAAGAAGGGAAAGCCTGTCCATGTTTGCCCAAAACAGGATGCAACTAGCATCTCACCCTGCAAACTCCTCCGCGAGCAGCACCGTCTCGAGCCAACACCACCAATCGCCTATCGTAGGCCACACGCCCATACAAAGCAACTACAACACCAACATGCCACTGCCCCCATACCAGTACTCACAGTCCCTATCCTCCGCACCACCCAATATCCCAACCAGCATGACATCCCCCACCACCGACGCCGCAGAAGCCATGTTCTGGAACCCGATACCCGGTATGCCAGGCCCCATCCTCCCACGCAACAACTACCAGCAAATCAGCCCCATGGGCCTCGAAAGCGTACTCCACAATACCGATATAGGCGACCGTCTCGGCCGCGACGGTTTCAGGATCAACGAAGATTGGCGCTCTAGCCATGTCAATGGGTTTAACCCTGGCGTCGCCGGTAGCGTATACGGCGCGTCGAGTAACCACCAGGCCGACGCCGCGTATGCGCATCGTCCGTCCTATGCGCAGCAGCACCAGCATCAGCGGCCAGGCGATGGTGGCGTCCCTTATCCTGCTGGTCCGCCGCACCAACAGCACGAAGAGTATGATGCTAGCTGGTGGCAGAATTCTAGTGCGGATCCTGGGCTTATGAGCTAACGCGGGGGGTGTGAGGATTGATTGGCTGGCTGGGCTGAGCGCTACCTATCTTTAGGTGCCATCTGTTTGGTGTGTTTTACGAGTATTTACGTTGACTTGCTCGTAGAGATAGATGGCCTTTTTTGAGATTTTTTTCTTCTTTTCCTTTCTTTTTGGGACAGACGTTGGTTGAGCGGTTGGTACACACTTCCGTCGTATGTATGGATTTCGTGGCCTTGTTCTCTGGTATTTGTTTGCGGAGAGCGATGCGCTCGGGCTTGATACATACATACATAGCGTTTAGACGCCCGTTGATTTGGCCGGGAGGATGGTGTCCCCTTTTTGCGAAGAGGCTACGTACCTCTGCGATAAAGGGAAGTGATGGGTACAGAGGGTTAGATGGCAATCAATTCTTTCTATGAACAAACTGTGTTCCCTTTCTTTGAACTAAGTTGCACACAAAGAAAGTGAGCAGTGACAAACAAGGGCAGAACTGTGCATTCCGTATCTCGCAGGAGGATAAAAGCATATCTCATTACATATTAATGTATAGACAGTATGAAGGAGGATATGGAGGGTATATGTATATCTTAGGTCAAGAGGGAAATAGAAGAATAAGAATGGTCCCATACAATAAGTAGACCCTCAGCCAGAAGCGCAAAGGGCATGAAATGAATATCCGTTATGCCCGCCCCAGCGAAATCCCGAAAGCTCACATATGCTTCTGCCTCGCCGCCTCTACCAGTGCACTCGCTGTCCCAGCACGCTCTTCATACAACCTCCTCAGATCCTCCACAGACTGTTTTCTTAAGTTCATCTTCTTAGGCTTCAGCATGTTCCTCGGGGGCCCATTGTTCTGTGCTTGCGGCTGCTCTTTTGCAAAGTTCTCGAAACTCGGCATGCGTTGCATCAAGCCCGGACTCGGAGTGCGGAGCCGAGGCGCAGATGCTGGGACGGGTAGCGTCGTAGCTTTCTGTGCCGTAGGGTGATTGATGATGGGGACTGGAGGGGTGGTAGGGTAGACGGGCCGGGCGAGCGAGGTGAAGCTCGGACTGCGGTTTGCTGACGCGGGGATGCTGGGGCGGCGGAAGGATGGTTCTGCTGCGGGGGCTGAGACGGCGCTTTGTGGAGAGGTTACCATCTCAGGTTTTGTATATGTTGTGGTTGTAGACGGGTCACGTTTCACGCCAGTACTGCTGTTGTGATTGCCTGTGAGCCCTGGAAGTGCCATACCACCTTGGACGAACATCGGCGTGGGGCTTGCACTTTTGTGCGCTTCATCCTGCGCGACGACCGCCTTTTCGACGTTGTTAATCTGCGTCGCAGTCAGGGTCTTCCTCTTCGGAATGTTGAGTTTAGACGGAAAAGTAGGAACGGTACAGGGCGCGTCTTCTTGTGCGTGACATCGATCAGAAGCTGAAATAGGAAGTGGAACTTGATTGCTCATACCAGACTTCTCATCCGACTGTACGTTCCTTCTTGGCGGGAGAGGAGGACCTTTTCCGACACTACTCTCGTCATTTCGTCGTGGGGCGAAGCCGTCTGTGGTTGCGGCGTAGGTGATGGGTGACTCCGCCATGTCTTCGGGGGCGTCTGATATGATCGTAGAGTATCGAGGAGGCACTGCAAGCGGAGGCGCGGGTTTTCGCTGGACAGAATCGGCGGAGGATTTGGCGGATGCTGCACGAGAGCGTGGCGGCAGCGGTGGTGGCACTGCTTCTCCTTGCACTGGGTGTGGCTCCTGATAAATGGGCATTTTTTCGTTATCTTGCAGGGTAATGCCACTCATCTGGTCTTCCAATGACCCTGCCGTACCCATTGAATCTCGCTTTCCTTCTGCTGGATCTTCCCAGTCGCTTTCATCTTTCGGAAGCTTCAACTGCTCATAGAAAGCTTCAGCTGTCTGGCCACATGCTTCCCTCAACCCTTCGGTCCACATGTCAATAGCTCGTGTGAAAATCCTCCGTATGATAGAAGACATCTTCGCATCCTCAAGCTGGTCTGGGCCACATAGTAGCCCCGGGGCAAAGCAAACGGACAGGTTCTCGGCCGTCATTTTGTTTTGCTCTTGCCGTGCAGCTATTGCACTCGTGAGTGGGAGGAGATGTCTGCACAGGATTTCACGGGATATGCCGGGCAACAGAGACCATTCGGAGTTGGGCGAAAACAGGTCGGTCAGCTTCTCGAGTTCAAGCACCTCCTGGCTATCTCCGTATAATCTCCGTAGATCCCGGTACGAGTCTGTGGGAAAGATGGGTTGCCGCAAGGAAGAGTACCAGGCCTTGATAATAGCCGCAGCCATGAAGACTGAGTATGCGTCGGTAGGCACTACATCGGCTAGTATCTCGTCCTGGTTTTCCGCATGTGGGTACGGCGGAATAGGCAGCGTCGCTTCGTTATCTTTCCATATAATGTACTTCTGGCCCCGGTTGTAGGCTTCTTTCAGGGCGTCGCGCAGTCTCGCATGCGGGGGTACTCGAAACAGACCTTCCGAAGTGATGTTCTCCTCCATGAGCACGAAGCTCGTCGTTTCACGGAGGACGCGGGGAAAGCGTGTTCTCCCATTGCTACTTGTGGGAAATGGATTGCGGGCGCCGAAGGCTCTTCTACCACTGGCATTGTACGAGGATATGGTCTCGGACACGCGGCGGTCGGCAAGGTAGGTCGAGGGAGGTATGAGGAGGTTCTCGATTTGGATTTCGCGAGCAAGTTGAGTCAGGTTGGACACTGGGAGGGTTAGCATGGTCGATTGGGCTTCGCAGCAGGCGTTGTACAATGGTAGATCTTCCTCCTGAACTTGGGACTGACAATGGTCGAAAATATCTCGGTCAATATTCTGACCCAGGCCTTCTCGTGGACAATGTATAGCTTCTGGAGTCTCTTTCGCATCGCCCGCGACAGGACATGATAGGCCTGCAGAAACCAGCCCCACCCGGGCCTATGCTTCTTGGACGTGGCCGAGCCATCGCCATCGCCTGCAAAGAAGACGACCTCGTATTCGAAGCCCTTTAGGAGATCGTCTTCCTCAGGGAGGCGGGCGAGAACATAGGGTAGCAGCGTGTCATAGTCGGCTTCGTGCGAGTCGGGCAGGGCAGCAGCGTTGAGGATATAGACGGGCCTGCCTTCATCCGAGGGAAGCGGCGAGCGATAAAGAACAGAAGCTGCGCTTTTGGCCAGATCTACAGAGTAGTCGGAACTCTGCCGTGGTGGGGGCACAGCCGAGAGCGAGGAGCTGCGCAGGCGATTCGCGATGTGAGCACGCACGCCGCTCATGGCGACCGATGACAGCGGGGAGAACCTTCACTACCAGGCGTGCTATCGAGCGTCGTGGAGTTGTAGAGCGGATCGAGTAGATCAGCACCTGCAAACAATGCAACTTGGAAGGGCCGATGGAGGAGAGCTGACGGGGTGCAGGTGCGGCTCATGCGGGAACCAAGACTTCAGCCTTCCGACTTGATGCTAAACAACAAACCTTGGGTACGTCACACACATTATTCAAGAGCGACAACAGGGTCCGGAGCGCTGGTCTTAGCGCGCATGAGCACGGACGTGGCTGACGCTGATTGAATACACCACTCCTGACTCCGGGTCCAGGAGTCCCTAGTTCCACGTGTCTGCGCTGTCTATTTTTGCGGCTTGGCTCGTCGAGCATTGGTATAGGCATAGGCGCGTCGGACAAGACGCGTGGGCTATTCAATATTGTAACTACATGTAACATCACACTTTCACCGACGGGACCTGCGAACCGCTGGCTGTGGCAACTCTTCTGACTGGTCTTGATCAACTCGATGTCCTCTCACCAGACCCTCACTCAGGAGAGGCGTTTGTCCACTACTAGTCATCCATCTCAAAACCAGGCCCATCTGCCTCTTCGTCCGCACGCTCTGCGAACGCCACTTGTACGCCTTCTTCCTGCAGCCTCATCCGCACAGACTGGAAGCGCTCTGTGTACCGCATGAACTCCTCCACGTTAGTACCCGCCTCCTCTAATATCTCCGGGAGAGTGTTCCGCTCCAGACCCTGTGTCGCCAATCTATCTATACCTATTCTCTCGAAATATAGCCGGGACACATTGAGGTCATCTAGTAGCGCTTGCTGTACGGCAGGGTCCCCACGACGCCTAGAGCTATGTCCAACCACGGATGAGTCGTAGGAAGTTATGCTGTCATCAGGCGGAAGAGGATCTGAGACAGATGTGAATTTTGCCTTGACGCGAACGTCAAGTAGGGAGATGAGCAACAGGTTGTCGGATAGAATGACGTGTCTGGCTAGATCCGCCTCTGGTATTTGAGTTAGCCAGTATGGATCTTCTCCTGTGCCGAGCTCCTCTTCGAATGAGTAACAGATCTCTACCAGAAGGGTAGTACCCTCGGTAGTGTTCCATAGGTCTTTCGCCTTTGGTACATACAGCTGGCATAGCAGCTCTTGGTAGTCGCCATTGGGCTCCTTTCCCCACACCGGCTTGGGTATGGGGGAGATGTCGAGCTCTTTACACAAGCGCGCGGCTAACCACGGATACTCCTTGACGGCATTCCGCAGCGCTGTTCGTGCTTTTTGTGGTTGCTTAGTGCGGTCGTGAGCGAGCGCAACGCTAAAAGCAAGGTTTGGCGGGACCTTCCATTGCCGCTGGAGGTAGTCCGCTTCCACCAAGTCAACCAAGGCTTGCGGATCTCGGCCTCTCAGAGCTAACTGGTCGATCAACAACCGGAAACAGTAGTGATCCTGCTCAGGATCCATAGCAATCAGCAGCTTGGCCCATTCAAAGGCAGTCCGCCAGGTTGCCCGAACGCCCAGTGTGGCGATGTACCGCCAGGCAGCGAGCCAGAACTCGCGATTCTCTGGCCTACGGAAATCGAGTCGCGCTTTCCCTGCGGCTAGGTTGGCAGAGAAGGTCGAGTGTACCGAACGCCCGAACGTAAATAAGGCACGCTCGAGCATTTCAGAAGCCGCCGCATTCTCTCGCTGTTGCTTCGCGATTTCAGAGACCTGGAGTAGAGTTGAAATGTGGTACGCTAAGAATCAAATAAGAATCCGAGTACTAAACGAGGTGGGTAGACTTACGGTTGTGGTGCAGAAGTTGAACCATCCGCTCGGGATCCATGCTTGCCACGCAAATGTGGAATTGGCGCTGGACATCCTGATACATGTTGTTGTGCACGAATCTATATTCGACACTGCCATCGGCACGCTTCTCGACGACTTCCATTCCAAGGCCACCGGCTGTAGCACGTGGCCACTCTTCTTTGCCTTGGATGAAGATGTTCCTCCGAAGTCCTAATGATGCAAGATTGCGGTTTCCTGGGGCATTGCGTCCCGCAAGTGCAGCTGCAATACCGGCTTGTGGGCGAGGCCGGGCATCTTCGTCTATGTTCTGCAAAGCAGCGCGCCCAAACAGCTTCTTCATCTCGTTTGCAGCATGTAGATATTGTGTATCTATGCTTAAGACAGAGAAGAGCTGTTTCTTCTCTTCGCTAATGGCGCCATCTTGCTGGTCATTACCAGTACTCGTTTGATCAGTGGTCAGGTTCAGGGCGAGCAGTGCCTGATCAATCTCGTCAAGGTCTGATTTGGTTTTGGCTGGGGCAGCCGCTGTAACCTTTGCCTTCGCTTTCCCCTTCTTTTTCTTCTTCTTGCTCTTTTTTGAGGACGTGGTCGGAGGCGTATGCTCAGCTTCAGCTTGGTCATCGGAACCATCAGCCTCAGGCTCAACGTCCCGCTCGTCGTCCTCGTCGTCCTCATCGTCCTGACCGCCACCACCGCCTAGCATAGCGAACAGGCTAGGTTTCGTGTTCGTCTTCGGCGCCACCTCATGCTCCGAAACGTCCTCATCCTGTTCCTCTTGCGCAAGCTTTTCCTGGATTTTCTTCTCTTCCAACTCTCGCTGTGCCCGCCGTAACGCTCGCGACGACATTTCGATCCGTCGAAAATTCTATGTGGTTGGGGTGAAGTTATGACGTCGTAGTGGTGGTTTGATTGTTAAAGTCGGGAGCGGGTGGGGCGTGATTGCAGGTGCTCAGCCTAGGATCACACTAGCGAGTGGACAAAGTGCGCCATCTTGGTTGCACCTCACTTCCTGCACCCCTTCACTCCACCTGCCAAATGCGGGCCGCCTTCCAAGTGCTTCGCTCTGCACGCCGCCCGTGCCTGCGCAAGCTCGCCCGCAGCCGCGTCGGCGTCTTCGCGGCTAGTAATGGCCCCGGCTATCGCGCCCATTTCCATCATCACGTCCGTCAGCGTCCCGTCGTGCTCGCGTCTTCGATGCAGTTCCGCGCCATTACCGGTGCGCTGGTGGCTGCCGCTGTCGCGTCCGGTGCGTTCTATGCTTACAAAGGCAATCAGGCGACAGGCCACTCGCACTCGCCCGCCGACCAAGCCCGGAACCTCACCAGCGCCGTCAGCAGCGAGCCGGTGAGGAAGGCTCTCGTGGTGGGCCCTGGCGAGCTGTACACGGGCACCATTACGGGCACTGGTCCGGTCTCGAAAGAGACCGATGAGTCCGGTAGAAAGGTGCTGGAGATGCTGGATCCCGAACAAGCCACGGCCAAGCTGAGGAAGAACGAGGAGTCCTGGCTGGTGGGGAGGGGGCAGGGCGTGGTGCGCTACGATGTGGTGCAGTGTAGGTAGTCCTTTCCTTGTTCAAGATGCCCCACCTTCCTTCGGACACGGTCTAATCAACATCGTCGCCAGGCCCCAGCAACAGCCCGATCGAGGACGACCACGCCGAGAAGATCATTGAAGTACCCTCGAACCTGGCGGCTACGGACAATGGCGCTACCGCCAGCGACTGGATGTTCTGGGGCGTCTTCGACGGGCACAGGTAGACCACGCTCCGTGTCAGCCTCGGGCCACTACTAACTCGTTCAGCGGCTGGGTCACATCAGCCAAACTTCGCCAGACGCTCATCTCGTACGTTGCACGCGAGCTCAACACGACGTACAAATCCGCCGTCGAAGACCCCGCGCTGCATTTTCCGAGCCCAGAAGCCATCGACATGGCCATCAAGACGGGCTTCACCCGGCTCGACAACGAGATCGTACACGAGTCTGTCAAGAAGGTGCGGAAGGCGCAATCCAAGGTTGCAGCTGCTGAGCTGCTCGCCCCTGCCCTCTCCGGGTCGTGCGCGCTACTCTCCTTCTACGACAGTCGATCGAAACTCCTCCGTGTCGCGTGTACCGGTGACTCTCGAGCGATTCTCGGTCGCCGTGGCGCCAATGGCAAGTGGACAGCCACGCCCTTGTCAGAAGACCAGACTGGTGGAACTACAAGCGAGGCAGAACGATTACGCAGAGAACATCCGGGCGAGCCCAATGTGGTAAGGAATGGCCGCATACTGGGTGGACTGGAACCGTCTCGTGCTTTCGGTGATGCCTACTACAAGTGGTCTCTCGAGACCAACGCTGAGCTCAAGAAGTCGTATTTCTCAAGGACCCCTTCATCAGCCCTCAAAACGCCGCCATACGTTACGGCCGAGCCGGTCATTACCACGACCAAGGTTGAACCCGAGAAAGGCGACTTCGTAGTCATGGCGACTGACGGTCTGTGGGAAATGCTCACCAACGAGGAGGTCGTTGGCCTAGTTGGCCAGTGGCTCGATGTCCAGGGGAATCTGGGTACCCAAGGTTCGCAGACACAATCATGGCTCAAGAGCTGGTGGGCCACGCAGGATCAGTTGCCAGTCGAACCAAAGGCAGGCCACAGTGGAGAAGGACAACGTGCGCCGATTCGCCAACAACAGTGGGGCACTAAGAGCTTGAATGAGCGATTCGTAGTCGAAGACAAGAACGCAGCAACCCATCTAGTTCGTAACGCACTCGGTGGAAAGGACCAGGACCAACTGAGTGCATTGCTTACTCTACCGAGCCCTTTCTCTCGCCGATACAGGGATGATTTAACAGTAGAGGTCATCTTTTTCGGCGACAGCGCGGGCACTGGGAACGTGACGTTGAACAAGGAAGCAAGTGCGGCCGAACCCGAAGTCAAAGCAAAACTATAGGAGGTCTTCACGTTCGCTGTCTTGGTACTGACGTTCGGGACGATGTACCCACTTCTGAATTGTTTGTCGCTTTCGGCGTACACACGTATCATGGCGTTTGTCGGCTCTTCACAGCAAGGCGTTTAACAAGAGCATCGTGGGATGCGAGTCTTTGTTTTCACCGGTATTTATGCCATACTACATAGCATAGCCTTATGAATCCCAACGAAGTTAGTCAGAGGTTCGTATCACCCTATCATTTTCACGTGCTCGCGTGTCCATGGATTCGTCGCGGTTAGTTCCGCAGTGCCGCGATGCCCGCAGCCCGCATGATGTCATGCTTGCGACCAGTAACGGTCATGAAGCTGTAGCTATAACATCCACGCCGTCTCACTAATCGGCCGTAGCATAGTAATCAACCTCATCCACGCATAATCCTGAATCCACACCTACAATGGCCGAGAGCTTAGCAGCATTCCGTGAAGGCAGGTCAAAAGACCTTCGCCAGCTCGCAGAGGAACATTTGCAGCATGAGTAAGACCTAGACATGAACCAGAAAGCACGTAACTAATCATCCGAAGCTTGAACCAGCAGGATCGCGACCTCCTCAGAAGCGCGGGTAGCAAGGTCTCGACACACGCCGGCATCGCATCTGGAATTGGACTGGGGCTGGGCATTTACACAGCATTCAGACTGCGCTCCATGCGCCTGGCATACTTCAGGGCATTCCGAGCGATGGAGAAACCTGTTGAAGTACGATTCGCAGACGGTCGCACCGGTACGCTCCCCATCTCAACCTTGCTGACCTCCCTACTTACAACTCCACAGAGCCCGTACCCGACATCACCGCCCAGATATCCGGTCCCTCACGTTGGGGCGACGCTGCTACCTACTTCCTCTTCTCGATCGGTGGTCTCTTTGTGGGTGGTGAGCTAGGGTTTTTGACTGGCACGGCGAGCGCGTCAAGAACTATTACGAAGGATCCGGCAAGTCGGGAGCGGATTGAGAAGGCGTTTAAGAATTATCGCATCGATGTGCTTAAGAGGGAAATTAGTGCTTTGCAGGGCAAGTCGAGATTTGAGGAGTTTTTCAGTAGTTGAGGTGGTTGGGGGCTTAATAGGGTGTCCTTTGTGAAATACTATGTTCCGAATTATGCTGTGTATCGCTATTGTTTTTTCCATTCTTCGTAAGTTTATAGGGCGGGCCAGCATGTCCAGCGTCTTCGAAAACAACGGAGTGTTCCAGATCGTGGCCGCAGCCGTGCAGGTGACGTGGTACGCTAAAATGGTGGCGCGACTCCTGCAGACCATCCGTTGCAGGCACGCCGGCTGGACGAATGAATGGCCTGGAACGAGGCTTGACGTCACCACAGACTTCTTTTCTAGGATGTCTCGGATGGTCCGTTGCCATGCTCGGATAAACAACCATCGTCGCTGATCCTGTGCTTGCATCTCTCGACAATTGCTGGCTTTCGTCGACATCCTTCCGCTCCTGGAGTTGTGTACCACCTATGTTCTCGTTCGCGCTCCAGTTTGCGATGCTGTCGTAGCCGAAATATCCGTATTCACCCTTTACCCGGCTAGACGACATCCCATACCAACAACTTGCCCTCGAGCTCTCGCTGCACACTTGTCGACTGTACGGAATCGCTATCGATCATATCGAACTCACCTAACCGGTACTCAATTCCCTTCGGAAACACGCATTCTTGCAAATTGTATCAGGAAATATAATTACCCCGGTGGCGATTATGAAGGCGGCGACACTCGTACTGGCGTGGCTAGCAGGCCTCGCTGCGACTCAAAGTAGCTCCTCATCGACTCTTTCAGTTATTACATTGACTGGCTCGGTATCTTTCAGCGGCGATAACGACGCGCCCGCGCCAACCGTACCTTCAGACTTTGAGGGTAGCACATTCGCAACGATAACTTTGCCTGGGGCATCTGCATCGTCAGGCAGTGGTATTTTACCGAACGGAACAACTTCAGAAACTAGTAGCGGGGAACCCGTGACCGAAATTGGGAATGGAAACAGAACCCTCACACCCACGGGCACGGAAACAGCGCCAGCTCTGCCGTCCAATACGCAGCCGTGCAACAACTATCCCGAGTTCTGCAATCGGAAGTATTCGAACATCACAGAAGTAACCGCCCACAACTCGCCGTTTACGCGCCAGAACAACCTAGCGCGCAACCAGATCTACGGCGTAACGCAACAGCTCGACGATGGAGTCCGCATGCTGCAAGGCTCAGCCCACTATGTCAACGGCACATTGTACTTCTGTCACACCTCATGCGACCTGCTCAACGCTGGCACGGTCGAAGACTACCTCCGCGAAGTCACAGCATGGGTTGAATCGCACCCCTTCGACGTCATCACTATCCTGTTTGGAAACTCCAACTGGGATGAGATGGATGCCGACGGAAACCCACTCGTCACATCTGTCAACTATGTGGAGCCTATCACAAACTCCGGCCTGCTACCGTACATCTACCAGCCGCCCAAGACCGCCATGGAGCTCGACGACTGGCCGACTCTCGGCGAACTCATCATCAAGAAGAAGCGCGTCATAACGTTCATCGACTATAACTTCGACACCAACAGCGTCCCATACCTGCTCTGGGAATTTTACAACATGTGGGAGACGCCGTTTTCGCCGACAGATTCTGACTTCCCGTGTACGTTGGGCAGGCCGAAGGGCATGGCTGAGGACAAGATGCGAAATGTGCTGTACATGGCAAACCACAACCTAAACGCTCAGATACAATTCGCGGGCTACGATCTGTTGCTGCCCAACGTGGCGCAAATCGAGCAAACCAACGCAGTATCAGGAGACGGCAGTCTGGGAGAGATGCTTGGCAAGTGCACGAGTACGTTTTTGTTTTTGCTTCTCTTCACTCAGCTTCTACGATGTACTGACCACACATAGGTTCCTGGGATCGCCCACCAAACTTCCTCCTCGTCGACTTCTACAACATAGGCAGCCCTATGAATGGTTCGGTCTTCGAAGTTGCGGCGAGAGCGAACAATGTCACGTACAACCGAGAGTGCTGTGGGAAGGAATCGTCGGCGAATGAACCGTTCCAGCCTTCTGCTACCTACTTTGGGTTCGTGGTTGCGATTGCCGCCGCGCTTATCTTGTAACCCCCTTCTTCAACGAACAAAAGCCGTCTCGTGGTGAATGGGCCGACTAGCGCATTTTTGATGTACATGGCATTTTTGGGCGTTTCAAAATTACGAGAGGTTTTTGAGTTTCTTGCATACATGACAGCGTTGTTTTTGTTTTCTTCATCTTCTTTTGTACTTTTTTGTCGCTAAGAGTCTTTTACCGTTTTGGCTAGGCTACTATACTATAAACAAATCATATTAGACTTTTGGTTTTCCTTTCCACAAGGATATAATTACGATTTTCTCGCCTTTCTAGTTGAGAGCGACGTCGCTTCCCTTTGCCTATTCATGTTCAAAACAGTGAGTGGCGCTAAGTGGTGAACTTAGCTTTGGACTCACATCCAAACCACGGCTTTACTTTCGTATGTACACTACCTATCCCCCAAGCCACCCACACTACCCCACCCTCCTAAAAATCGCAGCCTCAATCCCAACCGCCTGCCCCATAACCCTCTTCGTCCACTCACTAACCGGCTCCAAAACCCCGACCTCATCCCCCAACAGATTCTCGTCCCCAAATTCATGAATAGCCAAGAACCTCAATTCCACGTTCTCACCACCCGCTTTCCCCCCTGCGTCCCCCACCGCACATTCCGAGAGCTCGTACCGACACGTACGGCGCCACCCCGGTTGTTCCGCCATTTGCTGATTGTGTTCCTGTCTGTACCAGGCGTCGAGGTCCGAGGCTGGGTCGGGGCCGGGTTGGGGTTCGATGAGGGCTAGGAGGAGGGTCGGGGGTGGATTATCGTCTACCAAACGCATGCGTAGTGGTGTTAGTGGTGGTAGGTTTGTATGTGGGATTCGGTTCTCTTTTTCTTTTTGGGAGAACATTTGGTTGGTTGAAAGAGATGGGAATGGGAAAGAAACGTACTATTTTGCACTTTGTTGAGATCGAAGATTTCGACTTCGTGGAAGAGGCGTATGTCGTGTATGGATTCTGTACCATTACTGACTTGGGCTAGTAGCTTCTGGGGTTGGATATGTGTTGTATCGTTGACTTGGGCTACGAGGACGTATTGTTTGGAGTAGGAAGCGCTGGCAGCTTTGTATAGCATGGTGGATTTGGTGTCTGAGTTAGTGGCTTGCAGGGCTTGGATAAGAGCCTGGGAGGCAGAAGGATGTTGGAGGAAGACAAGAAGGAGGCCGCGGTTCGTTTGGACGGACATGGTAACGATGTATTGCGAGGTTAGTAATGGGTAGTGTTTTTTGTAGGTTGGAATGCGTGACTTAATAAGACTGAAGTGTCAATGCATGGTGGTCTATTTATGGTTGGCTCCGCTGCGCTGCATGCAGATGGGTTTCATCCGCTCGTCGGGCCTTTTTACTCCGAGCTAAGGCGTACAAAACACCGAGTCCGACTGTTCCCGATAGATATGTCTTGCAAATTATTATGTACAAATAAGTTAACACCATCGCTTGACCTCTTACAACTTACTCTTGTCGATACGCTTGAACAAAACATCGCTATCCGGGTAGGGATCGACGGTGATGTCGTTGAGTGGGTTCAGCTCGCTCGCCCTGTAGAACATGTCCTCGTACACCTTTCCGTCCGTACGGCCCAGACTGCTGTCCAGCACCCAGTCGTCGAAGCCCCAAGCATCTACTAGCCTGACGGCGTGTGGTCGGATCTCCTTGAGTAGGTTCATGACGGTGTTGGTCCGAGCAAGCGAGATCTGATTCTTCGAGCACGCACCAGAGGCATAGAACTCGGAGCCCTCCTGCTCAAGGGTATGGAGAGCGAACAGGCGGAACAGCTTCATCAATACGTCGAAGATGTTCTTGTCGACCTTGCCCTCCTTCTCAATGTTCTTGAGCGCAGAGAGGTTATTCTTGACGACCATGTACTGCGCATGTGCCTTGCTGAGGCGGTAGAAGTCGACAAGCAGATCATTCCATGGCTTCTTCTGTTCGTCACGGTGCTTGCTGGCCTCAAAGGTGAGGAAGGATACACGCCAGGCGTAAGCGGCGACGAGATCGCTGTCGGAGCCGATAATATCGAAGGCGCAGCCGATGTTGCGACGCGAGTGGAACTCGGATAGAATCTGAGTCGTGTCGTTTGTGGGTTTCTCGCCGTTGAGGACGGAGCGGGCGGACTTGAGCATCTATAAGGGGTATGAGCAAGGCGGTTTTACCATTTATGTAGTTAGAAGTACTTACGTAGCGTGCAACTTGCTGGGTCAACATGTAGTTGTCGCCTTCCCATGTGGTGGTAGGGAGGTAGTCCGAGTACCACGTCCCGATACCACTGAAGTTTGAGTATCCATGACCACCGCAAGCCCGTCGGCAAACCTCGAGACCTTCGGCAGCGATGGAACTGCTGAGTGACTTCAGTGCACAAGATGAAGCATGAAGGTCAGCCAACATATCGCTACCGGACTGAACCTCCTCCGGTCCTGCCCCGCGTTTACTCGGTGCGTTGCTGGCGCTACCCTGGGCAATCTTCTTCTGGTTCTCCTGGTACATGTCCATCATCGACTTGCCAGTAAAGTGAAGAGCGAAAGTGGCGGCAAGGAGAGGTAGCAAACGGATCTGAACCATGGTATAGTTGAGGACGGGCGTCTCGGCCTCTCCAGCAGGAGCGTCGCGATCCTGGAACTGGCGACGCACGGCGCAGTAGCGAGTTGCGATAGTCACACCCCTGGCGAGTACACTACCGGCCTGCATAACGATCGTTGACCGGACCCAGGTAAGGGTTCCGTATACGAGAGATGGCGCACCGCGGCGACCGAATTTGTTGGTCTTAGGGTCGAGGTATGTGAAGCGAGACAGCATACTGATATGTGGGACCTTGACATGGTTGAACAGAAGGAAGCCGTTGTCCATGGTATTGTAGCCGAATTTAGGTCCAATATCTCCGATATGGATGTTCTCCAGTGGCTCATGGGTCTTCATGTCTCGGATCTGAACACAGAAGGGAGTCGGGCCGTAGGACTTGCCATCAATCATGAGTTGAGCCATGACGACAGCGTGGGTTGCTGTTCTGCCTAATGATCCAATCCACCATTTACTGGCAGTCAGATGTGGCGAGTGGATGGTAAAGGTTTTGTCGTCGGAGTTCCAGGTAGCGGTTGTCTCGAGCCCGCGGACGTTGGAACCATGGCCCAGTTCGGTCTGGGCATAGCATCCTATGATCTTGTAGTCGTTGGCCTTTGTGAGCCACTTTTCCTGCTGCTCGGGGGTGCCTTGGCCCTCAAGTGTGACCTGTGCTGTTAGTGTACTGTTCGCACAATTTAGAGAAGACGCTTGCTTACCTTGAACATGGAGTCATGGAGACCATATGGCCCGGGTTCGCCAACAAGCTCTGTGGCAGTCCGGAACTCTTCCAAATCCCAGTTGTGCTGTTTTTTCAGGATACGCAGCCTCTTCTCCCGTGCAAGTGCTCTCTCGAATTTGTCTACACGTCCCATGAAATAATTTTGTGATTTGTCGAAGACCTGACAATCAGTTAGTTACGTGGCCATCAACAAGTCCCACAGTAACTCTTCTCTCACGAACAGAGGTGTAAAGAAACCAGATGAGCTAACCTTCTCCGCTTTGAGAATAGCGAGGATCTTCTCCCTTCGATCAATGACAGGTTGGGTGTGAAGTAAGACCTGGAGCTCGTGTACGGGAACATTGGAATTCGCGCGTTCAGCCTTGAGAAGTTCGTGGCCTTGAACGCCCGAAGGCTTAAGCTGCTTGACCCAGTCTGGAGTTGGCTTCATTGTAACTTTGAATTGATGGTTGTGTTGTTAGAGAAGGAGATATGTTTGGGAATGTGTATATAAGTATGGATTACGACATAGGCCTCGGCAGGAGCCCCATGACGCGCTAACCAAAGTCCCGAGGTCCGGCTGGTGAGCGCGTCAGTTACCAACGCCGAGACGTTGGCTTTGTTCACGATTGTGATTGCACGATTCCGGGGCGATATGCTTTTGACCAGAATGGAGTTTGAGGAGGGGGCCCTCGGGCGAAATGATCTGATGTTTCTCGTACGAGCCAAACAGTGCCGGTTTGCGCGATTACAGAAGCCCCGAGCTTGAATTTATATACGATGCCACAACACTGCGTGGTTACGATCACACAGGTAGGTACTTATTGTGCGTCCCTAGCGATTGATTGGGCCTGCAGACGGTTTTCTTTCCGCAGAGACGGATGGTACGGCGTAAACTCCGGTACTTATCGAACCATTCCGCAACGAGCTAGAGGACAGCGCGTGGCAAAAACTGAGATATACACAGTACTCCGTACCTCACAAGATGTTTGCTACAGATGAGAGCGACGTTTGCATAGTCTACTGGCAGTGTTACACATGTCAGGGGGACGTGCACTCGGATACACAGTAGAACACGATGGACCCCGGCATGCATCTGGACCCTTTCATCCTTTGATATCTCGCGCACCTGCAGTGTCTCGAGTGGTCAGCAATTGCCTAGACTGCCGTCGATTCCAGTGCGCCATGGACTCTGGAGCATGGGCTGTTGTTGAGAGAAGGCTGCTGCTACTCTGTACGTGCGTGGCACGCGAGTTCCTGCAGTCCGAGGAAAAGGCTGCACCTACGCGCCCGCTGCCTTGCACCGCCTCACAACAGGCCCGCGAGGGCGTCCACATGTAATGAGCTGAGGGCGCATCGCAGCAGGCAGCCAGCAGTAAACGCACACGGGGGCTTTGGCGATGGAGCTGGTGGGGAGACGGGCACGTGACGAGTAACGGGGTTGCAGAGAATGCGCTGCCGTCATTACTTTTGTCTGGCCAGACGCTACCTAGCCACATCCACTAGCCGCGAGCCCGTGCGCTGTCAGGTTGAGAAGAAGAGCATCCGGCGTCACTCTGCTACAACACCACACTTGGCTTATTCACCCCCCGCGAGCTAGAGCACGCAATTCTCCTCCGCCTCCTCCGCCTCTTCACCTGCCACCCACTCAAATTTACCTCGCTAGACTGTTTACGCGTGCAGGCACAGCCGCGCCTTCTCCATCCCGATACATCCCCCACACCACACTCGCGCCCGGAATTCTATGCCCTCGAGGACGTCCGCGCCCCACCTCCAACTCCCTCTCCCCTTCTCTCGCCAGTTCTCCTAGGTACGGAACAACATGGGTCAGACGCTCTCAGAGCCCGTCGTCGACAAGGTAATTGCCGTCCAATGCCGCCCCGCCCCCGCACTGCGCGCTTCTTGCTGTCTCTACTTGGCAGCGGCTGCTTGCAGGTAGCTGCAACGACGCGCTTTCATTCCCTTGGGGCGTACTACCATGCTGACATGTGTCGTTCCAGAAATCCGAGAATGGCGATGGCGAGTCACTCATCTTCGGTGTGTCCTCGATGCAGGGCTGGCGGATCAGCATGGAAGACGCGCATGCCACCGTGCTCGACTACGCTGGTGTAGACGGCAAGGCCACCGACACCGACAAGCGACTAGCCTTCTTCGGTGTATACGACGGACACGGTGGCGACAAGGTAGCGCTGTATGCTGGCGAGCAGCTGCATCAGATTGTGGCCAAACAAGAGTCGTTCAAGGAGGGAGACATCAAGAAGGCTCTGCAAGACGGTTTCCTGGCCACAGACAGGGCGATACTTAACGGTAAGCTGCTGGTGGCACTATCTGATTGCTGACCGGCCGTGCTGACTCACCGGACAGATCCCAAGTACGAAGAAGAAGTCTCTGGCTGCACAGCGTCCGTCGGTGTCCTGTCAAAAGACAAGATCTACGTCGTATGTTGATTCGCTCGGTACACGGTCAAACGCCTGCTCACAAAACATCAGGCTAATGCAGGTGATTCACGTACCGTCCTCGGCGTCAAGGGCCGGGCAAAGCCGCTCTCCTTTGATCACAAGCCGCAGAATGAAGGTGCAAAAGACCCTCTCGCTTTTACAGCCAGTACTGACATGCCACAGCCGAGAAGGCGCGTATTCAAGCAGCAGGCGGCTTTGTCGACTTTGGCCGTGTCAACGGTAACCTCGCTCTGTCACGAGCGATAGGCGACTTCGAGTTCAAGAAAAGCGCCGACCTTCCTCCCGAGCAACAGATAGTCACGGCATTCCCGGATGTTGAGATACACCAAATCAACCAAGACGACGAGTTCTTGATCGTTGCCTGTGATGGTGAGGACATGGACAGTTTCCAAGCCGCACACTTTCGCTGACTTATGCAGGTATCTGGGACTGCCAGTCCTCGCAAGCCGTTGTAGAGTTCGTTAGGCGCGGAATTGTTGCGAAGCAGGATCTTGCCTCCATCTGCGAAAACATGATGGACAACTGTCTAGCGTCGAACAGCGACACGGGCGGTGTTGGCTGCGACAACATGACTATGATTGTCATTGGTCTCTTGCAGGGAAGGACAAAGGAGCAGTGGTACGAGGACATCGCAAAGAGGGTTGCGAATGGAGAGGGTCCATGTGCGCCGCCAGAGTACGGCAAGTCTGAAGACCCAAACAAGTCCGCCTCAGAAGGCGAGTAGTTCAGTTCTAATGCAATCGTGTAGCTGAGTTCCGCGGTCCCGGCGTTCACCATCGCATTGACGACTCTCCTGATGACATCGACATGGACATCGACAGTCGATTTCGACCGAACAATGGCAACGGCGGTCGCATAATCCTCTTGGGCGATGGTACTGAGGTTTCAACCGAAGGAAACGACGGCGAAATGTTCGATAATGCCGACGAAGACCAGGACCTGGATTCTCAGGTCAACAAGTTCAATCAGGAAGCCGACGTCAAGTCCCGCAGTGACCGCGAAGGCACTCCCGGCCCGCAGCACGACAGCAAGGTCCAAGTGACTGAGTCACCCTCGTCTCTGCAGACTGAGAAGTCTGATGACGCCGAGTCTCAATCAAAAGAGCCTCAGACGAACCAGACAAGCGAGAAGTAGCTTGCGCTCGTGTGATTTGGTCGCTGTACTATGGTCTGTGGCCCTAATGGGCTCTTCTTTGAAGTATGGCCAGACTTTACGTCTTTCCTTTTTGAAGTTTGCAAGCAGTGGGTGTGTTGGTTTCCTGCAGGATCAAATTACGGGTCATGGAAACGAGCCTCACTGTACGCAAGCGGGCAGTGTCACGAAATGATACCTGGCAGACAAGACCGTCGCCATCCTCTATACCTAACTATCTCTTTGTTCGATACAGTGGTTCTATTGATGAGGAGCTTTCATAATTTGCAATATGACACCATCACGAATCCCCACAGGTTGAGCGCACTGGGATGCAACTCATGGACGCGTATTACGACATCATCCACGTACACCGTGGGCTATATGTTAGATACAGTTACCGTTGGTCTTGGAACAAAGCATTTAGACAAGCTTTTGAGGTGTGCTCGGTATTCCATTTCCTGGGCGATCTTCGCTGTATTCCGCATCAGGAAGTTGTGCTTCAATAGCCTCAGAACCAGGCGCCTAACAAGGTATTGATACATCTCGATCTGGCTCTATGAGTCAATGGCCCCGCGACCAGACGGTATTTAGTAAATCTCAACATCCATGACAAATTCACAACTGCCGTCTGTAGTACTACCTTGGGGAGCCCGGAGATAAAACACAGACAACAGGGTCCATTCCCGAACAGCATCACCTTTCGTCATAGCCGTCACGCCGTCTACGGTACAAGCGTCACGATCATGGCACCGCCCGGAAGGTACTGCTCGTTCATGGCTAAGAGGAGTACCGTTACTTCACAAATCAAGATAACTTGTTCAGAGCTCATCTCGATTTGTTTCCTACATCCACATCCATACCTGGTTGATTGAATCGCAATGGACCCTGTAAACCCGAACCAGAAAGCTCGAACAACGCCGCAGTACGCGCTCTATCAACGGGATAACTTTTGGAAGTCTAATAAAGGCGAGGTTCCTTTATTCAATACCGGTACAAATCGCCCGTGGCTCACAATGCTATCCTCCAGTGGACTAAAACTTACTCTACCACAGAGCCCGGCAAGCTTGAAGCCCTAGCGAAAGAGAAGCTTAACCAGGGCGGTTGGTTGTATGCTTCTTCCAATGCTGGACAATCGCACACCCACACCGTGAACCGACAGGCCTTCTACAGGCACCGAATCATTCCGCGCATGCTCGTCGACACGAACCAACGCGACACCGCCACCGAAATATTTGGGCACAAGGTTCCTGCGCCCATTGGGTTTGCACCTGTAGGAATCAACAAGATCTACAACCCCCAGGGCGAACTACCAGTAGCAAGGGCCGCGGGAGCTTTGGGACTGCCCTACTGTCTCTCTACAGCCGGATCACAGAGCATTGAGGATGTTGCCCATGCGAACGATGTAGGTGTACAGAGCGGGAGAGGCGACAGCGGAACTGCTGCTGGTGGAGGCGAGAAGGGCGTCAGATTCTTCCAGTTGTACATGCCACACGACGATGAACTTACGCGCTCGCTCCTCCAACGCGCTGTGGACTCCGGTTATACGGCATGTATTCTCACGCTAGACACCTGGCAACTCGGTTGGCGACACAACGACGTCGCCAATTCGAACTACGCTTTCTATCACGGCCTCGGTGCGGATCTGGGACTGACAGACCCTGTCTTCCAGAAGAGACTGAAGGAGATGGGTATCGACCCTGTGACGCAGCCCAATGAAGCTGGTGCGCTGTGGATCGATAACGTATGGCATGGCCGAGCGCATACATGGGAAAAGGCTGTTTGGGCGATGAAGCTCTGGAAAGAGCTTAGCGGCGGAAAACCATTTACTCTCAAGGGCATACAGAGCGTTGCTGATGCGCAGAAAGCTGTGGAACTAGGCTTCGATGGGATCGTGGTCAGTAACCACGCCGGACGACAGGTCGACGGCGCAGTGGCCAGTCTCGATGCCCTGGAGAAGATTGTGGATGGTGCGTCTCTCTTTCCTTTCCACATAGTATCTTTTCGGTTACTAACTCCTCTACCAGCTGTCGGCGACAAGATCTACATAATGTTTGACTCTGGAGTCCGCTCCGCATCAGATGTTGTCAAAGCGCTCGCCCTCGGCGCAAAATTTGTCTTCGTTGGACGTCTGTGGATTTGGGGCCTCTCCATTATGGGTGAGACGGGCGTGGCTCATGTTATGCGTGGTTTGTTGGCAGACTTGGACATCTTGATGAATGTTGGCGGGTTCAAGAACATTGGGGAGATTACGAGAGAGACGCTTGAGAGCGGGCCAAAGGATTACCCATTGATGGATGCGGCGAGTAAATTGTAGATGACCATGAGGGCTTGAAATCGAATATTGGACGTACCCTGTCAGGACGGAGTTATGCATCAGCGCTCACTGCTCGTGGTACAGAGCTTGAGGTGACAGTGGAGTGGACCATTACATCGTACTAGGCTGCTATAGGCTGACCGCCGTAGGGCTGAAAGTTGGCCCAAGCACGAGTTGCAACTTCAACTTCGCCGTCGCGAAGCTTTCCTCTTGTCTTTGCAACCTCCGCGCGCGCAAATGTACCGAGTCCTGGAATCCTACTAACAGCCTTCGCATTGCTTGTATTATAGCCGTCTGCGGCTCCCAAAAGCCCGTCTCACGTAGTCATAGTCAGGAAAACATCACTAAACATGTCGGTCATCTTGTGCACCGGTACGCGTCGCTTGTCTACCCCACATTTTGTTTGCAAACAACTGACAGACGATCGCAGCGGGATACGATCATACTATCCGGTCAGATAACACCTATAAAAGCCTTCTTTAACCGCTTGTACTCATACTAGGATTCCAGGTTCTGGGAAGCACTCTCTGGAATCTGTTCACGCACCATTCCTCACCCGGATTCACAGGTCAATCGTCTCTGTATATCGCCCGACAAACGCTACCTCGCCGCGGCCGGTCACCATACCGTCAAGCTCTACGATATCAAATCCACCAACCCAAATGCCATCCTCACCTTTGACGGTCATACCTCCAACATCACCGGCGTTGCGTTTCATTGCGAGTCCAAGTGGCTTGTCACCTCCTCCGAAGATGGGACCGTCAAGATTTGGGACACGAGGTCAGGTAACGTACAACGAAACTACACGCACGGTGTCCCGGTGAATGATGTGGTGATCCATCCAAATCAGGGAGAGCTCATTAGCTGCGATAGAGGGGGCAATGTGCGCATTTGGGACTTGGGAGAGAACAAGTGCTCTCACCAGCTCATTCCGGAGGATGATGTCAGTGTAGCATCTGTCACCGTGGCGAGTGATGGGAGTATGGTGTGTGCAGGGAACAATGCGGTACGTTATCGTCGTCCCTCAGTCCTGGATGGATAGGAGGCTTTGATAGGGAGCTGGGCTAACCTGGGACGACAGGGCAACGTCTACGTCTGGCGCATGATTCAGCGAAGCGACACCACTTCCATCCTGCCAATCTGCAAATTCGTCGCACACACAACGTACATCACGCGCGTCCTCCTTTCCCCCGACGTCCGTCATCTAGCCACCTGCTCCGCCGACCACACAGCGCGTATCTGGTCCGTCGATCCCACCGCCCCACACAACGTCCTGCCTACCGACAACCTACCCATGGAACAAGACCGAGACCCCGCTGCCTTCCCCCTAGAGACCACCCTACACGGCCACCAGCGATGGGTGTGGGACTGCGCGTTTTCAGCCGACTCAGCGTATCTGGTTACTAGCTGCTCTGACCACTACGCCCGTCTCTGGGAGCTTGGAAGTCAAAGCATCATCAGGCAATACAACGGTCATCATCGCGGGGCCGTCTGTGTGGCGCTCAACGACACCGCCGTCGGAAACTGAGATACCGGGCCACGATTCGGCAACTGCGACGATTTTTTTTCCTTGAGAATCGATCAAACGGAGTAACGGAAGGCGAATAGCGGATTTATAAATTTGCATCCAGCATCGGCGTTGGGGGTTGAGCTTTCAAGAGACTTGACGGTAATGGTAATGGTAATGATAATCGTAATCGTAATGGCACGGGTGGTGGAAATATGAACAACGGAGGGGGATGGTTATATACGCGACTTCCGAACTGTTGTGGAAGCTTTTTTTACGACGTTCAAGCGAGGCAGCCGTCTTTTTCACGTCTTTTCCTTGAGACATGACTGCCCTCGCCTTGCATGCTGCTAGTCGAAAGGGACGGAGTGTATATATATGAGAGACAACTTTTCACGTCCTTTCTGATGATGAAACCAACTTTTAGCCTTGTTGCATGCTGCTGCTGGTCGAAAAAACTCCGATGTAATTGAAGATGAGAAACCTCGACAACAAACTGCGACATGTGATGTCGTTCGTGTTGTGTGTCTTCTTGCTTGACTGTGACCTAAATTATATAATCCCTCCCTCTCTCACGTCCACGTCCACTTCACTTAACGCCTGTGTGTGCCATCTATGCACGCCTGTCCTAGAGATGAATGAATAAAAAAACGGCCACAAAAAAAAAAAGAAACGCCTATAATCGCTATGCTTTGCCGAATGTCCCAAAAAAAACGCCGATCGGAATGTGAATGAACATACATGTTCCGGACCAATCCCACAGAAGCAAGGGAGAGAGTCTTACTACATATTACATCGACACCATTCTTCTCTCCTCTCCCAGTCCGCAAAAATACCGACAACAACACCATTCCACGCTATGTACACATCATCTTCCCCCTCCTCGCCTCCTCCTGCTAGGCAAAGAAGCTCCCACCTACGACGACGACCTCCCCAATAAGCCCGAAAACCAATTGGCAAGATTCTTCCCACTCATACTTGGCGTAAAGGAAAGAACACTGGCTGTATCCACATCCACATCCTCATCCACATCCGCAACCACATCCGCATTCTCTTGACTACTACGACTACTCCTACTCTCAGAAATTTTAGCAGTTTGCGCAATCAAGGTACGCTGCGACGAGGATTTTGCGATTTTGTGGCCTGGGTGGGGAAAGGTGATGCCGCGGGGACGAGCAGGTGGGCTAGGTTTATCGCGGGTGGTGCGGAAGCTGAGGGAAGGTTTCGGGGTACCGGCTCGGGAGAGTGAGAATTTAGAGGCGAGAGCGTTGGTGTTGTTGTTGGGTAGGTTGCTGCTGGGCGTTGTTGATGTTGGTGTGTCGACAATGAGGGCGCCTGGGATTTTGTGCAGCACGGTAGGCGTCGGGGTATCAGGTGTAGATGGATCTGCACTTGTTCCGTTTGGTGCTGGGTTGGCTGCCTTGGGAGTTGGTGTGTTGCTATCTACAAATCTGATTGACGATTCCGTTGAGACGGTTGGTAGGGGAATGTCCAGCCCTGTAGTCGCTGCGATCCTCAGTTGCGTCGACAGTGGAACGGCGCCCTGGGTGACCCAGGGCCGGACCGTGAATTGACTCCTTGGTAGATCTGTATGGATATGATCAGCTAAGATACAGACAGGGAGGCTAAGAATAGATGGAAGATGGTGTCTAGGCAGGACCACCTTCATCTCCTTGAGCCTCTGACTGGTTCTCGGCTGCGGTTTCAGACTCCACGTTCTGGCCTCCCCCGCCGTCGCCGTTCGTCATAGCGGCTGCAGCTGCAGCTGCCGCGGCTTCAGCCTCCCTTTGCTGCTTCTCAGCCTTGGCTCTCTGACGTGCAGCCTCGCGCTCGAAGTTCTCCTTACGAGCTCGTTCATCCTTCGCTTTGCGGAGACGCTCTGCTTCTTCAACACCACCACTCTTCTTAAGCTTTCCCTCTTCAACAAAGTTGCCGAGTTCGCGTTTGAATTCGTCATCGTTTCTGGTCGCGAGATCACGCTGTCGTGCTCTCTCAGCGCGCTCGATGGCTTCCAGTCGGCCTTCGTGATTGGGTTGCAGAGCCTTGACTTCCCCGAGGACGCCATCTCGAGCTTGACGGGGATCGACAGCTTTGTCCAGAGCAACGGCATTGAGCATGTTGCGACCACTGGCGGAGCGCATGCCTTTGCCCGTCTCTTTCTCATTCTCAAGATTCTGCTGTTTGGTCGCTTGCTCGACGAGTTCGAGTGTTTGCGCAGCCTTCTCGAGATCGTCCTGCAGGTCGGCGGCGAGCTCTTCTTGCATGGTGAGCATGTCTCTCTCTTCGCATACAGTTTGCAGCTCCTGCTCCCAGATCTTCGTCCAAAGAGGCTTCTCCTTTGCCAAGAGGTCTTGCAATTTCTTGAGTTCAGCAGTGGCCGTCGATAGGTCCTTTGCCGTAGTCTCAAGCTGGCGGGGCAGTGGGCGGACGCCCCGCATGACAACGTCCTTCCGAAGATCTTCAACAAGATCTTGTAGGTCATCCACTCTGTTGACAATCTTCTCTGAATCATCTTGTAGTCCTTTCTTGCCCGTATTAATGTAGGCGCGCCCACTATCGCCGTCGAGTGAGGGTAGGGCGGCCTTGACAGCTGTTGATTTGACGGCATTGGCCTTGGTGCGTATCGTCGACATACTGGCTTGTATATCTGAGACGAAGGAGGAGTACGTTTGTCGGACTACAGCCAGGTCACGGCGCAGAGATTGCACCTCATTAAGTTGAGCAGCTGAGTTAACGTTGCCCTCGGTTGACAGACCCGTTGGAATGGAACGCGAAGGTAGCAGTACTGAGTTGCGGGCTGATGATAGTGGTGCCGCGGCAATACCTGCAAGCTCTTTTGTTGTTTGTTGCTGGCGCTCGGCAACGCGTTGAATGGTTGCTTGCTGATCTTCGACGACCGTTTTTATGCTCTCGACAAGTTTACTCAGTCCACCAAACTTGTCATCGATGTGGCTCTTCACCTCGTCGAGCTGCTCAACGTTGAGCACTAGCACTGATCGGTCTTTGACGTCGTTTATGTCTTCCAGTTCGTAGCGCACACCGGATACAGAATCTTGAATAAAAATTTCAGGCAGATCACCATAGCGATGGGTATCCCAGGCAAATTTCTCAATGAAAGCCAGTTGCAAACGTGCAGCTGAAAGCTCAGCTCCGTCTGCGAAGACGTACCTCCTGACCTTGCTCTTGTACTGTAGGAACAATGTGAGCTCCTTTCCTTGCTGCGGTGACTGCTGAGGAATGAATTGCGATGGTTGAGGAGAAGGCGTCTTGGTTCTCCGAGAGCCAGTGCGAGTGGGTAAATTACTAGGTGTCTCCTTTACCGGCGATTCAGCGCCTAGCTCAGCTGGCTCATCCAAAGGTCCATTAAGTGTAGCACCAAGCGACAGCTGGTCACCCTCTGGGAATCTTGGTGCTGCCAGCTTATCGTCGGGAGTCCTTTGCATGGGGCTATCTTCAGGACCAGGCTCCCTCGGCGGTAGAATGCTGGGTACAGTGCTTTGCGCGCTCTCTTCGGATATGCGTCTTGGAACATCGTTCGGTTGATCGAAAGAGAACTTGGTTTCCACCGCGGGTCGCTGTTGTGTTTGGTTTTGGGTTTGGTTCGACCGCTGCCGGGTGTGCAACACTGAAGCCCTCGTCCGGACTGCGTTCATCGACTCGCGCACATCCCGACCCCTATTCGGTATGGGCGAGCTTTGCACAGGTGGGAGTGGGATGCCGTTTGTCCCAAGATGCTTCTGGATTTGGTAGGCTGAGAAGCGCCGGGACGCCCTCCGTTCCAGCTCACCACCTCTTTGCAGTGCTGCCAGCGCATCCTCTTGTTTCGGTGGCGGCGGAGGCGGTGGGAAGTCGACGGGATGCTTGGGTTGCGAAAGTTCGGGGGTTCGGGGCATGCCATCCTCAGCAGGATAGGGAGCGATTACGGGCATCTGCTGGGCCGTGGTGCTCGACATGGACGAGTCTGTTGACAGCTGACTGGCGGCGGTCGAACGATGGGGTCTTGGGTTGGAAGGCGTCGGGTCGTACTTGCTGGGTGATGCTCGGCCGCCAGCTACTGAAGACGAGCGTGGTGGGAGGTCGGGCCCGCCAAACTGAGGGCTGTTCCCCCTTGTAGGCAACCTGGTGCTTGCTGAGCGTGCTTGCTGCGGGTCCTCCAATTCACCGGTACTCCCGACGCTGCCCTGCCGTGGACTGTTGCTGCCGCCGTTGAGCCCGCCATCTCGGCCCGTCCGTTGCCGTAGCCGCTGCTGTTTCTTCTTCAGGCCGTGCAGCAGATTTATGATAATGTCGCGTATCCGGGGGAGGAAGTTGTCGAGGCTTGCTTGCGATGCTTCCTGGCTCAGCGTCTCCTCTAGGATTCCGCGCAGGAGTTCCGGCACGTTTCCGAGATCATTCGTGTCAACACCGATGGCATTGAAGGCGCGCGACGCGATGTTGAATTCGTAGCCCAGACGCACGTATACGTCCGAGACCTCGCTCTCGGTGGCGGTCCCGCGCGACCATAGTGTTAACGTCTCTTCGCCAGGTTAGCACGTGTGGTGACGAGGGGTTGCGTGTGCTGCGATGACGGACCGAGGAGCTGCTTTGTCGCGACAAGCAGGTGCGTAACTGATTTTTCTATTTGCGAGAGCTGCTGCTGGGGCTGCATTTCCGGACCGGTCAGCGACAGAGACATGGTGGTGGTGCGGAACGCGGAATGCGGAGACACTACGCAGTACTCACATTCTTGGGCGCTCGTCGTGATGACGCGTGAGACGAGCGTACAGAGCTGGCCTCGTCGGTCATGATGGGGGCTACGAGTGGCGCAGGCGTGCTGCAATAGAGTGAATGTGATGACGGAGTGTTGGCGACCGACACGTTGGGTGCATTGGCAATGGTCTGGCATCTGATGCCCCGGAGCGGGCTAACACGAGAATGGCTGGGCGGCACGTGGGGCCTCTCACGAACACTGCGTCTATATAGGTATAGGTAGCATGCCGGTAGTAGTCGTAGGTCGCTCTCACTGCGTTGGGCAGGCAGACGATACGTGGAAGAAAAGGTAGCATGGGCACCAGTCGTGCTTTCTACGTTCGGCCTCTAGCGGCTACCTCGACGGCCAACGACAGCTGATATCATGCGCGTACTCGGTCGCCCCCTGTTACGAGCCGGAACATGTACAGGTGTTCTAATAGCATTATGCGCGTATACAATGTTGACATGGTGGGCGGCCGCAAGTCCGAGCTGGAACCACAGGTCGTGTTGCTGTTGCGGCTATCTTCGCGCTACCGTGCCAGTGCGAAGCTGCTGCTGGGCGGTCGACTGGGGTAACCATTCTGTGTATGCACCTCTAGTCTGGACGAGACGTAATGAACAGGTGTTTGCCCCGTAATTGTACCTGCGCCGCTCTATTGTTTGGTGCTGCCCGCTGCGCGTTCTTGACCATAACGATAACAACAACATGACGAAGTGAGGCGAGAGGGCTGCCGGTGGTGACCTATTGTGTAGAGACCATGACGCCCTTGGCGATTCAGAGCGGTCCCCAGCTGCCAGCATAGTAACTATCCCCGGCTATTATCTTGCATCGTCGCAGCTGGTGGAGACACAACACATGGTCTTCTCTCCCCTCCACTGCGATATCCCGCGCTGCAGCTTGACCGTTGTCGTGTCGTTGCGCCCCCCGTGCCGTCCTTTCACCTTCCACGGCTACAGCCCGAGGCTGGACTAGCTCCCGCACCTTGTTTCATCGGACGATCCCGCTTGGCGTGCACCTCACTTTCGACCTCCTCTGGCTGTTATTCGGGCACAGCCTCAACACCTCACCACTTCACCTCCGCCGCCCGGCCCTTCCTCCATTGCCCGTCGACGCTGCGCCTGTTGCCGCACTGCGTGTCCTGCGCTGCTCTCACCGCCGAGTTGGAGCTCCTCCCGCCCCGCCCATTGCTCCTTCTATAATAATCACGACACACACCGAACCCCCGACCCACACACACCACGGAGCTCCCGCGCATTCCTCTCCTCACCCATGTCCGCTGCTGCCGCGACCACGAATAACTCGTCCAATGCTCTGAACGCCGCCTCCAACTCCGGCCGGCAACTGAAGATGAGCACGTCTGGCAAAGGCATCGACGCACAGCGAAAGGCCGGAAGCCCCATTGACACTGGTCAAAGGTAAGCCTGTCACCCATGTATACATCCTCACGCCGTCCGAGGCCTGCACTCTTCTTTGTCGTAGAGGGCCGCCAATCTACCTGCGAGTTCTTGCCTAGACACGCTTCGAGTGCTCGTCGGACACGGCTACCCATGATGCGGGATATTCTCGTGTGACGTGCAAGCAGTCACATGGAGACACGGTGCGACTGCGCTGTCCAGTAGACTGCCCTCTCACGGCTCCAGTCTCGTCAATTACCGAGCATCGCACGCCGCCTTCCTCGACGACTTCTCTCACCTGCACCTGCACCTGCACCCGGCGCAATGCTGACTTGGCGCCTCGCAGGAAACCCCCAGTCAAAACGGCATGGACCCAGGGCACCAACCCTCTCACACAGCGACCGACAAACCCTGCCCCCTCCAACGGTGTCATAAACACCTCTAGACCGTCGCAAAGCTCCACGGGCGCTCCCTCCGCCGAAACCGGTTCTCCGATGAGGCACCTCAGCGATCGGATGATGTACCTATTGGCCAATCTCACTGTAAGTCGTGAACAACTGTCATAGCGCAATGGAAGGCCACACCTCACACAATGACATAGGGTCTTCCGGGTATCATCACACTCAAGAATGGCGACAAGTACTCCGGTGTGCTGTCGGGCACTTCTCTAGACCCCAGCGAGCTGCGTTATGTCTTCAAGATGGTCAAGAAGCTTCTGCCTGCCAACAATGCTCAGAGCAACGGTTCGGGCGAAGCCTCTGATGACTACGTCGGTGTCGGTGACTACCATGTTATGTCATTCGATATGAGCGACGTTGCCGACTTCAATGTGAACAACGTGGTACTGGACAAGTCTCAAACCAAGGGTCAAAATGGTATGCACTGTTCATTTGAACTCTGGTTCACGCGCTTCGCCAAATCGTAGCTAAACCCAACAGGCACCACAGGCTTCCGCACCGATACGGATATCTCAGGCAAACTTGCTATTCGCGAGCGTGATCTCCAGAAATGGGAACCGTCTGAGGCCGACCCCAATATGACTCTTGAGTCTACAGGACGTTCCACTGAATGGGATCAGTTCTCCACCAATGAGCGTCTGTTTGGTGTCAAGAGTGACTATGACGAGACCTTCTACACGACAACCATCAACAAGAATGACCCACAGTATGCAGAGAGGGCGGCCCGGGCTGAAAAGATTGCTCGAGAAATTGAGGGGAGCAGCGCCACTAACTCGCACATCCGCGAGGAACGAGGAGGACAGGCTACCGCCGATGACAATGGTGACGAGGAAGATAAATATAGCGGAGTTCGTCGAGGCTTCCCGACACTATCAAGCGGCCAATCCAACCGATACACCCCGCCTGCACGACGCGCGCCCGCCGCTCAGGCAACAGTACCCGGTGCACCAGTCGATCCCGCGATTATTTCAGCCTCTCTTGTACGTCCGGGCTCGCAATCAACCCAGCGCGCTGTAAGTCCCGCCGCAGCAGTGCCTGTGCCCAGCACGGTCCCGGAGTCTATCAAGGACACTCCCAAAGCCGAAACGAAGCCAACCGAATCGCACAAAGCTGTAATGGAGCAGCTACAGAAGCCAAGCAGCACGATCAAGTCTGGCGTAGCTGCTATCCCGCCGCGGAAATCTGGACGACCGCATGATGCGACCACCAATGTCGAACATGATCTCCTGGACTCTTTCAAACAGTTCTCAGCCGCCGAGAAGTTACGTATTTCCGATCGACAGAGGCATCTTGCTCGGGAAAACAAGGCTGTCAAACTGAACGACCTCAAGAAGTTTGCGCTGAACTTCAAGCTGAGCACACCCGTTCCGTCAGACCTGGTTCCCATACTCGCTAAGGACGAGACGAAGCAGCTGGCCATTGTCGAGAAAGCTAATCGACAGGCGCAAGAGAAGAAGACAACACCACCAAAGACGTCTAGCACCATCGCGGACCCCAAGGCCGCCGCCCGATCCGCTGCTAAGCCCCAGTCTACCCAACCCTCACCCAGCGCGAACGTGGATCGTCAACAAAACCAACGTCCTCGCCCCGGACAACCGGCCTATGCTTCTGCTAGTATGAGGGATCGTTCTCAACAGAACATGAACCAGATCCCTCCTCGCAATCAAGGGATGCTCAGCACCCGTTTACAGTTGAACCATCAACAGCACAAGCAGCAAGGTGCCCTGCCGTATAACGGCGTGCCTCAACCTATACCAGCTCAGGATATGCGCATGCCCCCTACCGGACCTTCCCAGCCACCAAGCGGCGCTCAGACACCTTCATCGAATGTCTCTACAAGATTCAATGTTCGCGCACATGAGTTCAAACCTAATCCGGCAGCACACACGTTCCTGCCAAGTGGCAACGCAAGCGCCAGTTCGAGTCCTCGTCCCAACTCCGCATCGAAACAAGAGCCTCGCAGGCCTCCCGTCACCAGCTTCTTCTCTGGTCATCGGCCTACTGTGAAGTCACTCGATGGACCAACGACCTTCAATGCTATTGGACGCCTAGAGAAAGAGGCTCAAGCGAACACAAAGTCACAGTTTAATATTGGACGCCTAGAGAAAGAGGGTCAAGCGAACGAAAAGTCACAGTTTAATGACATCGCGCCACCCTACAAGACCCCCCCTACTTGGGATTTTCCTGCTTCCAACACGAACAAAGGGTACGAGCAATTGTTTGAGCATACCCCTCCGCCTGTGCCATTGTCAGCCCCGCAACATGTCATGAACAACGGGCCAATGCCACATCAACATCAGCTACCACCTCATCTCCAGGGCGCTCAAGGAATGTCGCAAGGACCGACACCGCAACATACACCCCGTGGTCCTCCAGTCCAGCCGCAACATGCTCAGAACCAACACCATTTCGATGCCCCACATATGCAATACTCGCACTCTGCTTCATCCGTGCAGCCTTCGCCACGGCCTATGGCGCCATACATGTATGGCGCACAACCACAACAAATGCAAGGCTACCCGCCGCAAGTGCAGGTTCCACAGTACGGCATGAGCCCGAACGTCCAACAAGTGACCATGCGAAATGCACAAGGTGGTCAGTTCATTAACCCTCCAGGGCCGGCAATGGGTGGCCAGATGATGACGAACCAGCCCTCGAACGGGCCGTACATGGGAATGCCTGGCAATCCCCAAATGCAAATGTACTCTCCAGCTCCCGCTCCCGCCTATCCCCAATATCCTGGCCACATGCCCGGACCTGGCGCCAACGGATTCCCAAGCCCAAGGCCAGGTGCACCGATGATGAGCCATCAGGGCTCGCAACAAGGACACCACCAACAGCCACCCATGATGTACATGCAGCCTGGCGCGCCAGCTCCTCAAATGTACCAGATGCAGCAGGGGTCAAGTAAGTTGAGCATCAAACAAATACTCACATACCACTAACATGGTTCTAGTGACCCCAATGCGAGGACCTTATCCGCAGCCATATCAAGGTGGTCACTATGGCTCACCACAACAACATCACCAGTTCCCACAACAACACCGTGGTACACCGAGCGGCAGCTACTCCCAACCTATGATGCAACAGCATTCTACGGGTCCTCAGGTCCCGCCCACTGGCCCCGCGAACCATGGTGGCCCTGACAACAGCAGCGAAGCGAAATGAGGATATTGAATCCAAGACTCGCATCGCAACACCAACGGGATCTTGAGGGATCGTTGTCATCGGCTCTACAACTTGCTCTTAACACCTGTTTGCCAGATTTTGCTATGCACTTGGAGGGTGGGGGATTAGATTAGTCACTGTGATGAGCGGCTTGATGCATAGCGAAGCGGCGTTGAAAGGGCATGGTAGGTGCACAAACGGAGTATGCTGTGGATGATATCCTTGGGGAATATGGGCCTGCAAAACGTGAGAAGAGGGAAGGAGCTACCACAACTCGCAACGTCAAGGCGACCGCAACGTGCCACGGACAAGTAGGTGGTGAGACGCATCGAGCGTATTCAGAAGATGTGGCAGAGGCGAAGAAGTGGGCGCTGGAATGATCATTGGCTAGCCAAGAGTATACGCTGGAGTGCGTAGCCTTCTCAAAATACTATCAATACAACTAGCTTGAAAAAGAAAGTGCCTGCTCTTCGTCTCACTGACCTTGTCGATTGTTGTGGTGATATCGCAGGTGGGACTTCGGTCCAGATGATAGATGCAGGTGAGAGGGCACGTGGAGGGATCACCCGGTACAAAGTGCAGGTCTCGGTACCTACAATGAGGCGTCAAAAGTTCCTTCCACTCCCTTGATTTCCCACCAAGCCTCACCACTACTACACAACACCACGCAATTGGTATTACTTCTTCTTTCTAATAGCTATTGCCTAAATTTATTTCTATACCTAGTTCTACAACTTTAATTTTTAAATTTAATAAGTGGTTGTGGAGAAACATTGCGGTGAAATCACGTATTTTTGGTGAGATTCGCTTAGCGGAAGGAACTTTTGACCTAGTACTGTAGCGTGGACGCAGCCACGCACCCACGCATCGTTCCGCATTCCCGCGGCCTTTCCGACGCTACCCCAAACGACGCTCCACTCCCCGAAACCTCCGAACGCGAGTATCGTAATCTCTGATCGTATACATATCTGATGCTGCGCTTTGCTGTATGCCAGCTCCCCATGAAGACGTAGAACTGGATAGTATGAACGACGCTGCCGCCGAACCCTTGATTTCCAACCGCCGCGGCTTTCCGAACGATGCACGCGACCACTACGATGGCGACGAGGAAGAGCGAAGAGGTCAAGTAGATGAAAGCGCGGTATTATCGCCGGGCCTGTTTATATGGAGTCTGACAATCTGTGCCGGCATCTCTGGACTCTTGTTTGGATATGAGTACGTCGTCCGTACACCACGGTAGAGCAGCCAAAGACTAACAAGATAACACAGCACCGGCGTCATATCCTCGACCTTGATATCCGTAGATACGGACCTCTCCTCTCGCCTCCTCACCACCGTCGACAAGAGCCTTATTACATCCGCTACCGCTTTCTTCGCGCTCCTTGCCTCCCCGCTTACGGGCGTGCTGGCAGACCAATACGGTCGGAAAACCGTCATCCTCTTCGCCGATGTACTCTTCGTACTTGGCGCGCTGTGGCAAGCATGGACAACCAGCGTGGGGGGCATGATCGCAGGGCGGTCCATCGTCGGCGCCGCAGTCGGAAGCGCAAGCTTTGTCGTGCCGTTATACATATCAGAGTTGAGCCCCAGCCCATTTCGAGGAAGATTGGTGGTGGTGAGCACTCTCTTCATCACTGCAGGCCAGGTCGTCGCATATAGTATCGGCTGGCTGTTCTCCGAGCGGATGCATGGCTGGAGGTGGATGGTCGGTCTCGGTGCCTTGCCAGCTGCCATACAGTTCGTCATGCTGTTGTTTTTGCCTGAGACGCCGCGATATCTTATCAAAGCTGGAAGAACGCAGCAGGCGAGGATGGTGCTGGGTAGGGTGTACAAGACCGGAGAGGGTGGGCAGGAGCTGGTCAACGCGGTTTTGAGAAGAGTGGAAAAGGAAATCGAGGAAGAAGAAGATGCAGCTGGATTGAGAGCTACTCCTGGGATTGCTAAGAGTGGGTGGAGAGCCAAAGTAGGCAGAGTGCAGGATAACTTTGCGCAGCTGGTTGTTGTAGGTGGGAACCGGAGAGCGCTGAATATTGCTTGTATGCTCCAGGGCTTCCAGCAGCTGTGCGGTTTCGTAAGTCTTGTTCTCTCTTCACATCATTGGACTGTTCTAGACAAACACCTGTCACGATTCATGTCCTGTGCATACATTATGATATCAAGTGCCTTCTAACACAGTCCCAGAACTCCCTCATGTACTTCTCCGCGACGATATTCCGATTAGTTGGCTTCGAATCACCAACACTGACTTCGCTGTCCATCGCCATCACAAACTTCCTCTTCACACTCGTGGCATTCCACTACATCGACCGCATCGGCCGCCGAAGGATCCTCCTCTGGAGTGTGCCTATCATGGTCATCGGTCTAATCCTATGCGCCATCGCATTCAGATTCCTAGACTTACCCGAGGATGAAGCCGCATCCACTACATCCGTCGTCGCCAGCAACAAGACCTGGCCTCTTGTCATTCTCATCTCTATGATCACGTACGTCGCCGGCTACGCGATCGGCATGGGCAACGTGCCGTGGCAGCAATCCGAACTTTTCCCTTTATCAGTCCGGTCGCTGGGCTCGGCTGTTTCAACGGCGACGAACTGGGGCTCGAACACGTTTATCGGGATTACGTTTCTGCCGATGATGAATGTTTTTACGCCTGTAGGTACGTTTGCGCTGTACGCAGGCGTGTGTGTAGTTGCGTGGATTACGATTTGGAGGATTTATCCTGAGACGGCGGGGCTGGGGCTTGAGGACGTGGGTGGGTTGTTGAGGGATGGGTATGGAGTTGAGGATAGCCTTAGGAAATTCAATGAGAGGAGGAGAGGACGTGGGCTGTGATGTTCATAATGCTCATAGACTTTTCATTGACATCTTTTACATGAACAAGGGTCGATATTGGTGGTGCAACAGGTATGTTGGTCCTTCATCACAGAGGCAGATGTGAAGCGACTTGCCATGCATAAGTATCCAACCTCCCTTACCCTTCGCTTCCTTCTTCTTTCTCCTTCAGACATCAAACTTACAAAAATCCAACAACCAACACTAACCACAACAACAACCAACCAAGCAAATCCCTATTCCCCCATCCCAACCAAACAATGAAATCCACCCTCCTCATCATCCTCTTCACCACCCTCACAACCGCCCTCCCAGCCCACCGCTCCAACAGCAACAACAACAACAACACGCCCCGTGCAGCCCTAATGCTCGACACCACACCCCCAGACCCCTCTCTCCCCGAAGCCGCACTCGCAGACGTCCACATTCTCCCCTTCCCCAACAACAACAACAACAACAACAACAACAACAACAACATTCACCTCCTCAAACACCGCGACCCTAGTCTCCATCTAAACTAAGCAGTGTCACCCTCATACCCGCTCTCGATATCACATAAGCCCTCGCACGACTGGCGACTAGTTAAGGAAAGGGGTATGTTAGGTTTTGTTTTCTTAGTGCATGGAAGTGGGCGGGTGTTTGTGACTGTAGTGGTATGGAGGGTGTTGATGGGGATGAGGATGGGGATAGGTTTTAGTATGTAAGAGGATCAATGGGGTGTGGCAGGGAAGAACGCATCTCTCTTGCGCTGTACAGTGACCTAAAGATGTCTAATACTGTTCATTTTCCTACGTAAATGAAATTTGATAGACGCATATATGGCCTGAGATAGTACTTCAACATTTGATCTGGGTTTTCGGGGTGGTGTTGGTGTCACGATGCACAATTCCAGCTTCTTTCAGGCGTGGTTCCATTCCCCGTTACTCAAAGAAGTGAACCCCCAAGTTCATGTTTCCCAAATACAGACGTAAAGCTCTAATAGCTGTGTCATGACTTACAACCAGTAGTCCAAAATGGGGGCTATGTTTGATGTATACGTGCTGCAAGGAAGGCAAGAACTGTCGATAAGTTTCAGTGGGCCGGAACCCTAGTTGAAGTCCTACAGCCATTGTTTTTGCCAGCGCCGGATCAATCTCTATGGCTTTGATCGACTGACAAATCCCTGGCTCGAGCTCATACACAGCCGCCATGCTGTTGTGATAAGTGGTGAAGTCGAAGATGACGCACTCATTGAAGACGGGAGTGGCTTCTTCTCGGATGATTCGACAAGCCATAAGTAGGGAGCGAATGGCTTGATGTTTCTGGTCTCCTCGAAGTCTAAGTAGGTACAGATCTGTATCTGTGCTTTTTGGCTGCACGTGCACGGTTCCGTCCGCGAATGTGTACTCGTAGATCATGATGCGGAGTTCTGCTGGGAGGCGGAAAAGAGGTGGGATAAAAACATCATGTCGGTCTCTGTAGTTTGTGAGTTCACGGCTGAAGACATATTTATATTTCCTTGAGCAACGTACGTCGTTGCTCCTTGGTTGCGGCTTTCCATGGTGGGATTCACCACAATGTGCCGGATTGTCGAGAGGATTCTGAAGGATTCCGAAGGATTCAGTGGCAGTCAAGCATCCAGCAGTTGACTGCTTCCAGTAGAGTCGCGGACCTGCTGACAGATGGATCGCACAACATGGTAATGTAGGTATTCGCCTCGGCGATAAGCTAGCGCAATCTGGTCCCTATCTCCGGCGCATCTTCAGATTTCGACGCGACGAGCTCTGACTTTCGTCACTACACGCTCGAATATGGATTCTCGACCAAACTAAATTATCGCCACCGTTCCAAGCCTTATTCACGGCCACGGCATCTTATTTCTACGCTCGATATGGCCAAGCCCAAGCGCATGAGCGAGATGTTCGCAGCTTCTTCCGCGACGGACGCCAGCACGACTATGGCAATGACAACACCACCATATTCGAGTGAGGGACCTACGCTCCCGATAATTGATGCCCTGGATGATGCTAGAAAACTATCCGAGGCTACAAAAGCTAGCAAGAAGCGAAAGGCGCATGAAGGATGTGTTGATACAACTGCGAAGAAGCCATCGCATACCACACCGCCGCGTACTATTCACCCATCACTCTACGAACCATGGACACGCCTTCCTCCTGACCTTCACAAGCTCCTCGAAACCAAAACTCGTCTACGAGGAGCACAGAACGTTATACCAGTCGTCTTCTCGAAGAACCAGAATGTCAAGTCAGGCATCACTCGGCTCAAGACATACTTAGGCGCGGATAGAGGTTCGGCTTCTTCGATCGAGATTCCCGACGCATCAAAGCATGAGGATCTGGTAATTGCCGTATCAGCGCAGGGTGAGGGAACTGCTAAGTTAGTGAGCATTGTGGATATGGTTCAGCGGCTTGTGGCGCCAAGTGGGAAGGACAAGGATGACAAGACAGTGGAAACTTGGTGGATGTATACGCAGCTTTCGAGTGTGGAAGCCAAGCGGACAGTAAAGACAGGGAACGGACATACCGAGGGTATTGAGGAGCGCACGGGGCCGAATCGGGGTACGGAAGAAGAGGAGGCTTTCGAGCCTACCAATCTGGGTGAACAAAATACACAAGGAACGGTGCCAGATAAAGACGCTGTCCAGATGAGAAGAGTTCCCGTGCTGACAGTCTGGATGACGAGGAAGAAGATACCCGAGTTCAGGAAGGCCTTCGGAGAGCAGACATTCCCAGTACAGAAGATACCACAAGAGCATGATTGAAGTAGGAACGTATCTCTCGGCCAGAAGCAGAAGCCACTCGCTGCATCCCAAACCTCCAGCGCCAACCTCACATACCCATACCCTCCTCGCACTACCTAGCACAAGCGGTTCGTCTTTACACTATTTGTGCAAGCTTCGAGAGATGGACGTCGAATTTGGGGAAGAATCCCAAGGAAAAGAGCGAGAGAGTACAAAGAACAGCGTGCTCGCGCTGAAGTGAATTGCCATGCATGCGTGAGAGTGGAACAAGCTTTGCTAAAAGTCTCCAAGGATGGTCGACTGGAGTCTATTCTACTACCGGTAGATGGTTTTTGCTGTGTCGTTCCTACATGGCGTTGGGAACTGGTCAAGTACGAACGTGACCAGAGTAGCAACTTGAGAGGTTAGGTAAGCATCGAGAAGGTATACCAGGCGCAGTCCCTCCAAAGCAAACATCATGGCACTATTCATAACCCGACATCCATCCGCTCACTCAAATTTCTTCAACAGCAGCCTGCCTCACTGCGATACTCCATACTACCTCCATCTTCAAACCCCCCAGCAACCTTCTCGCCCCTATGGCCGATCATATACCCACAGCCACCGTAACATTCCCCTTCCCACCCGTCTCACGCCTGATAATAAAGTCCCTCCCCTGTCCAATATTAACCAGGCTTTTCCCTTCTCTCATTCACTGGACCGGCAAAGAGGTTTTCGAACGCACTGAGCAGAAAGGAGTCGCAAACGTCAAGGCAGGGTCATGCTACACGGAGGGTAGCGGCTGCGAATTCGAGGGAGGGTGGTATGCGAATCGGAATGCGAATTGTACGATTGGCGTGGTGGATGCGTGGAATAGACAGTGGGCGTTAGGGTGGATTCGGGAGGTGGCGTTGGAGAGTTGAGGAAGTTGATAGTTGGGGTGTGTGCGAAGAGGGGGATTGTTGATGGAAGCTGGACGTCTTTTCGTTTTGGCACTCACTGTGTGGAAACTGTGTAGGGATGGATTGAAAAGTTCTGGTCCAGTGCTTCCGGTGTAGATACATGCTCCATGCCTACTCCTACTCTTCTGGTCCTCCCGCGCAAAAGTCTTGGCTCAGTTCAGGATTGATTCGTTATTTGTATTATGGTCCAGCTTTGTCCTCTCATGAGATCGATCGTGATCTCCGAGCATATCTAGCAGGCTTAAACAAAACCCTTATTTGATGAAGTGAAACGCTCTGCGGACATTTCGGTCTGTCGCGTCTTCTTGTTCGTCTTGTCGCTGCCGCAACGAGGAGCCGGAGGTTGGACTTCCTAGGTACCCACAATATTTCGTCCCCACAACAATGTCTCATATTCGATAGCAATAGTCATGACGATCATAAGCGGTTGCTGGGAGCTCGCACACACAGACGGCGAACCAACATGGTATTCATACCTATGATGGCATATCGTATCCACACACCTGGACTGTCTTTCCGGCTGCCAACAAGCGCGAACAAAACCTCGAACAAACTGTGATTCTCACAATTGCCGATAAGAACGTCGGCAGCATCATGCACGTTGTCCGACCGAGGTATCCACATGATATAATTGACAACTCGTCTGCTCTCATCACCGATCTCAACAGCCACATGTGGCTTGCCGACGTAAGCGCCAAGCCAAACCAAGTTCACCAAGAACCACACACAAGCCACACCTACGACCCTTCATGGCTAGTCGGCAAGCTCGAGTCACGAGCACACGTCCGTACTAACCGCGCAAAATGAAATTCGATGTCATACGTGCAGTAGGTGTATTCGCGGCCTTGCGCATCCTCAGGCTAACGCACTCGGATTGGGTGTGGCTTGTGGGTGGCGCGTGCACGGTCTGCCGCTAGAACCGAAGGGAGGCGCAAGGCTGACTTACGTTTTTTCCTGCAAGTAGTAGAAACATCATGTGCGCCCGTATTCCGCGAATGAAGGGTGGAAGAAACGGTTTGGTACTAAGCTGTATTGTTGGATAAAGTGGGTTAGCGGAATCCAGATTGGCTGGTAGCTGGGGGCATGGTTTCTACACTGACCGATGGGGCATGGTATACAATTATGCGGTGGACCGGTGACCCCACCCAAAAACCTTGGGGAGCGGGAACACAGTCTTGGAGTTGCGTTGCTGGTTGAGATAGCAAGGCTTGGCGGAGGTGGAGGAGGAAGCATATATATCCCCCTCGATAACCCCACTACTAGTTTGCACTGCCACATTCGATGCCACATCCATCCATCGGTCCCCCAGCAACAGCAACAGCCATCATAGTCACCGAGCTCAACACTATACAAGTACAACAACAACAACAACAAACAAGCCATTACTCAAACATCAGCCAAGACCCAAACGTCATCACCACACCGACTCCACCGCCGATGACTGATCACTACAACCAAACCATCCACACCCGAGACTTGAACGCAAGACTCCACCACTCCCTCCACGCTGGACACTCTTCCCCCCAGTCCAGCCATGGAGATGCCTCGCCCCGCCCAATTCTGTCCCAGCGACGTGCCCGATCCTCCTCTTCCATGGAGAGCGACTTCATGCCTCGCTTCACCAAATCATCCACCATGTCCACCACGGACACAAACGACAGCAGCAACAGCCAGTCCTTTGGCACGGGCCTGCATGTCGTTCGCGCCGAGCCCAGCGCCCAGACGCACCGCCAGAGTGTGGGCGTCGCTGCCGGCGAGTTCAGCAAGCCGCGCGTCCACCAGCGTAGTCGTAGGGATGTCAGCACGCCCGCGACTGAGCTCGAGGGACAGAAGGAATTCAAGTACTATGGTCGCCATGGGAATCAGTGGCTGTTCAATGACTTCAGTGTTACGGATGCTGTGTCCAAGGGTTTCAAGAGGGTCTTCACTAGGGAGAATAGTGGCAAGGACTGGTATGAGGACCGCGACCGGTAGTGGTCCGGTCGTTGATACTTGCCAGATGGGAGAAGAGGAGAAGAAGAATGTGTCTGTCGTTACTTTAGTCTATCCATTTGGACTCTCGCTTCAGATTCATGAGCAGCTACAATACAATCATTTATCGCATCCCGTTCCAAAAAAAACAATACACCCATTATTGTGACAGTTCCTTATACGCGAAAGATCACTAACTGTACTAGCTGAGAAGCTTATTTGAGCGTGTCCTTTATCCCTCTGCGAAAAGAGTACTCGGATCTGCGCCGCAGGAACACTGACCCGTTATGCTCTTGCGAGACAACCTCACCCATGCTTCCAAGTCCCACCGTCTTCCAAAGAACTTCCCGTCAGAAAACAAGTCCAGTACGCATACCGCGAACGAGTAAACACGCAATGAGGATAAAATTCGCAGAACGTTTCTGCGCTAAAAGAATGATTCAAATAACGAGAGATCACGTCCACGACGATGATCAGGTATCATTTTGCGAAAACGCCATCGCTATGAGCAACGCCAAAAAGCCCACCACAAGCGTCATGGTAAGAGAACGGAAGTGGACCGCACCATAATACCCAACATCATCTACATGGACTTCCATCTCTAAAGCAGCATACTCTTCCTGCGACTAGCAGCCCGTTCAGTCCTCAATGTGCTCGTCTTTGCTCTGACTTCCTCAGCACCCTCAACCTTTGCCCTCAAGTCAATGCTACTACCGCTAACCGGCAGCCCTCCGCTTACGGTGCCTTTCCTCTCCTTCACACTCGCTGACCGAGCACTCGACGTACTCCTAGCGAGACTATTAGCACCGGGATTCCTGCCTAAGCTCGTAGTGCTACTACTCTTTACACTACCGCTCCCGGTGCGCTTATGCATTGACGGGAGCGCTCCATCCACTTTCTCCTTATCCAACTTTCGCTCTTCTCTTTCGGGGTTGGATGCAGTTGTCATCGAGGACGTAGGCATGGCGGAGTGACGTCGTGCACTTCGTGCGGCTTTGGCGAGTTCGTTGACCCGTGTACGAGAATTGGTAGTGATATCGGCTGGTGATGAATCCGTGAAATCAAAGACGGCTAGTTTGTCCTTCTCTTGTAGTTCTTGTTTTACTTCGATAGTATCTTTCATGGAGTCATGTCGGTTGTGAGATTTCGTTGCTGTAGGTTCGGATGCGCATTCTCGGGCTGCTGCTGGTGGCGCCAAAGCAGCTGCTTTTCGTCTGGCGGTGCTCGTCTCGCTAATGAGCGCAGATATCGCTTTAGCGGCAGTCGAGCGCTCTTCCAATGGAACTGATCCTGGTGATACTTTGGTGTCCTGGTCTCGTCTGTCTAGCTTCTGCCTTAGCGGACTCCCTACTTCAGCCTCCTCTTCCCCTGCCCGTCGAGTAACAGCCGATACAGGCTTGAATGCTAGCTCGCCATCAGGCTCGCGCTTCACTGTAGTCGGAGGGGCCGCTTGAGTTTCCACGCTTGTCCTTCGGTCAATGACTGCATCAACCAATTTAGCGTCTGGTCGCCGCATCTTGACGCTCAGACTGGGCTCCTTATAGCTGACTTGAGGACGTGCTCGTCTCCCGGGTCGTCCTGCTTGTCCGATCTGATCTGACGAGCTGAGGTCGCCCGGCGGTGGTGTGTCCTTGCTCTCTGGTCGTTGTGTTGACGGCTCGGTCGAGGGTGGAGAGAAGATGTCTTCTACTGCGGGTGTTTTTGGTGGCAAAGAGTCAAGAAAAATCTCAGTAGTAGGAACAGGGTCAGGGAGGGGTAATGGGGGAAGCTCAGGTGCGGCGTTGCGTGTAATGTTGAGTCGTGGCCGGTTGCGAGACTTGGACGTCGGTTGCACAGGCTTATCAGGCTTCTCGGAAACTGACGAACGCTGTTTCTTTGGCGAAATGACTGGATCAGTGTTCACAGGTTCTGCGAAGTTAGCTTTGCTTGGGAACAAGTATCTGGCAGACTTACTAGCTGAAAGAACAGGACGTCCCGGTGAGGTAGGCCTGGTGTCCTCATTAGATGCCTCAGCCTCTAAAGCATCTGGGGCATTTCGGCGACTGAATCTGAAAGCATCCCCTTTAGACTGGTTCCTGTCCTCATCCTCCTGGACACTGAACTTGCGCTTGGCTCCAGTGCGCAGGGATTTCGCAGCGCCTTCTTCAGCCTCTTCTGGAGATTCAAAGACGGATACACGACGTATGTTCAGCTTCGGTCCGCTCTCTCGTCGCTTCTTACGGGTCTCAAGATTCACCGATAGCGCAGGCTCTCCGTCTTCGCCAATTTCTTCCTGTCGCTCTTCTGTCGCTGGACTAGGATCAAAGCCAATGGGGTCTTCATTCTCAAACCGTGACACGGGTGGGGGTCCGATATCCGGCGATTGACTATCCGGGTCTTCCAGAACGTGTTGCAGCTCGTCCGCACTGCCATATGTCAGCCTGGTTCGCGTCCAAGTATGCGCGCTCAGATTCAGCGCTGTAGACATACCCCATGGTCCTCCGAGGGTAGAACTTGTCCTCACTTATCGTAGGCAGCATCCCATTCTCAACCTCCTGGAGCCCGAGTCCGCTCCTCCATTGCCGTTCTTGGCTACTCTTCCTCCTGGTAGTCGTATGACTCTTCCGTCTTCTCTCTTTGTCATTTTTCATATGCGCGAGTCCTGCCACAAGGCCCCCGAGCTCTTGTATCTTCGCCTCTAGCTGCATCTTGACGGCATCAATGTGGTCAAGTGCCGGGCGCGATTCGATGTTATTGTGCAGGTTCAGGACCTGTTCGCGCAGCGCTAGATTCTCGGCAAGTAGGCGCGAGCAGTCATTTTCGAGACTTCGTATGCGGATTGATTGTGTTGAATTGGTCTTCGCAAGCTCACGGTTCTGCCGGAGAAAGCGTCGCTTGACAGCATCGATCGTCTCCGCCGACGGCTGGGGCGGAATCGGCGGCTCATTCAGACGCGCCATATGCGCTGGTAGGTATGTAGAGCTTAAGTATGCTGTTGTAGACTATCGAGGTGTCCCGTGGGGTTCGAGGCTTCTGAACGTCATTCGTGCTTTCCGTCTGGTGGTTTGTTTGTTTACGTTGTTTAGGTGACGCTAGCGCAGATACCACCTGGGCAGGTCTTGGCGTTGGTAACATCACGCTAGCACGTGAGAGGGGCAACACCGCGCGCTGCAAGCATCAAGATCAGTCTCACACTGCGATAGCCGATTCTGCATATCCTCAAAAAAATTCAGGATATACCTGCGAAACGAAAAATTCTATAAAACTCTTGGGCGTACTGTGTTGTGGAGATCTGATGAATTCGTGTCTCATCCACCACGAACGACCTGGGACCATCACACTGCGACAACGAGAAACGAAATCTGAGAAGAAGAGCTGAGCCTACTGGGAACAATGTCTTCCAACTATACGCGTCCCCTCCCCACACACCTCCGGAACCAATCCTTGGGCGCCTCTCAACAACAATCCCCCGTGCTCCTCGCCCGCATCGCAGAAAAGAAAGCCGAACTCACCAACCTCAAAGACCTGCAGGCATTGAGCGGAGGACTGGCAGACCAGATGCAAATGCTGGCCGATAAACTTGCCACATTATCTGACGGTACAGAAGGTAAGTACTACATGCTAGTGGAGGGAAATTAGGAGGATGCTAGATGACTGGAGAAGGGAGGAGATATCAAACTGACGTGTCTACTATGTAGCGGTTGCAGCAGTATTGTCAAACTGGCACAACGTGCTCAGAGCTATCAATATGGCGTCCAGTGAGTTACCTTTCCTACTCGTCTAATCTCCGACTCCTAATTAGCTATAGCAAAACTACCCAAACCAAAAGAAGACGAAGATGCAGAGCAGAAGACCGAAGATGTTCCGCCGCTGCCGCAGACACTCGTCCGCATCCCCACGCAACATGCGCCTGCGGTTCGGGAGCAGGCCAATGCAGGTGCTGCTGATGATTGAACGTATATCTGGGGTGTACATGTATCAGGATACGCGCGTGTTGCGCTGGAGTAGTACAACGCAAGGGGCTTGTTGGAAGGAGTGATTGGTGGTATGGATGCTCGGTGGCTCGGTCTGATTCGCGAGCGATGACGAATGAGGAAGTACATCAACGAGCCCATATGCAGTCGAGCCTGACGTCAACAGCAATTGGCTCAGTTGCTCAACTTTCGCTAGCGACCTCGGCGGGGAGAGGAATCCGACGCTTGCAGGCAGGAGCGAGAAGAGATGGCTGGGGAAGGTGGGAAGGAACACTGTATCCAAATTTGATTGTGCGATCTTGTGTCAATACATAATATGAAACGTATGATACGCCGCACCGTGATGCGTCTACGGTCTAGCATCGAAAGCCAAGTTTTGTGGACTTTGCCCAGTCCGTTCCTATCGCTATGCAATGAGGCAGTCCACTTCATGATTTATCGTCAAGACTCCCAGAACTCCGCGCAGAGATGATACCCGTGAAAGCAATGAAATCGTATTCGGTCGTACAGGTCAACGTACAGTACAGCACCATCGGCCTGTTGGGTGGCACAATGGGATGGCCTAGTTCTTCTGCTTCGGCATCTTCTCGTAAGCGTTTGGGCTGGGCTTCCTCCGCTGGTGCTGGGGCTTCTGCGGCTTGACCGGGCCCTCGCCATGATCATGACCATGTCCACAATCGTCCCGGTCGTGCTGGTGTGGACGTCGGCCTCGTGCACCACCAACCTTCCCCATAGGCCTCGCAGTGCTGTTGTCGGGCTCAGAATCGGAGTCCGAGTCGGACGAGTCGGACGAGGAAGAGTCGTCGGATGATTCATCGGCGGCGCGGGGCTTGTGGTAGATGCAGCAAACTACGCAATTGTCAGCATGTATAGCAGCACCATGGCGTGACTGGAGTTGCATCACCTTTTGAGGACTTCTTTCCCATGCCCTCATTGTCAATCACATCCTCGGCCCACTGGATATGCCTCCGCTCTGAGGGCTCTGCTCGTAGGCGGAGCACGCCCGCAGGTGCCGACAGACGCAGGACAGGCTGAGGGCGGACCTCGATAGTCCGGCTACCGGAGCCCGGTGTCGCAGCCCGCGGCGATGCAGTCTGACGAGTGGCCATGTTGTTGGGAAGCAATATGGTATGCGAATGTAGTGTGAAGACAGGAGGACCCGGACCAGGGACCCTTAAGAAGGTTCGAGTACGGGTAGCGGCGGGGGCGTTCCTCCGCAGGGACCAGCAGGGACCAAAAGGAAGTCGGACACTGAGGGTCGGATGCGCTTGACGTGGGGCAGCGTCAGTGACGGTAATTGGTACTAGCAACCGTGCAGGGCGAGCAGTGAGAGTGTGTGTATGTGTCGAGGACCAACGGCGAATTCGCTTCAGGTGAAGGTTGTGTGCTGTGCGTCTTTGTTGGCCGACGATGATTTGTCTCGTGAGACGGCTGGCCAGTGCGTCATACCGGTCCCCTTTCGGCTCAACTTCCCTTCTCCGCAATTCCGCAGCCACGTTCGACCCCGCCATCGGTTGGCTCGCTTACCTACCATCGTGTCATGTGCTTCTTCACGATACCACGGCACGTTTGCCAGTGGTTGCAGTCTGTGACTAGCTAGGTCAAGCTGCATATATGGGTGTGTCTCAAGCGCCGACGCGCCAAGGTGTATTCTATTACATTACACTGGTAACTAAGGATGTCAACGCCACCAGTTTTACTAGGGCCGGAACATTAGAACAACCGACGCGTGTGCGCAATCGTGCGCGTTCACTTACCTTTACCTTCACCTTCACCTTTACCTTTACCTACCTACACTAACCTTAACGTCACTAACTTCTTAAAGCTTTTTAACCTGCAGTAACTACCTATCGCGATTGAGTTTTTAGTGTTGTAGCTAATATACGTTATAACTAGTATTAGTATAACGTCGCGTAACAGACGCGCTTCTCGCGCTAAGGTAGAAAGAGGTTAACAAGGGCTACAAGGAGGGCGAGGAGGAGGGCGAGGGCAAGGGTGAGGGCGAGAGCGAGAGCGACAACGAGGTGGTTCTACTCTATAACTAGCCTTAAAAAAGTCTTAAAAAATGATCGTGACAGGAAATCAAGGGCGCGAAACAGAGGTGCACGAGCGCGCACCTCAGGCGATTGTTTTGATGTTCCGCCCATAGAAAATTTGGTGGGTGCCGCATACCCGGTTACCAATGTAATGTAATAAAATACGCCTTGGCGCGTCGGCGCTTGAGACGTGTCCGCATATATACGGTTGGGACGGCTCTTCACGCAAGAGATCAGCTTTCACCGTCATAGTTCACTCTGACCTGGCACTTACCTCCCCACCATGCTCCACACGATAAGCGAGTAAGTAAGAGTTGCTCTCGCATTGCGGCGATACTTTGGAATCACTTTGGATATGGGTCGGGGAGAATTGTTCGCATATAGGTAAGTACCACTGTGATACTGAAAGATGACAAGTGCTTTCTTCTGAGTCGGTTAGGGGGGCCTGATGATTTTGTTCGTACGGAAGCCTGGGAAGCCTTGAAAAGAACACAAATTATCAAGGTTGGTTCTATCTAATTCGAGAGTTCCACTCCTTCTGGCGGCACAACACACTGGTCTAACTCCATAATAAATCCTTGCAAAGATGAGTGGCCATTACGTGCAATTCTGTCCGCTTCCAGCAATGCAACACAAAACGTCCGGTAGAACAGGACAATGAGACGCCTCCTTCAAAGCATGCGGCACGTACACAATCGCCTCTCCTATCTTTGCCTCGAAAGCTTTGCGATCAGATCTGCTCCTAGATGTTCATGCACCAGTATACTTCTGTGGTATTCGAAAACTCCCCGAGGAATCGAAGCAGCGCAGCCACAACTTCGACTTATCTGGAACTACAACGTCCTCGCGAAGAAAACGTAAGAGGTGCCACGGTTTGAATTTCAGACGCTGCAAGAGCTTCGGGGCAATTCGCCAGCGCCAGGATCGATGTGCAACGACCACACGATCGACATCATTGATCTCTATTCGCTTCCTGAGGGCCACCCATACTGTGTACAACCAAAGACAGGCTCTACCCCCACGAGGAACAAGGGGTTAGGAAATTTATAGGGCCCGCATATGGAAGCACAAAAATAAGATGCCCCATGGAACGAGGAAACGCTCGAGGAGAAGTGGCTCACTCGCAAGACATGATCGAAGTCAGTGGAGGAGGTTGTCGGGAGACGAAAGGAGCTGGTAATCACCATTTCAAAGACGCATTAGCGAGCGAACAAACTCTCTCATGTTGCAAGAGAGTGCAAGATACGCTTGGATGTAGAATGCTGAGGACTACAGTGAAGTGATAGATGCACCCTGTCTGCGAAGGCCTTTGCACCAGTGTACCCGTAACCGGGTATAGGTTGCGAGCTGGGAGTATGGTAATCAAGGTCCAGCCATTATCCCAGACACATGGTGATCGTGATGAAGCTGTAATTTCACGGCTGATGAAAGGATGCTGCACGGAAATCCTCAGCAAGTGTCAGCGAGATTGGGCTGCTCACAAGTCTCAAAGATTGTCGCATCGTTTGCGTGACCGACAGCATAAAGGAAGCAATACAGGCAACTTGTGAACAGGTCTCGCGTCCAGTCTCCTCGCCTGATGGTTGACCAGAAGATACATACTGTGTAGGTACCTACAAGATGGGCTCCACATAGAAAGGAGAGCCAACAAAGACGCGGATGAATGGCACAATCTCAACAAATGACGCTCGATACCAAAAGCGGGTTCGGGGACAGGCCAAATGCAGAACGTAAGACCGGTGCACGGCGTCCACAACCCGTGCACGAGGCTGTCAGGCCGCGGGAAATGAGGTTCACGTGGAGCGGGTATGTTCTGGCCCGATGTGAGCTCCACCATGTCGAAAAAAGGGAGGAATGCATTATTTGCGCGGCCTCGGTTGGCTGTGGCTATTGTTGGATAGCGCAGAGGAATGAGCTGAACAGCAGTTCGGGGATGACGAGGGAGGCACGACATCAGTGCGGTGCACACAGTAACAGTAAAGATGACTTCCACAATTGTGGTTCAGGGGCCGCCTCTCAGGCGCTTCTGATCCTACCATAGCGATGTGTGGTCTGGAGCGGACAACACAAGTCCCCATCAATAATCAGCGGCTCGAGATGAATTGGCCTATAAGGGGGCATTCGGGAAAGGGTTCCTGCATTAGCGCGCCGGATTCGTGCTAGCGGCTCTGTTTGGGGCGCGATCATCCGCTGTGTCCAAAATAAACGGCGTAGCTTGCTGCAGCCTCCTGAACTTGTATAGGGGATCACTGCAGCCTACGGTAGATGTGCAACGGGGAAGGATAGGAAGACAGATTCTATCGATTGTGGGAGGATAGACACGAGGGAAGATGTCTTCGCACGCGGCACGCCAGAGTCGGCGGGGAATGCATCTATCTAGCGGCCAGAACAAGGTCAAACACGGTGGCTGCGCTTAACGACAAGCCCGGGAGCCCTTCACTCTGTCCGTCATAACAAGCCTGACCCGTGTGCAAGGCTCGAGCCACTAGCCAATAGGAAGGCCTGTCAGCCATAGCCTGAGATCAAGCTCCTGTGCGCCTCATCTACCTTTCGCGCCCACCCGTCTTCTTTCCTTCAACTCACCTCTTCGTGAGCCGCCGCTCCTTTGCTCCCCGTACCCATTCACCTTCGCCAACGACGTTCGCCGTCCGGTTGTAGCTTACCCCAGTCATTCTTTTTTGGGCCGGATATCGTTTGTTTGTGACCTCTTGGCTATCGCCGTCCCTTCACTCCTTCACCGCACCGGAACGAGCCGTTTGTACTACCAACCGTGAAGTGGCAGTCACGATCGAGTTACGACTTTACGTTGTTAATACCAAAATCTTGGAACATCGCCAGCAACTACACGCCTTCACACACCCGAGACCTTCGACGAGCCTCTGCGCGGATCCATTATCAGCATCGTCGATTGGGGCATCGTATGAGACATTGGTCTTGGAGCCATGCCGCACTCACACCACTCGCACTTGCACCATGGGCGCAGCGCCGCGCACTTGGGCGCTCCCAGTCGGGCGAGTCAGACGGTGCATATGGCTGAAAGGGCGAGTCGCGTCCTTGTTGCCCGTGCCAGCGCTTCGTGCCAGAGTGATAGCGAGGCTGGCTGCACCAAACCGACCCAGGTACCTTCGCTAGCTATCGCATTGGCTGTCATGTATGTCCTCCTGTCTTCGTATAATGAATGCGCTAATCCCTGTCAGAGTACCTGTTGTTGGTGTCGCAATAGTCTTGTTTTTTCTACACCGCAGGAACAAGAGGAAGCTACGGGAAGAAGACTCGAAAGACAAGTACAAGTCGCATGACTGGGGCATGGAAGGAGTCGCCCGACCAGGCAAAAAGGGCGGTCCAGAAATGACCGTCACCGAGAAGGAAATCGCCAACCACGACCGTACCCTGTCCATCGAGACAGGAAGCCCATACATTTTGCCCGTTGGCCTGCACGGCTCGAGAGAGTCATTCCACTCCCTTTCCCGCTCACAGCACGATCCGCATGACCCTTACGGACCCGTCGCATACCTGAAGAACGACGGCCAGAGTATTCGCAGCTCAAGTCGCGGTCGGACCGAGAATGGATCCATGTACACAACTTCGAGTGGAGGAACCAAGAAGGAGGGACTGCAAGCTGGTTTGCTCCAAAACGCGCAAAGAATGTCCACTTCCCACCCGGTCCGCGGCGATTCTCTGTCCCCTGATAGCTTGGCATCTCCAGATAGCAAGTTTCCAGATGCCGGCATTCCTCTCAGCCCTTTGAACCCGCGATACGAAAACGAGCCGTCTTCTGCCTATGCATCGCCCGCTGAATTGCCTTCGGACTCCACGACGCAATACACCGCCTTCAAGCCCCAAGCAGTCCCCACTATTTCGATCCCCGAACTCGCTGCCACCGAAAAACAGGTTAACAAATCACCGGTCCAGACTACAGACGAGACGCCTGCTTTGCCACGTATCGTATCCCAACAGGCCGTTGTATTGGAAAACACCAACACCCACAGCATCATCAGCACGTCGAGCTACGGTGACGGTTTCCAGGTTACACCTCCCTCGCCACACGACAGTCAACAGCCAAAGATCTTAGCCCCAAAGCCTCGTTACTCAACTGGTCCCCAGAACGTTGGTCTTGGGGTCGACGAATTTAGCCAGAACACGAACCGTCTGTCAATGAGTCTGCGTCCCATGCCGTCCGATGACCCCGAGGAGAATCCCGAACAACGCGCGAACCGCATCCGATCCTTCTACAAGGAGTACTTCGATGATTCGAAACCTGAGCCCGCCGGTGGCCATACCTACGTCGATTACGTAGAGGACTACGGTTCTGAGTATCAAGATGGCACGGTGTTCGATCCGCGAACTGGTAACTTTGTTGTAGCGCAACCCAACGCGCCTTTCGCTGAGCCCATCACTCGTCGTGCAATGACGCCTCCACCTCGCGCGCCTCCCCGCTTCCGAAGCAACACTGGTACTGGCCCTCGTGGTCCACACATGTCTAACAGCTCCATGGCTTCATCGCATTACCCGCCGCGTGGTATGTCGTCGATGAGCGGACGTTTGCCTGCACCTTCGAAGAAGCCGCTACCTCCACCCTCCGTTCTTGCATCGCTGCCGACACCTGCCAAGCTTACTGAGAACTCGATGGTCTTCGACGCCGCTGACTTCGCGCCTCCTGTCTCTTTCCGTGATCGACAGAATGGTATGCGACCCGACAGCCCTCTGGGTACACCCAGGCCTTACAGCCCGTCCGTCCGTCCTCACACTCCGCTGGTCGGTGCCTACGACGACCTTGTCGTATTGCCCAGCCCTCATCTGATGCGCAAGTCCGGCACTTTTACTGCTCTCGATTTCGCGCCACCAGGCCGTATTCGTGACCCGGCTAGCTCTGGTGCATCTGACGCTGGATCGATCCGCTCAAACCGCTCCGGTATCTCGGCTGTCGGTAAATTCGCTGTCCGCAGTGGCGCCAACCGTGTGAGTCGGATACCAAGAGAGGTACTTGGTACCAAGGACGACTTCGCCCTCCAGCTAAGACCCAAGATGAGCATGGTTACAAGCGCATAACCCTGTTCTTCAATTTGATACGAGTCTCATCAGCATATATCTTTGACGACGAACCACTCAGCACATATACACTGGGCTCGCTGGCAGAGCTTTTCTTCCGACCTCGACCCAATCCAAAAGCTCGCATATGCTTCCGTACAAGCTCTTTTCTGGCGGACATGACGATTTCCTTGTTACAGCATAGACAGCGCGCGTTGGCTCCTTTCCATCTCATCTTCCAATCACTCTGCAACAACGTGTACAGTCATGTGCAACTCAATTTCCTTTCTCCATCGCGGTGTAGTGCACTACTGTGCATGACCGGCAGATTACTCGTTTCTAGGGCGGTTAGCGACAGGGACTGGCGTTATGAATGTCTAATTTATATTCTTTTGGAGCTGGAAGGCGGAGGCTGTCGAGAAGCGGTGGGTGGCAAGAAGTTTGGAGACGGGTAGTGGACGTTGGACTACCGTTTGTAGGAGTATGATATATTTGAGGGGTGTGACATATTTAAACAATATAGAGGCAATGGAAATGTAAGAGGCATCGTTACCAGTACAATTGCCTTTGCTTGACTTCGTCTCGTCCTACACAGTACATGTTTCTAGTTGGCTCTGACAGTCATAACAAAAGCTGCCGTACAGTTGTGCTTGTTTCCATATGCATACATACTCTGTACGTCGTGCCAGCTTTCCTCATGCACCTCAGGCCGCGAGGATCCGAAACCTCCGCGGCTACGGTACCGCAGTAGCGCCCTTCCGCATCGTTCCGCTTCCGCCCAACTCCATCTGGACATCGTGAACGGGGATCGGAGTAGAAATCTCACACATTATTGTGACCCTCCTATATCATCAGCTCGTATGAGCACCACAGAAACATATATATGCAGCCGCACTTATCACGAAAACGTGCTGGGAAACTGTCTTCGTCTTTACGTCATCCATCAGCCTCATGCCGCGTGCGCACGCGTGTCTGGCCAGACCTTGATGGAGCGAAACCGTGCGTCCGCGCCGGTGCTTCAGCCGACCCATTCACATTGCTTTCATATGCCCAGTCTCACACCGATGATTTGCTACTCGTGCTACTCTCAATTCTTTCTTCCTAGTCCGTGTAAGTCAAGTGTTGATGCGTGTCGTCGTTGAGCCAGTGCGCCGTCCATGGAGCCTGCCTTCTTCTGCTTTAGTTTGCCCTTAGGATCACGTACGTCATTCACCGTAGTAGCCCACGATCTTCCAACAAGCCGGGCGGATCCATAAAATACCACGACCGCTGCTGCGACAAGCGCGCACGCGTATGAGATTGCGTAGCACTGCCCCCCGGATCGTCTAGTGAGATAATTTGGACTCGGCAGAAAGAAGAACGTCGGTGCACGCGCGGTGTTTTCCTCTGATTGTTCGTTGCCGCTTACTCTCTCGCGCTCTCTCTCTCTTCTCTCTCTCCGCATTCTTGTCTCTAATTTCCCTATTTTCCCACGTTATTCTGGACGCAAGGGTCCCGCCCGTCAAACCATGGGCCTCTTCACCCGCCGCCGCAAATCTGACGACACAGGCGCTACGCAAACCACCTCACCAACCCTCGGCCCAGAACTCACCAAACAACAAATCAAGCGCGCAACGCGCCGCCGTAAAATATGGTCGCTCATCACGTCTTTTTTCCTCTTCATCACCCTCATATTCCTCATCCTGCTCAACATTGGCGGTGTCCGTAATCAGGCCGTCATCCGGAATTGGTACTTTATCCGGCTTGACCTTAGTAGTATTGTTCCCGCGAGCGTACCGGATTTTGCTCTCATCAACACCATTGCGCAGACGCTGGGTCTGCATGATTTCTATCAAGTGGGACTATGGGGGTATTGTGAGGGCTACCAGGGTCAAGGGGTGACGTTTTGCTCGGAGCCCGAGACGTTGTACTGGTTTAATCCTGTCGAGATTTTGCGTAACCAGCTTCTCGCTGGAGCATCGAGTACGTTTACAAAGAAATCTTGCCTCTTTGGGTCGTATTGTGTAACTAACATTTCTTTTTACCAGTCAACCTCCCCGCCGACATCAACGACATCCTCGACCTAATTAAACTCGTCTCCAACTGGATGTTCGGCCTCTTCCTCACAGGAACGGTCCTCTCCTTCGTCCTCATCTTCGTCATGCCCATTTCCATCTACACCCGCTGGCTCACGCTCGTCGTCGCCATCCTCGCCTTCCTCAACGCCATCTTCGTCACCGTCGGCTCCGTCATCGCGACCGTCATGTTCATCATCTTCCGCAATACTATCGGTAGTGTGGCTGAACTCAACATCTCCGCCGAGATTGGTACGACCATGTTTGCCTTCATGTGGGTGGCGAGCGCATTTGCGATCTTCGCCTGGCTGGTCCAGATGGGGCTGTGCTGCTGCTGTGCGAGCCGGCGAGATGTCAAAAAGGGAAGGAAGAGGGGGAATGAGAAGGCGTATCACATGGATGGAAGTACGGAGCGGGGCGGTGTGCTCGAGGAGAATACGGCGGCCCATGTTGAGACGAGTGAAAAGCCGCCCAAGAAGAAGAAGAAGCTTCAGTTCTGGAAGCGCGGTTAGATGCCGAGTCCAGTACCTGCGGATCAATGGGGGCATGCTACACGGTTCGATATCGTCGTCGTCGATGTTGAGAAAATAAACGCATAGTTGTCCTACTCCTATGGACCTGGTAAACAAAAGAGGAGTCTGGATTGCTTTTTCGTCCTTTTTACATACAAGCAAGCGTGGCGTTGGTCTGGTTCTTTGGCACAGCGTGGGAATATCGGCATGGCATAACGTTTACGTGGATTCATGAACATACATACCTCATCACCTACATATAGACCTAACGAGATTCTTACACACAAATACAGCATCTGCACACGGGTTCTCCATACATTCCGATATTCGTACTTCTTGTAACCTATCAATGCTAGCTGAGGCGTCTCGAACCCATGCGTTTTCTTTCCAACCAAAACTACCTCGCCTTCCCCTGCGCATTCATCTTCTCCAATCCATCCATGTCAATAATCCTCAACTCGGTCCTCGCCCATAATACCACCATACAGATAAGCCCCGGTAAATACCCTCCCCCCACCATAAACCCCTCACTCCAATCCCGCGCCAACCACACCTCAAACAGCGCCAACAGCCCACACACGGCCCGATTCACAAGCACAATGTAGTCCCCCACCACATCCGCCGTGCGCTGGTCAACATACGGAACGGGCCGCCTAACCTCGCGCTCACTCGGTTTCTCCCAGCTCGGCGTCTTGGCGTAAATCCCATAAGAAGCGCGCATGGGCTTCCCTTTTCCTTTTGAAGGATCCGTTTTGGGGGTCGTGGTCATGTCGACGCCGTCGATGGGCTCCATTTCCGTCGGCGGCAGCGGTAGGAAGTATAGCGTGTAGGCGCTAGCGAGTAGACTTGCGATAGCCACGAGGCTAGGGAAGAAGGTGGAAAGCGAGAAGAGGCGCGGAACGTAGAGTAGGGTTGGGAGGAGGGGAAGCGCGAGCAGTGCGAGGGTGTAGGTGTGCGTTGTGGAAGTGTCGTGGGTACTTAGTGTTTGGAGGAGGGCGGCTCGATCTGTGCGACAGGATGAGATGGGAAAAAGGGGTGAAGGGGCGAGGAGGAAAGTTTTACCTTGTTCGTCCATGCCTGCTTCTACTGCGTTTTCGTCGTCGGATTCCGAGGGGTATTTGAAGGTTTTGCGGAGACGCTGCGCTGTTGTACTCTCGGCTTCTTTTGGTTTATTCATGGCTTTTTTTTGGTGGGGTATGGGTTGGGGTTCTGGTGGGTATGGAGGTGTAGAGTTCGCTGGGGATGCGGGAATAGATGCCAGGGTGTGTGCGTTTCCTGGGTGTGAATTTTGAAAGGTGGTCTTTTGGCGCAAGGCACTAGTCGATCGTGAATGTTTTTGGATCGGCGGAGCGGAGGAGCCTGGCACGCCTGGGTGCCTGGAATGGAGCGGAGCAGCGGATGACGTTTGTGGAGAATTGGACCCTGGATTTAGCGCGTCGAGACTACGAGGCGAGGCTCGTGGCTGTTTGATGACTTTCACTCTTCTTTTCCACGAGACACTCGTATCGAGCCGTCTGTCTCCAGGGCAGTTACAAAGGCTGGGCATCAAAATCCGGCTTGGGCAAAGGAAGATTTGGTTTTTGGGATCCTTTGAAGAGAAAGGGAGAGCTCTCAAGAATGTTGTAGCAGCTGTAGAGATGGTGTGCTATAGCAGACGGAAAAGGGAAGTTTGGTATCGTCCGTCTGGGATGAACGATGTAAGAAATTCAATAATAGCAGCACTTATATAGCAGTAATCTTCTGTTTCAAATATTGTTGGCATAATGTATTAATTTATAACAACACATCCACCTTTCCACCCCTCATACACATCCACACTCTCATTCTCAACAAGCGTTCCTGTCCCTCCACTCCCGAGCAACCTCCCCATACGTACAAAACTCCACCTCGCCCACGCCCTCCCAGTCCTTGAACCAGCGCACCACTCTCTCCACCATACCAATCACATGCGCCATCCCACTCGTATCGGGATGCAACACGAGCGGAAAAACACAAACGTCCTTCTCCCCCAACTCATCACGCACCTCACTCCTCACCCATTCAAACTTATCCTTCCACATATTCTCCACCACACGCACGTCGACGTAACCCTGCGAGTTCGGCGTATGTGGGTAAAATTGCAGGGGCGTCATATCCTCTGTATACCAATTCGTGGGGATTTCGACGAGGGACTTGCTGGTCGGTGGTGAGGCTTGGGGGAGCGGTTTCATCCACTCTTTTGCTGACTGGTCGGGTGCGTAGGTCGGTGCTGATATGGGAGGGTGGTTGGGCACATAGTACGGCTTGCTATCGTGGTGGGAAAGCGAAGAGTCGTACAGGAATCCGTATTCTTCCAACAGCGCGACGGTGCTCCCGCGGAGTTGGTAGAGCGGGGCGCGGTAGCCCAACGGTCGCTTTCCGACGAGTTCTTGGTAGAGGCTTATGCAGTGCTCGAGCACTTCGCGCTCCTGCGCCGGTGTGAGTTGGGGTGCGCCTTCGTGGCAGTAGCCGTGCAGACCGATTTCTGCGCCGCTGTCGATGATGTGGCGGAATTCGGTGGGGAAGGATTCGGCAGAGTGCATGGGCACGAACCAGGTTATCTTGTTGGCGAGTTGGTGTTTGGAAAAAAGTTTCAGGAGGCGGGGGACGCCGACTTGGGCGCTGAAGAAGCCGCTGCTGTAGTCTGCGAGGTTGTTGTCCGCGTGTTGGCCCGTTCCTAGCCAGCCGGACACGGCATCGAAGTCTACCGAGAGGAGGATTTTGATCTTCTTTGGCTTGGAAGGGGGCTGGGGCGCGCTGAGGGAGGATATGGTTGGGATGGTTGAGGCTGTCAAAGGGTTTTTGGTGGTTAGGGAAACGCCTTCTGTTGCCGTTCCGAATACTTCAACACCGCTAGCTGCGGTTGGAGCTGGCTTCGCAGGCTTGATGACTGTCTTTTGAGACTTGCGGTTCTCGTCTTCGGACCACACTATGCGGCCTTCCATCCCACCGTCTACGGAAATGCACTGGCCCGAGATGTGGCCTGCTGCGCGATGACTTGCTAGGAAAGCTGCTGCTCGCGCTACATCGGTTGGCTGTGCAATCTTCCGTAGTGGAACACTAGCCTCGTCAGTAAGAGACCGCCAAAACATACCATGGCCGCAAAGAGGTGAAATACGTACGTAGCCTCCGCCTCCCTCCACATCTCCTTCGGATCATCCAGCCGTCCCTCAATCAACTCCGTATCCACCCAACCCGGCGCCACAGCATTGATCCTTGCCTCACCATTCAATCTCACAATCTCATTTTTCACCGTCTTGACAAGCCCGTACTGAAGCCCGGCCTTCCCACTCGCATACTCGACATGGCCCGCCTGCCCAAAAACACCACACTCTGACCCGGTCACCACGACGCTTACATTCCTCACCTCCTCGCCACTTCCTAGTTGCGCTTTCTCGACCGATTTGAGGAAATGCTTGATGGTGAGGAAGGTGCCGCGGACATTCACTGCGTAGGTACGGTCCCAGAGATCGCTGGGCATGTCCCAGATGGGGTGGCTAGCGGATTCATCGGTGATTCCGGCGTTGGCGCAGAGGATGTTGACGGGTTGTTTAAAGTGCACAATGGCTTGGGCTATGGATTCTTGGATGGAGGATTCGGAGCTGATGTCGCCTTGGAGACAGTTGAGGTTGGGGTTGGTGGAGGCTAGCGGATTCGGGCGGAGGTCGTGGGCTGAGACTTTGCAGCCCTGTGCTGCGGTCTTGTTAGTGATGGAGCATAATGGCGTAGTGTTGATGGCTTTGATAATGTAAACCCGCTTCTTGCAATTGATATTTTGGGGCTAGGCGGACGGGTACTCGTTTCCCTGCGAATTATCGCCGTCTTGACGCGTGATCGAACAGCAGCTACAAATTTGCCAGATCCAAATGAACAAAAACGACAAGAAGAAGAAAAAAAGTGACCTAGAACATGTGGAACTCATATTCCATACCTAGAAACTCTTTCACAATTGCGCTGCCAATACCACCCGCACCACCCGTGACAAACACATGTAAACCTTCGAGCTCTAGAAACGACATGCTCAACAATTCTATCCCCGACAATTCCTTCTCCTAAACTTAAAAAAAGGACAACTTGCGACTGGGGTTCAGAAGTGTTGCAGAATATTGGATCATGGGGATCTGGAAGTAAATAACAAGCCAGGCCCGGAGCTAGGTAGGTAGGTACCGTATATGGTAATCACCTCTTATCTTTTACAGGATAGGTAGGTAACTAAAACTACGATAAGTTTACTAACTATTGAACGACTAGCAATTATCGCATATCCTAACACTTATTGTCCTCCGCACACGGAAATACTTAGGTACACACTACATTCGATACACCTGTCCGGGCATTGAGACCTGTTATCGTATTAAACGCGCTGTACCTACAACTCATCGTGGCCCCTCCAATGCTAGTACCTACATAGCCCAGCCCACGAGCACTAGAACACACCAAGAACAAAATACCCTTCCCCCTTCCACCCTTAGAACTTAGAAGCTAACCCTTCGCACAATCACAACCCAACCCAACGCACCCACATCCAAAACAAACCTGTACCCAGCACACCAGCATAGACAAGCCACCACACTACACCAATCCCCCTCCACGCCACCCAGACAAAAAAAAACAAAAGAAAAGAACAAGCGGGGCACACCACACGACCCACCCCCGTGGTCCATCCAACCAGGCGAAAAAAGCCGGGGGCAACGATCAGTCAAAACCTTCCAAAACGAGTAATATTTTCGAAAAAGTGTTGATTTCCTAGGGCCGAAGGGCACAGCCTAGGGCCGCCATGTGACCAATTACGTTCAGTTGATAGGTATTGCGGCGCGCCGCGGGGCGGGGGGGAAGGGAGGGAGGGGGGCATAAAAGCAAGGGCGGACCAATCGGCTAGGGGCCACGCGCGGAGGGGCGCGCAGCATAGGATCACTGTATGTACAAGCTGCACTTGGATGATTGGTTGCAGGTATTTTTGTTTATTTACACAGTGCTGATTCATTCAAAAGCTTCAAGGTTATTACACAGTACATTCGTGTTCGAGCAGCCAGGAAACATCCTTCCCATATCGAGCGACGTATCGCTACTGCCAGAACTTTTTGAGCGTCCTCTGCCCTGCCTCATTGGTATCATAATGCCTGTTCTTTGGGGAAATGGCTACAAGGTAATATCTTCGGAGCGGTAGTGGTCCGCAACGATGCGGTAGAGGTACGAGGGTGCGTGTCCGCCACTATTACAGTCAGTAAGATGCTCTACTCTTTCAGAATTGCAGAGTGAAACGTACAGATTGGTGATGTAGAGATCCACGAGGTCTGCAGGAACGTAGTCATACAGCGGATTTTCTACATCAACCTTGTCCACAAAATCGCCGTCATCGTACGGTACCACACTCCCCGCATCGCCATGTTCTATCAGCTCGTCAATGTCGAAGGGGTAGACCGGGCTGAGCTTGTAGACGCCGCTCAGCACTACGACGGGCGTCTGGTGCTCCTTGGCTGCCTTTGCGATCATGTGCGCTCCGGCCGCTGCAACGAGGCCGCCGTTTGCGAGCACGGTATGCGTCGCCAGTATGACCTTGTTGACTCGGGACATGATTGCGAAGACGTGCGAGTCTGGGATTACGTAGACGGGGATGCCAACGTCGGTGAGAGGCTTCCACTTGTCGACCCCGTCGTCGTCGGGGTTCGCTTCTCGCTTCTTGCCGGTAAGGAGGATGCCGTGGGTGGCGGTGTGATCGTGGGGGTAGGTCTCGGCGTGTACGACAGTAAAGCTCCGTTTCCGCGCGGCAAACATGAGGAATTTTTGGACCGTCGTAGATGCTGTGTGGGTGAGAATGATCTCGTTTGCGTGGATGTGCTCGAGCGCCACTTCGGCAATCTGCTTGTCTGACGTTTCCAGCTCATCTTGTAGCTCTCGTATGCCCTCCATCACCTCGCCCTTCAGGTCCAGACTCTGGCCTCTGTGCAGATCGGCAAGCCGCTCGAGATTGAGCGCGGTTAGTGTACTTTTCCCATTTGGCGATGCTTGTCCAGTGGGCGTGCTTGTGTTCGAGGGCGTGTCGGCCGGCTGAGAGAAGAGTCCGAAGAGCGAGTGGACGAGTGGGGCGGCGGAGGTGGGGGCATACGAGGTATGGGAGGTGAGTAACGGGGGTCGTCTTGAGTGTTCGCTGACGTCGGACGCGTTGTCGGGGTATATGCCCGCGTGTGTTGGCTCGACGACGGCGTGTCTGAGAGGGCTAAAGGTGGAGATGCTCGAGTGCAGCGCTGGCCTGTGGAGTGAATCGTGCTGCGGGTGTGGTGCCATGTGTCCCGGCTCGCTCCCGTTCGGTGTTTGTCCATCGGCATGCTCGTCGACCACTTCTCGCACCAGTCCCAGTACGCGCCGCACGATGTTGCCTACCACCACCTCTCGCGGCTGGGCTGAGGTCAACCGCCTGCCGACCTGCTTGATGCGCTCAATCAGCTTGGCCGCATCTCTTCCCTTGAACTCGGCCACAACGCGCAGGAGCAGGGCGGTGGTCGCAATGGCGCATGGTCTCGAGTTTCGAATTTGCCGTCGTTTGAGGAGTCTGATGTGTGAGTCAGTCGCCTGTTGCGCGCTGGGATGGCACCGTGACATCGTACGAAATGAAGTGCTCGACCGAGGCATCTACCGGCGTGTTCTTCAGCGACTTGAGGTAGGTCGAAAGGCCCGGCGCCTGTATCGTCGCGCCCTGCATCGTGGGCGTTTCCGCGTACGGTCGGTCGGCCTTTTGGTTCTCGCGATTCCGGACTGTGTATGGCGATGGTGGGGTTGTTTTGCTGCTCTTCTTGTTGTACTAATGGAAGAAGATATTTGGCAGTGCGGTAGAAGAGTTGAGGTTTGAAAGCGGGGGGGTTTGGCTGCAGTGGTGGGGTGGGTAGGAGTGGTAGTTTGGTGATTTCCATTGGGCACGCACGGGCTTTCTCCATCGGTGTTCGTCATGGGCATTGGCATTGGCATCCACATTCCCAACCTCTGCTTAGCCCTCTCCAACATCACCGCCTGCGCCCCGGCTTGCTGCTGGTCCTGCGTCTTCCCGAAGTGCACATTCACCCCATCACCATTGCATCTCTACCTCCTCGCCCCTCCCGACAGCTCCGCGAGGCGACCATCTGCGACCGACGAGACCATAAGCAGCACCCCACAGTCCTTCACTCCACCATCCTCCAACCTCGGCTCGGCCACACGCTCCCACCTGACGATGCGAGTGCAATAGCTGCACAGAGCGAGACGCGCAACATGGGCGCCGACAGGAGGGACGGCCCCGGCACCGACACCACCGAAGCGGTCGCATCCGAATACGACGAGAAGACGCCGCTGCTCGAGCAGGACTCACCTCCACAGGGGCCGTACGAGGAGGTGAAGCCGCTACGAAGATGGCTCTACCCGCAGCGCATCGCTAATGGCATTGTTGCGGTGGTCAGCGCCCTGGCAGCCCCCTTTGTGTATGGGGGACAGCGTATTGTTGCCTGCTTCTACTACGACGAGGATGGCCGCTTTTCTCTCCTCGCGCCTGCATATCACATGTCGCGGTCTTTCACTCGCGGACGCCGGAAGAAGGTTGCGTTGCCAGCATCCTCGCGACCCTCGGCTGCAGGGGACATCAACAGCGAAAAGACGAGGCGCAAGAGCCGCAGCTCGAGTGTGGCGCAGGCCACGACCACGCAGCCCACACGGCGATCCCTATCCATTGCCTCAACCTCGACCGCCATGACATCCGACTCGGAAAACGAACGGCCTCCCACACGCGACCGCGACTTGGACAGCCCTTCGCGGCATACGCGGTCCAAGTCAAGCACATCGGCACGGGCGGACGAGATTGCGCCTGCAAAGCGGTCGATCCGCATCACTCTACATCACAACGAAGACGCATTGAGGCAGCGGAAGGCTGCAAAGAAGGCTCAGCCGTCCAAAAGCAATTCCGTTTCACCCGAGGCGGCCGCGTCCCTAAAGTCCCCCACTGGCCCCGCAGCCGCGTCTTCCAAACAACTAACAAAATTCCCACGAGCGCCGCAACCCCCGCGCCCGTTGGTACCACGGCGCCAGCCGTCGTATTCCGCGAAAGGTACTTCCGCTGTCGGCCCGCACCAGAAGACGCTGATCATCGATCTTGATGAAACATTGATCCACAGCATAGTCAACGGGGGCCGCTTCCAGACCGGCCACATGGTAGAGGTAAAGCTGCAAGCAGCCGTCGGCGCCGGTGGGCAGGTCGTCGGCCCCCAGGTGCCCCTTTTGTACTATGTCCACAAGCGGCCGTATTGCGACGACTTTTTGAAGAAGGTATGCGGACTGGCACAGCGCTGCTGACATCGTACTGATAGCGTACTCAGGTCAGTAAATGGTACAATTTGATTATATTCACCGCTTCCGTACAGGAGTACGCGGATCCCGTCATCGACTGGCTGGAGGTGGAGCGCAAGTACTTCGCAGGAAGATACTACCGGCAGCACTGCACTGTTCGCAATGGGGCCTACATCAAGGACCTGGCTCAGGTCGAGCCCGATCTGAGCAAGGTCATGATTCTTGATAACAGCCCCCTGAGCTACGTCTTCCACCCAGGTAAGACAGGCCATGACTCGGACATGCCGAAAGCTGTCTTGTGCTAATCGCAGAAACAGACAATGCGATTCCCATAGAAGGCTGGATAAGCGACCCAACAGACCACGATCTGCTGCATCTCATCCCGCTGCTCGAAGGCTTGCAGTATGTCACCGACGTACGTGCATTGCTTGCGCTTCGGCTCGGCATGCCTGCGTCAGCGTAATTCAGGTAGCCACAGTCTTAGTGGCATTCGCTCGGTACCCTGCATTCTAATACTCTTTGTACTATAGACCCGTTGACTACGCCGACCACTTGGCTATGTAGCTTTTTGGAGGAGATACCCAGATGTTTTATTCGTTCACATTGCATACCTCGCCTCTTGCCCGTCGTTTTGGAATTTCTTTTACACATTGTGGACAAGGGAATACCCGCTACGGACGAAAGGTCCGATACACGATTTGCGAACTGTCGCTTGTCGCCTGTCGTCTCGCCCACGTTGCCGAGTTACGGCCCGCCCCCCCACGCCTGCCGACTATTCTCTTACACATCCCGCTTATCTTCCCGCGAACATTCAGCCCCACGACGCCCATGTTTTCTTCCGTGGCTGTCACCAGTAACTGCTCTCCTGTCCGGTATTTTCCAAACGAGCCTGTTAAATGCTTATTACACTTACGCAACACTGCCCCTGTCCAGCTCCGTGCTCTTTACCATGTTACCTTCGCTCTAAACTTTCAAAAGTGGTCTCTACACATCTCGTGCCAATGCATTCGCTACCGGGAAGACACCTGCGCTCGAGTTCGGATACGTCTAAGAAATGTCGTCACAGACTGAAACCGCTGACATAGCAATGGTGGATTCGAGGTTAGTTGGTTGCCCAAGCCTCGTGGACAAGCTTAACAATGCCTTAGTTTGGCCTACCCGCTCTTCGATGAAGCAATACAAGCAATACAAAATACCGTCCTAGAAGGACATCGGCTACAATTTCGCCACGATGCTGACACATCGCTCCTTCTGGATGAACTTCGTCAGGTGTCCGCCTGCAACGGCTCGGGCGACCGAAGAATAGTCGCTTGCAGTCGAAAGTTTACATTATTCGTCCGCGCCTTTGCACCATACTTCGACATCGTCAGCTTATGTGTGGACCTGCGGCCAGAATGGATTGGCTGGTTTTGGGGACTTGTTCGCTTGGTCTTCAAGGTATTGACCCAAGTTATTTAGGTCAGACCCAGAGTTTAACACACAATGCAGGTTAGCAGAGACCACCAGCTCTTCCAAGAGAAGCTTGCAGATATGTTGGAGAGAGTTGCGCATATCATACCTCCCTATCAGCAGATATACGAGGTTTGCAAGCGCAACAGTTCCGATTCACGTGTCAAGGCTGAGGAGTACCACCTGGCAGCACTAATGTCCTACGTCTACGTGGACCTCGTACAAATCTGGTTAGAATTATACCTCATCTTCTGTCGAGGGCCCCCAGGTACGTTGCCAAGTCTTTTGCTGTTGCAAGTTGTGTCGGTAGCGCAGTTTACTCGTAACCTCAGCACTCAAACGCCGTTGGTGACATGAATAGTCTTCAGGTTGCGTATGGGATTCGCGCAACAGACTAAATATAATAATGCAAATTTGCTGGACGAATAGCACCAACCACCTTTCTTTCGCTCTGGCGTACAACAAACCGAAATGGCTGACATTATGCAGGCACCTGCTCGCGTATCTTAACGCTCGATAAGACGCAATCAGCGTTATGGCGGCCACTTGACTCTCGTTTCTCACACCTCGAGACTCGACTGGCTCACCATAGGAAATGGCTAGAGAAAGAGACAGAGAACCAGATCCAAGCTTATGCGGATGTCGCACAGCGCCGAAAAGGCTATCTCAACTTCCTACATCGCCGTAGCGAAGTCCACAGTAACGGCCATTCGGAACAAGAAGAACATAGGATGTCCAAGCGATTGAAGCGGGTAGAAAAAGTACAGAATTGGTTGTTAGGTGCATCTGCGGTGGACGCTGGCAATCGTTCTCAAAGCCAGCACCCAAAATCGTGCGTTTGGTTTTTACAAAGTACAGTCTACTGCAGGTGGAAGGTTCAACCCTTCGACAGAACATCAGCAAACGACAAGGATACTCTGGAGAACAACTGGCAGCATCGAGTGCTGTTCGTGCAAGGTATGTCTCCCACGCTCAGCATTCCATCTGTTTGCACAGCCGCTTATACGATGAACAGCAAAAGTCGGTTTCGGCAAAACCTTCATATCATATGCGGTGACCGATGACCTGGCCGCGGAAGCTGAAGACCCTGATCTCTGTGAGGAGCCACCAGCAACCGCTTTCTTTCATTTCAATCGCCTCTGTTCCGAAAGCAGCCATCCGGAGAACGCGTTTCGCACAATGGCATGCCAACTGCTCCAAATACATCGGCACGATCGCTCAACCCTTGACGCTGTATGTCTTTTACTCCGCAAAACTTCCTTTCGGGAACATGCAATTACCGACGAGATAATGGAGTTTTTGTCTCTTCTGCTTCGACAACATCCTACATTCTTAGTTGTTGATGGCATCGATGAGTGCAGTGATATCGATGGTTTCCTCGCTTCCTTGGCAAGATTATGTCGGGGGTCTGACACGAGAGCTATTGTGTTCAGTCGGCCGAATCTAAAGATACCTCTCGAATACCAGAAGTGGGCGTCTGATGCTCCTCACATCCTTCCACTCACAAGCAAGCACAACACTGCTGCCATCGGACACCACGTATTGGAAGACTTGAACCGGATGGCAGACCAGGGCTTTTTCGGCATATCCATGGATCGTAGGCTCATATCACAGGTGGCGCAAGCAGCAGATGGCGAGTTCCTCTGGGCGAGCATGTTATTGAAGTTCCTTCAATCGCCGGTACTATCATCAGAAGAACGAGTCGCCATCCTGCAAAATATCCAGTCATTGACAGGCTTGGAGTCCCTCTACCTCGGCATGCTGGGTGCGCTGGCACGGCACCCACAACACGAAAAACGCATCATCACAGATGTTTTCCGCTGGCTCTCCTTTCCCATTCACCGCATGTGCTCAGCGGCACTGCGAGCGGCACTATCCACATACAGCCCAGACGTACCTGAGGGTTCGCATGCGACTGATATCATAGCCGCGTTGCCAGAACTTACCTGCGGCCTGATCCAATTCACAAACGAAACCATCTCCTTCGTCCACGGCTCCATACGGGATTATCTCCAATCCCCTACATCCCAGGACTCCGAGTTCAGTCTCGCGGACGAAAGCAGCGTACATGCACATCTCGCCGCACGCTGCCTCTCCTATCTCGCACACGACGTACCGAAACGACCTTTATCAGGCTTACAACCAATGAGTCCACCTATCGTCCCCCCAAGTAGCGGGGCAAGCCAACGTACCAGCGCATCCGTAGATAGCGGCTACAAATCCCTCTCATCGTCGGACGGAGACAACCATGCCATGCCGCCACCACACCCGAGCCCTAGACCAAACAGCATCCGCACCGTCCCCTTCGACACACATCTCCCCTTCCTCCGCTACGCCGCGCTCTGCTGGCCCATCCACCTCAGCCGCGCCCTATCCCTATCCCCATCCCCATGCCACCACACCACCACCCTCGCATACCTGCCCGCGCTCGCCGCCTTTTTATCTTCGCGTCTCGCACTCACGGCCTGGGTCGAAGCCTCCTTCCGGTACAAACTGCCGCCCACGCTGACCCGCCTCGTCGGCCCGTTGTCGGACCTCAAGGGTGAGATTCCGCCGGCTAGCGTGCAGGGCAAGGAGTTGAGACTCGTGGTGGGTGAGATGAGAATGTTGAGTGAGAGGCTGGTGGGGTTGAAGAGGGAGTTTGAGGGCGTGTTGCGGGGGAATCCTAGTTTGGTTTGGCAGATGGATGAGAGGCGGGGTGGGGAGGCGTATTGGCCGGTTTGGGAGGATGTGGTTAGGGGGGTGGGGGCGTGAGTTCTCGTTTTTTTTTTGCATGGACTGGGATATTTTTACATGGATGGGTAGAGAGGATTTTTTTTCTTTCTCTTCGGTGAGGAGGGTGTGGGAACCGTATTGTTTATCAAGAACATAAGACTTTCACCATGTTACATGCGGCGTACCAGACGGCAAAAACCATGACGCGGTACATACATACATTATCATTTCTCATTCTCTCTTAGCAAGCCCCTCAAATACACCGCCCGCCATCGACCTCAAGATTCACCCCCGTAATAAACCCCGCCTCATCACTGGCTAGAAAAATACACGCATTGACCACATCATCGACCTCGCCAATGCGGCCCATGGGCACGTTCGCCGTCAGTTTTCCCCGGTTCTCGGGCGTATCCTGGACGCCTGTGAAGGTGGAGAAGAGACCGGTTGGTGTGACCAAGGGGCAGATGCTGTTGACGCGGATCTGGTGCGGTCCGTATTCGGCTGCGAGGCCTTTTGTTGCCTGTATTCGTGAAAGTAGCGGTTAGCGGGAGGTAGTGTTGGGTTGGGTTGGGGTGAGTATGGTGAGGAAAGGGAAAAGAGGAGGAAGAAGGAGAGGAAGAACAAGGGGAGAAATATAAAAACTGACATTACAAACCGCGCCCTTGGAAGCATTATACCAGACCAAACCAGCCCTAGGCCTCATAGCCCCCACACTCGCAATATTCACAATCACACCGCCCTGCCCCCTCTCCACTGCCTGCCCAATCCAGGCATTACAACCCAAATACACGCCCTTGACATTGACATTAAACACGCGATCAAACTCGTCCTCCGTCACGCTGCCCGTCGCCTTATTCGCATACGACCAGCCCGCATTGTTAACCAAGATGTCGCATTTGCCGTATGTGGCGAGACAGGTGGCGAGCGTGCTGGTCCAGTCTTCAGCGCGTGTTACGTCCATTTTGTGGAAGGTGAGGGCGGCGGGGTTGGTCGAGGCCGTGGCTTCGCCGCCGTCGCTGTTGATGTCGCATACGAGGACGCGGGCGCCTTCTTGTGCCATGCGTTTGGAGATTCCGGCGCCGAAGCCTGAGCCTGCGCCTTTTTGTTTTTTGCAAGGGTAAGTGAGTGTGGGATTGAGGATGGGTATGGGGAGGGGAGGGAGGGAGGGAGGGATTAGGTACGTACCGGTTACGATGGCGACTTTGCCGTCTAGTTTGCCCATTGGGATGGTGGGTTGAGGTTGTGGTTTGGATTTGTATGGGGAGATTGATTACTTAGAGGAATGTGACTACGGTGTTGTGTAGTAAAATGTGGGTTAACAGGGATTTTACGTTTTTAGTTGTTGTCATAGTGATGGGATGGGATGGGATGGGATGTGATCGGGAGGAAAGTAGGATTCATCTATCTCCGCCTATTTCCATACGTAAGACCTGATTGCTACTGATACAGCATGGAGGTACGTCGTCTCCAATCATTTCCTGGGGAAAGAGCATAGGTAGCAATGAGGGGTAAGTAGGTACCTACGTACCTAAGCGGGCATTGTCCTGCCCCGCATTGAGGAGTTGACGTCGACGTTATAGATTCAAAGCCGTTGCATAAGTAAGCCCGGAAGTAAGATAGTGTAACATGAGATTCCGGGGATAATGCTGTCAAATTATCCCTTCTGGCTTTTCAGAAGTCAATCGTTAACGATCGGGGGTTGGACCTAGGTAGGAGATCGCCGTGGTTTGGACCAATAGGAGATTGTTATGCCCGATACGGTAGCTACCTAGGTATTGAGCAGCAGTCTTCACCCTCGGGTCATTCTGTTCAGAAATTCGGGTCCGCCTTTTTGGGATAGCCGGATTATACTTAGCTGACTGCAGGGCGAAAGTGGGGAAGATGGAGATGCTCGCGGAAGGGACGCTTTGTAATGGGAGGAACACCACTTGCTATCTTCCGACATACATATACCGGCTTTGGCACTTAGCAAAGGCTGTCACTTTGTGAGAACTCGATTTGAAAAGGCTTTGTAGACGTCAAGACCACAGACGACACCGATATTGTCCTTTCCGCACCAAGCACTATTGGAGGTTGTCACAAGGAACCAACAAAACAACTGCAAACGTATCACCTGATACAAGACTGTTGACCGCGAAATCCCGTCGTAGAGGCTCGAAGGCGGTACGTTGAGACCGAAATGGCTACAGAAACGAAGCATCAGCTCCCATTCAAGGTAACTCAATTCAAGCAATGAGTTATTCAGAGACATAGCTGACGTGCAAAAGCTCAATAATCCGGATCTGCTACACAGCCTATCTTTCGTAAATGGAAAATGGACAAAAGCCAAGTCAGGAAAGACTTTCGATGTCGTTGGTCAGTCGTTCAGCTTATGTCCAGTTACCAGTTTGCTGACATGACAAGATCCTGGTACCGGAAAGCCGTGGATAGCGTGTCCCACAAACGACGCGTCTGATGTGGACGAAGCCGTCAACAGCTCTCATGCGTGTTTCGAGAGTTACAAGAAAATTAGTCCTCGAAAACGAGCGCAGATGCTGTACAAATGGGATGCGCTTATCAAAGAAAACAAGGAAGATATCGCGACCATTCTGGTATACGAGACTGGGAAGCCGCGATCCGAGGCATATGGAGAAATCGACTACTCAACAGGCTTCACATGGTGGTTCGCTGGGGAAGCTGAACGTATCCAGGGCTCGGTCTTCACGCCTGCACTGCCGAATCGTCGCGTCTTTACCATCAAGCAGCCGCTTGGTGTCGCTGTAGCGCTGGTGCCATGGAACTTCCCCATCGCCATGATTCTGAGGAAAGCAGGTGCTGCGCTTGCTGCGGGCTGCACAATGGTCATCAAACCTAGTCCTGAGACGCCGATTACGGTACTTACACTGGCGTATCTAGCGCAGAAAGCTGGGTTCTCGGATGGTGCTTTGAATGTGCTAACGACAGATCTCGAAAAGACGCCTGAGCTGAGTGAGGCGCTGTGTCGGCATCCGCTTGTGAACAAGGTCACGTTCACTGGATCTACGCGCATTGGGAAACTGGTTGCGAAGATATGTGCCGATAATCTGAAGAAAGTTACACTGGAACTAGGAGGTAACTGTCCCGTGTTGATCTTCGATGATGCGAATCTCGAACAGGCACTGGGCCAAATCTTTGCCCTAAAGTATCGGCATGCTGGTCAGGCGTGCATCACCGCGAACCGGATCTATGTCCAGTCCGGCATCTTCGACAAGTTTGTGGAGCGCTGGCATGCCGAGACGCAAAAGATTGTTGTCGGTCATGGCTCCGACGAGAAGACAACAATGGGGCCAGTAACCACGCCACGCGGTATTGAGAAGGCACTCGCTCTGATTGAAGACGCGAAGAAGAAAGGCGCGAAGATTCTCACGGGTGGAAAGAAGATGGAGAAGGATGGCGGCTACTTCTTCGAGCCGACGATCATCACAGGGGTGACGCCAGATATGGATGTTTGCTGTGAAGAGGCGTTTGCGCCGATTAGCACATTCATCATGTTTGAGACGGAGGACGAAGCTATCAAGGCTGCGAACGATACGAGCATGGGCCTCGCGTCGTACTGTTTTACGAAGAACGTGGACCGCACTTGGAGGCTGTTTGAGAAGCTCGAAGCTGGCATGATTGGACTGAATACGGTGAGTTTACTTTCGGGTATCTAGAAAGGTTATACTAATAAGATACCAGGGCAACGCCTCGGCTGCAGAGTCGCCATTTGGAGGGATCAAGCAGAGTGGCTACGGTAAGGAGTCTGGAAAGGATGTCGCGGTGGACGAGTACCTCATCACCAAGACCGGAACATTTACGCTGGAGGAGCAGTCCTGAATGAGCGGGCACAGTGTCTAGCCTTCAGCGTCTGTCGATGTTTCGGCGAAAGTGATTGATATTGTCTTATTGTCTTATTGTCTTCCACTTGTTTGACCTTGGCCAGGTGGTTAGCTTCGAGGAACAATGACTAACAGTTCTGGTTGTCCTTCACTAGCCGTGCGCAGGGTCCTGTCACAAGTTTCATACACTCACCATCATATACGCGCTCCCACGTGCCTTTTGGTCGTTCAATAGAGCCTCACAATCAAGGAGCGCTATTGAGGAGTTCCGCCCTCAGGCTTCACGTGACTACGTTAGTGCCCGAGCTGCTTACCTACCGCGGCGCGCTTGCTTCCTCCCGCTCTCGAGCTTCCCCAACTCCACTCACTCAACCCTTGTCCATCGCTCAAACACCAACTACTGCACCACTACCGCCACCATGGACGATACCGATATGACGGATGCCGCCTATGACATTGAAATCGATGTAGATACCGGCGTTGATCCGATAGCGCAACCGCCGCAGCAAATGATCCAAGTAAGCTCTGGGCGAGGCGAGGCTGCACGAACTGGGAGCGCAATGGACTGACATGCGCACGACAGACCACCACAACCGCAGCACCTACTGAGAGCATGCCTGCAGCCTATCTTGAGGACATTGTCGTTCACGAGCCATGGCCCGAATCGGTAAACCTACAGGGCGTGAGCGACTTCGACCCCAGCGACCCGCTGTACTACGCCATGGAGCATTGCCAGTCCGATCCCCGCGTCAAGCAACTGCGCTGGGTGAACGACAACTCGGTCAACCTCGAATACTACACCAAAGAAGATGCCAACCTCGCTCTCAGCATCCTCACCCACCCCGACGTGGCCGATACAGCCTCCCTCTCTCTGCAAGCGCCGCGGAAAGCGAAGCCTTACTCGAAGAAGCCAGACAGTGCCCTCATCGTCAGGCAGACGAACGCTGGCGACCAGAAACCCAGGGGCGCGGCGACTCGAAGCAATTACTACCAGCGAAACCCGGATGTCGCTGGCAACCGCCAGAGGGAGCCGCGGCGGAAACCACCGCCTAAGAAAGATTTCCTCGATTACGGTGACGAGGCTGCAGGGTCTAGGGAGCGGACGAGGCGGAGAAGCAGTGGTGATGAGTCTATGAACGATGATTCGGGCACTGACCGACGGGGCGCACGTCGACACGGACGAGACTACCGCGACAACCGTGAGCGACGAGACAGTCGGGGTCGGAGCGGCAGAGGAGGTCGCCCCCCAGCCGGTGGTAGGTTCAGGAGCGAACCCCAAGCCAACGACGTCGATTCCTATAGACCAGGGACGAGAAGGTACGCCACAGCGTCGTCCCCCCGTATCCTATGTAGCAAGCTAACAACCACAGTCCAAAAGAACCACGCTTCGGCCGCCTACGAGGCCGCAGTGCTTCACCCGCCTCGAATGAAGAAGGCGACGGCCGCTTCGGATTCGCAGAGCACGACTCGCACGCAGGCCATCGCCGTTACCGCAGCCGAAGTCGTAGCCGCAACAACCGGCGACGACGCGAGCCCAGTGCCGAGCGCTGGACACACGACCGCGCAAACTACGACCGTACTGCAGCCACCACCGGCGGAGCACGATGGCAAAAGGACACGTCCTTCCTCGATAGCTCGCCCATGGGCAACCACCACCGGTCCAACGCCATAGACGCCACATTCAAGTCCCGAGGCGGAGGCGGCGGCGAATCGCTACTTTCACGCATGACTAAGCATGGACAGCCTGTCGTACCGCAGCAGAAGCGCTCGCTGGCTGACCGAATCACGCGCGACGATGACACGGAAGACTTGTTTGGTCGCCTGAAGAACGACGATCGCGATCCCTTCATCAACGACTTTTCTGAACCCTCACGGCCTCGCCTCGCCGACCGTATAACACGCGACACCGACATCAATATCCGTGGTCAGGGTAGGCGACGGAGTCAGGAGGGCATTAATATCCGTGGTTCCGCTGAGCGAAGCGCTGGTGGATTTAATATTCGCGGTGTTGCGAGCGGAGCTTAGTCTGCTGCCGCTGCCGCCACTATCAGACATGGTGCTCGAGAGGACGAGGACAGACGTTTTGGGCTGACAGCGACATAGTCCTCATGACGGGATACCGCTTGTCTGAGACTGCTGGATGTATCCAGGCGCTGGCCGTAGTTGGCGAACCGTTGGTGGGAAACCTGGATATAGAGAAGGAGGGAGAGAGGGGAATTGGATCAAAAAATGGATATTGAATGGCCTGTCTTTCACCGAGAAGGCGAGGGCATACCTACATGTATCACTCTCTACTCTTACTAATTCTCTTTTCAGTCTCTTCGGTCTTTTGCTGCATTCCTGCTGCGGCGGATATCCATCAAAAGCATGCTGTTTTCGGAATTGGGAAAGTTCTAATAGATAGCAGAGTCAGCGACACCAATCTCGGACACCTAATTCGGTTACTCTATGGCCGACCCCACGTTTTCTATGGTCGGACGGCATGCCCTCCAAACAACCTTCAAACATCTTTCACATCACACATTAAGTACGCAGGAGGTTTCCACAGCACCTTCCATTCGATTTCTTATTCTAAAAGCAAACGGGGCCCTCCCGGACCCCCACCATTCCCACCCACCTCTCGCCCCATCCAGGAGTACCGCAGCATCCCCCTAGGCCCGCCAAAACCTACTGCCCCGGCAGACCTAGGCAGCATGGTTCCTGTTCAAGGCACCTGCGTCCAGCAGCATCTTGACCACCTGCTCGTGACCTCCGTATGAAGCTGCCTGCAGTGCGTTGCGCCTGCCAGCGCGCCCACCCTCTGCGTTGACCTCAGCGCCCTTCTCAAGTAGCATCTTGACTACCTGCTCATGGCCTTTGTATGAAGCTGCCTGCAGTGCGGTGCCAAGGTATCCACCTGCGTCTTCACCCTCTGCGTTAACGTCGGCGCCGTTGTCAAGCAGCATCTTGACTACCTGCTCGTGGCCTTTGTATGAAGCTGCCTGTAGTGCGTTAACATCGGCGCCCTTGTCAAGCAGCATCTGGACTACCTGCTCGTGACCTCCTTTAGAAGCTGCATATAGCGCGGTGTTAAAGTATTCACCTGCGTCTTCACCTTCTGCGTTAATGTCGGCTGCATATAGCGCGGTGCTAAAGTATCCAACTTCGTCTTCACCCTCTGCGTTAACGTCGGCGCCGTTGTCAAGCAGCATCTTGACTACCTGCTCGTGACCTCCATCAGAAGCTGCATATAGCGCGGTGCTAAAGTATCCACCTGGGTCTTCACCCTCTGCGTTAGCGTCGGCGCCGTTGTCAAGCAGCATCTTGACCACCTGCTCGTGACCTCCTTGAGAAGCTGCATACAGTGCGTTGCCAAATTCTCCACCCTGCGCGTTAACGTTGGCGCCGTTGTCAAGCAGCATCTTAACTACCTGCTCGTAGCCTCCGTATGAAGCTGCCTCCAGTGCGGTGCTTAATTCTCCACCCTCTGCGTTAATGTCGGCGCCGTTGTCAAGCAGCATCTTGACCACCTGCTCGTGGCCTTCTTGAGAAGCTGCGTACAGTGCGGTGCTAAAGCATCCACCCTCCGCGTTAACGTTGGCGCCCTTGTCAAGCAGCATCTTAACTACCTGCTCATGGCCTTTGTATGAAGCTGCCTGCAGTGCGTTGCCATAGTATCCACACTGCACGTTGACCTCGGCGCCGTTGGCGAGCAGCAATTGCACCATCTCAAGTTGGCCGTTCTTTACTGCCAAAGCCAAGGGAGTGTCTCCCCCGCGATCTTTAGCGTTTACCGCCTCTGCAATATTTACAGTAGCCAACACCTTTTCAGTTATGCCAGGGAGTCCAAACTGTGATGTGAAGTGCAAGGCTGTATGAACAGGATAATCTGTAATAAAGTATGCGTACTCGTAGTAAGAGTCGTTCCATAGGCCCCATAAAACCTGTGTGATACATGGGAAAGAGTTCCCCTGAAGCAGCTCACAGGCAAGAGCGGCAACCTTTGCTTCGACGGTTTTCGCATGGCGTCCCCAGTGCTTGGCCGCATAGTCCAGGAATGTGTTTTGCTGCAATCTTTCTTCAAACTCTTTCCTAGTAGAGCAGATGCCGCCCTGGAAAGCGCTGAAGGACAGATACGTAAGGCATGTGGTAGCGATATGCTCCTGGCCTCCGGGGTTCCACACATCCCCGGTCCGCTCGAAGTATTCCTGTGTAGTGTAGTGTACGAGACGGATGATGGCGCTCTCTTGATCGACAACGACAAGACCAGCACATACAGAGACTAGATCCCCTGAAATAAGTACGTTCTCCGGGTCGATCTCGTCTTCCTCAGGCTCCACAGCCAGGGCGCAGCAGATCTCGGCGGTGGTAAGCGGTCGTTTGGCGAGCGTGATCCACCACAGGACTTTTCTAGCCAATTTGCAGTCACCCTCCAGCTGACCATCGATCCTCTGAAGAGCCTCTCTGTACGCGTTGTCAAGTGCAGCCGTGCCCTTTGTGAATGTGGCGAGAGTTCTTTTCACTTCTTTTGCAGTCCTCTTGTCTCGCAGCGAGTCTGTGTGTAGGCAAGCAAGAAGAAACCTAGGATCGCGTGAGTGCGCGTCACTATCTTAGTTCCATAAGACTTACATGCCGTCCACCGCGTCTACTATCTTCTCCTGCACCATTTCCTGCAGCGCTGTGCTGCCTTGTATGCATGCAGGTAGTCTATACGTCTGGCCAGCCGCGAAATGCTTAACGTCCTCTCTGCTAGCCGGCACCTCGAGTTTCGGCGCTCCTTTGAAGGCCTCCTCGATATCTGGTATAAATCGCGAGGTGGCCATTAGGCGAATATCCTGTATTGCCTGGAGATCTCGGAGTTTGGCTAGGAACTGGCGGCGAGTGCCTTTCTGGCATTCATCTAGTGCATCGACGACTATATATACAGACTGGTAAGGTGCAAGCACGACTCGGAGCGCACCGTAGATCTCGTCGAGTGATGGCTTGGTTCCGCGGCCGACGTGTTTCTGATGCAATTCTTCCATGTGATCCACTGTCGACATTTGAACTAGCTGCTTCAGAATTGCTGCTAGTAGGCTTGAAACGTCTTGCTCCTCTCGAGCTTTGTGGTTGCAGTACACATAGGCAACCCCGTGTGAGCTGGTCTGTGCTGTATTCAGCAGATGATCGATTGCAATAGCTGCGATCATAGTCTTGCCAGCTCCTGGAATGCCTGGGCAGAAGAGCGTAGCCTTGCTCTCATTGAGCCAATGCGCTAGTTCAGACGCGTCCAGAAACCACTGGCCTGTCCCTTCCTGCCTAAGCTTTATGATGTCCGATTGCTGAGCGGGGTAGTCTGAGGCCGATATTCAGTTCAGAAGCCTGCGGTGCTTTGCCGAGTCTTGGTCCTGTCGAATCCTGTCTACCCTGGACTGGATAACAGATACATGCGCCCGAACGAAGTTGGCATCGTCTTTGATAGCCTGGGAAAGTTTGCTTGCATGTGTAAGCTATTGCTCTGTAGTGCTAGTGTAGAAACTCACAAGTGATCCATCTGCAACGCGATCTCTATCAGTGTCTTCAGCCGCTCCATCCGAGCCAAAACCCCTGCAATCTCCTCCTTCTTGAACTTCCACATTAGCGCATTGCCGGCTCTCTTCAGTCGACCCCCGTTAATCATCCCTACCTGCAGTGTTTCCAGCGCCTGCTTGAACTGGTCCAGCGGCCCATTCTCGACTGCGAGCGCTCGAACAGCGACGTACCATGGCTGGCTGGCATCTCCCTCTTCCAAACGGCATTTTAGTCTGATGAGAAGGCTGTAAAGTCTTGACGCCTCCATTTCGCATTCCGCGCGGTCCTTGGAGGCATCCTTGACGGCGTTCAGGTAGCTGAGGACCTTAGCTGAGAGCTGGAGAACCGCGATGATGCTCGCTGTGACACTGAGCGGGTCCATACTGCAAGAAGCAGCGAGTCGGTTCTAAACGTGTACGAGCTAGCGATGATGAGAGTGAAGGCCGACATGATGAACGAGTGATCAGGCTGAAGAGGGTGCGGACGGTGGGCGGCAAGGCTGAGCAGCGTTCCGTGACAGCTTATCGATACCTAGGTACCTAAGGCCGATGCGGTCCCTGCAATCACAAACACGACATTTTCTGACTTGACTGCAGAACGCGAGCGCTCTAGGTCAAAAGCTATGATGCTGTACAACATATGCGAAGGCTTCAAGTAGTATGCATGGTCTATGTCAAGCATCGGTCACAGACCACTGTGATCCGGTAAGGACGCAATGCTATAATAATCAGATTTGGCTGACTACTCCTTTCCCATCGTCATCATCATCATCGTCTTCCCCAGCCGGTTCCACACTACCATGAAACCAAACCAAACCAAACCAAATTCAACTACCAAGCTCAATCAATAATCCGTCTCCATAGCCTCGAGCGCCTTCTCCTCCTCCTCCATCAACTCCTCAAGCTCCCTCCTCCGCCTCGCCTTTTCCCCATCCTGCCTCCTCTCCACCGCATGATTAATGACGTCCGACAGCGACATGGCACCCTCCCTCTCCTGCCTCTCCAACGTAAGTGGCCGATCAATTGTAGCCGCCCAGCCCTCCCACACCGACCCACGATCCATGGCCGTCATCGGGCCCTTGGACACACGCCAGCGCTTCGTCAAATCGTCCTCGCGCGCATCCGACGAGGTCATGAGGTTAAATGCGTATTCGAGTTTGCTGTAGGCCGCGAAATGCGGCGTGTCCTGGGGCTTGGTGCCTAGCGCATAATGCGGTGACTGGGGCCCGAGGTACGATTCGACCACTCTGAATTTGCGTTTGCGCACGCGGCCCAGCGTATTTTCCCAGACGCCCATGGGCAGGAAAATCGCGCTGGTCAGAATGATCCTTCCGCTTCCCGGCTGAGAGTGGCCCATCAGCAGGGCATCGGTTTCGGCGCCGCCCAAGTTTCCTAGTTTGAGGCCGCCCGCGCCGATGAGGTTGGCTGGGACTAGAATCTGGCGAAGCAGGATCTGTATGGGGATAGGCTGGCCGGAGGCTAAGAAGGGGGATGTGGCGAGGAGATTTGGGGCGAGAGACGTGAGGGGCGAGGGTGGTGGGGGATTTAGGTTGAGTGGGGATGGCGCGTTGCGTTGCATGCCCGATCGCGGTGGATTGAGGAAGGGGTTTGGAGACGCTGTTGGAGTAGTCGGGGCGTGCTGGGAAGAAGCCGGCAGTGGCAGCATGGGAGAACGTAATGGAGTAGAACCCTCATGATTGTTCGGTCCTTGGTCAGGCGGTGTCGCGTTCTGCTGTGCTGAAGGTCCATAACCGTGGAGTGCCTGACTAGCTGCAAAGATGTTCAACCGTGGTTGTTGCATAGCAAGCAGACGTTGTTCAAGTGTAGGCGGTAGCGCTGGAGCTGACAAACCCGGTGCGACTGGAAACTGGGCTGGCGGTTGAGGTCCTGGAGGAAGAAGCGGTTGATACGTGTGATGCGATTGCTGCGCAGAGGTGGGCAACTGCGGCGGAGGTGGCGGTGGCGGGACCGAACTTGAACTACCTGTATGTGGCCTCTGGTTTTCAAACCCTCTGGGCGGCGGTGGCAGTCCCTGTGGACCCAAAGGATTCATTTGACCTCCAAAGCCCCAAGGAGGTTGAAACTGGGACTGACCATTTGGTCCTTGAGGCGGTGAGATAGTTATAGTCGGAGCACGTGGCGCTTGTCCGGCTCCTGGGAGCGGATTCATCGTCGGAGGTCCGTAATTCGAGGCAGCATGTCCAATGTAACTTGAGAGTTGAGTAGTTTGAGCAGTTGCTTGTTCCGGTCGCTGAGCCGCCAGAATCATATCCGCCACTGTCTGTCTTGCACGCTGGTCAACCTGCGGCGCAGGATGCTGAGCTTGCGCTGGACTGAGGTTCCGCATGTACTCTAATATATTCGTTGGGTTGGTAGCCCCAGTAACCACGCTTCCTACGGTAGGCATACCGACATAACCCAGCGGAGGATGTTGGGATGAGTTCGGCGTAGGTGCTCCGACAGGAGTTGTGCGCGGTGACGGCATGGGTAGACTCAGACGGGGGAGATCAGGATATGGAAGTGTAGCAGTGGAAATTGGTCGTAAGTTCGCAGAGGATGTGCGCATTCGGTTGCCAGCACTGTTGTCGTCGTCGTCGTCGTCAGACTTGGAGTCAGATTTGGAGTCCATATCTCTATCGCATGCGCTGCCATCATTTGTCGGCCTGCTAGGATCGGTCCTGGAAGGATTGCGAGCACCTGACAAACCAGTGTGCTTCTGCAGCGCTGCTATGAGCGTCTGCCTGTCTTTCGCGACTTCGAAGAGTTTGCTCTTCATCTTGCCCGCCAATGGTGTAGGGACCATATTGATATGCTCCTGGACATTGGGAGACCTCCCTAGCTGGATGTAGCGTGCCATCTCGCGAGCCATATCCGGGCGGCGGGTATATGATGGCGTAGGAGGTATGAGCGGGACACCAGAAGAACCCACGGGAGCAGTACTATGAGCAGCAAGGTGAGCTTCAAGCGCCAACTTGTTGCTGATGGCAATTTCCGCCTGCTTGTTGCGTAACTGTATCTGCCTATTCTTCTCCGCAAGATATATCTGTGCGGCTGCGGCGTCCTTTTCATAGTTATCCAGACCGCCTCCATCGCCTTCCTGTGCGGTGAATTTTGGATGTTCCTTTTGCAGCTTTATGTAGTTCTTGATTTGTTGCTTGGTGATCCCGGCGCGGTCAAGAATGAAGAGGGCGCGCTGACGAGACTTCCAACAGGCTGCGTAGTATTTCGAGCGCTTTTTGGGATTGCGGGGGATATTGATGAGCGGTGGAAGCGGATCGTCTAGCTTCGGCGGCTGCATGCCGTACTGAACTTCGCGGTACTGCAGGCGTTCGCTTGCTTCCGACTGACGCTCCAGTGCCACCAGATCAGGCTTCTCCCGCATCTTCTTTGTGGGTGAGCTCTGTGCAAGCTCCTCAGCGTTGGTGTCTCTCGGGGTCTTGTCACCGGTATCGTTCTTCTCTCCATTATTGCTCACGACTGGTATCTCTCCCCCTACCGCGTTCGCTTGGTTGATCTTCACCTCTTCCGTAGGCATCTGCGGATGGTATTCGAAGTCCCACAAGCTCGGTATCTCTCCGTGCAGTGCCGCCTTCAAAGCCTTTCCGTCTCCCTCGTAGAAGTCAACCCAGCGGTACAGGAACTCGATGAAGTTGGGTACCAGCTTGCTCTCGACCTGGACAATGTCAATCAATATCCGCATCATATCCTCTTCGCGCATCAACTCCGGATAGATGATGCGCCGCTCAGCTGTCAATTTGTGCGCGTTGCGTCGCAGCTGCGCGTCGGTCGGCGTGTCTCGCTCTCTCCTGTCAAGACGGGCTTTCTTGGGTGAGTGTGGGGGCGCGACCGATGGACGAGGCGCTGTCTCGTCAACCTCCCACTGCACCCACCACGTCCATAGCTCGTTGCCCGTTTCAAAGGCCCTGCGCTCGGTGAACTCTTGAATAAGCGCCATGAAGACCTCTTGAGGCGAGTCCATTTGATAGACAATAACAGTGTGCTTGTATTTTTCGTACGGTACGAGCGTCGGGAGCGGCTCAACGTTGCCGAGGACATCTTGCAGTTCGAGGTAGCGATCATTGAATAGGTCGCAAACCATGCCGTGGGACGCCATGGTGGGCTTATGTGTGTTTGTGGAGCAGTTGCGAGACGAAAAAGTTTGGTTGCAGAAGAAGAGGTGGTGAGAGAGAGGAGCTAGGCAGAAGCGCGATGTTGCTATGCAAACGCAAACGCAGCGAACAATAACAGCAAGTAGTGCGGGGAGGTAAAACTAGAGCGCGCAATTGAGATGACGTGACTAGAAATTATTCCTACTGCTACCCCCGCAAATCATAGAGGCAGCTGGAGAAGGAACAGAGTGGGTAGGAAATCTATACCGGCCTTGTCGCAAGCTCCAACAAGTGTGCAGTTGCAAGTAGGGTATCGTCGCCGCCGCCGCCCACCTGCTTTTGCGCCCAAGCTTATGAAGCCTTTACTCTATGTCGCTACCAATCGCTCATTTGCTCTCCCTAATCCTCTGCAAAATAACGCTCACCCTATCCTCAGCGTCCTCCCTCACTCGCCGCCAGTCCGTGTTGTACACCCTCTGCACACCTTCCTCGAGGCTTCTGTTCCACCTGTCCTTGGCCATCTCTGCTAAGCCGACTGGCACTTCTCGGTAGGTCGGCTCTGGCTCCGGCTTCTTCGGCTCGTAAAAGTCGGCGAGGACCTGGCGTTGTTGTCTTAGGAGCGCGGCTTGCGTCATGCGGTTTTGTGTGTGCAACGATATGGTGAGATAGAGGACGGCTGAGGTCAATGTGACGCCTCCGAGCTGGGACTGTTAGCGGAGTAGGCTTGGGAAGTAGGTGCGCGTACGAAGCCTGTAGTGAAGCCCATGGCTGAGCTGGAGGTTGTCTGGATGAAACAAAGTTGAAATGCGTGCGAGGTGTGAGGTCAGCGCCAGAGATCGCGACATGCCAGGGATTGATCGGGCCCAAAGCGGTAATACCGAAAAGCCGTTGAACGCAGCTAGCGTCTCTCACACACGGTAATTCGACAGGAGCGCATCCCTCTCAGGGTGACTAAAGACACTCTAGCAGAAGAGGCGCATAATTTCCTGTTCCTAAGTTTGTCTAAAGCTGCATGTGTTGTCAATGCTTGGATCTCAAGGCCATTAGCAGCCTACCCAAGGTGACAGACAAGCTTCAGAAAGAAGAGGAGAAAAGTAAGGGAACACATAAAGACAAAACCCACCTGCGCACGTAACAAATAACGCTCTATATACATACATTCTCCAACCGTAACCCAGAGTTCCCAAATTGATGTTCGTTCCCACCTTCCTTCTATCCGCACCACCAGCCACAGCCAAAAAAATTGCATCCCCTGAACCACCGACCAACCTCTCATGATGTTGCGTTGAATATATGCAATGGTCAAAGGGTAAATGCGCGAGGCAGTGAATCAAAAGTATTGTGTATTATCTGATTGTGTTCTGTTCTGCTCGTGCGGACCTCCCAGAAGGCCAGCAGCAGGGTCTGTTTACATGACGTATTTAAGATACAGCTGAGGTAAGTTAAGTGAGGAAGTAGCACCAGAACACCAACACATGACAACGAAAAAACCGGCCATAAGAAATCGGCAGGCCGGTGCAGCCCGATGCTCAAAACATCAAAACACAGCCATATTTCATCAATTTTGAGGGCGAATACATTGAGTTGCATCTTAAGTCTAGCGGAAATTATTGTGAATAGATCTAGGAAGGCTAGGAATGAATTTAGGATAAAAAATGATGAGTTCTGGTCGTAAAACGAGTACTTGATTCTCAGTGTTGGTGGTTAGGGTGCACAGGCCTGCAGATTTCTTATGGCCGGTTTTTCCGTTGCCATGAGAGCCAACCAAAACTAACCACCCCCCCTCTCCGCACACAAAAAAAAACAAGAAAAGCATCTCGGGCGGGGCTCGAACCCGCAGCCTTTGGATAACCGTTTTTGTGCAAAGTAAATCAATTACCAAACGGTTTTGAAAACAGTAGAAGTCCAACGCGCTACCATTGCGCCACCGAGACCGTTCGAGCGGAAATAGAGACTTCTGGGAACTTTTTCAAATTGGTGGGATTATATAGCTATGCAAATAAAGCGACTAGGAGCGGTTAGGGGGTATGGTATGGTAGGGTGGGGAGGGGGTTGGATGGGGAATGTATGACACGTCAGTGACGCGAAGTGGGGGGTGGGAATCTGGGAATTTCTTTTTGGCTTGGTTTGGACGGCCGAACGGAACAATGAGAATTGACACGATATGCGTCTGTTCGTCATGGGGTTCTTTGTTGTTTTGGGTCTTCTGGTTTTTAATATAGAGCCCGTGTGCGCAAGCTGTGGGAAATTTTCGAGTACTTTGTGATCATGCTACATGGGGTTTCTTTCGCACTTGGATCGAAAGTGCACCTCATGCCCATATAACATTGTGACAAAAGATTTTTTTGCACCATCAGCTCCATGACTTACTGCCCGGATCTCCTTTTTGCGATTTGCAATTTGCGCGGTACTTTGGAACTGTATGTCGTTGCAGTACTCGAGTTTGCGCCTTGCATTACCCTTCCCCCACCTCATTGACCATCTCAAGCATAGTCTCGTCGTCCAGCTCCAGTTCCGTCCCATCGCCTCTCTTTGTATCATGCACTCGTAGAAGTTGCAAGCGATTCGACTCCCAGCTCACCCACGCGGCAGCCTGTAGGAAACATTCCGTAATGTCGTCGAGCTTCTTGATCTCCGTGTCCCCTATCTCGTCTGCAGCCACAACCCCTTCTGTTACTGTTTCAGTGCCCTTCTTGCGCCGCGTAGGCTTTGAAGGCGAGACCAGCGATTGGAGGGTAGACGCTGCGTTTTCGGATATCTTGAAGGAAATCTTTGGTGTGGTAGGGTGTGTCGTGGGGGCGGTGGAAGGAGGAGTGGAAGTAAGCCATGAGCGCAGCAGCGCAATCCTTACTTTCTTCTCCGCTTTGGTTCGACTGGGTTTCTTCTTGGGGGTTGCCTCGTTTTCCTGCTCTTCGACGCCTTCGTTTGTGCGCGTTGTCGAACCAGCGGTACTTGCCTTGCTATTAGCAAGACGCCCAGCATACTGCGCAAGCCAGTACTGTCCCACCCGTTTCGGATCCACGGCAAAGACCTCATAGTTATTCTTCCTCTTGGAACCAACTGAGCTAGAGTTTTCATTCTTGCCTTCCACATACAATGTCTGCAGAACAGCCCACAACATGCCCTCCAACGTGTTGACACGAAGCGTCCATTGCTGTATCGCGCTTCCACTGCCAGACCGCCATCTTTGCTTCTCAATCAATATGATATCAGGCGCTCTAGCCAAGATCGTGTCCTTCACCAGCCAATATGCGGTCTTGGATAAGGAAGTCGACGAGTAAGGGTCTGTGTATTCATCCATATCTACAGTGTCCTCTCTCTGAGGATCAAGTTTGGCTGAAAGGAGATCAATCTTCTCCCATCTTAAGACCTCCATGGTAGCATCTAGGCTGTCTTTCCTTGGGTAGGAGATCTCTGCGTCGCAAAAGGCAAGATTCTTGATGCCCATGTCGATGCTAATCATGCGAAGCTTCCGGCCTCTGGGTCGTAAATCCTCCCATTCCGGACGGTGGAGTACGAGGCGGGATCTGCGAAGGTCTTGTGCAAAACGATCCTGAAGCGTAGCTTTTGTCCCCGATGATGCTGTGCCAATCCGGGTGAGCAACGCCTGTAGCGCTTTCGCCGTGACTGATTTAGGTTTGGGCGCCATTATGGTTGTTACTTGAAAGTTGAGATGGAAGTAAGCGAGGTGTTGAGCACGCGGGTCATGTAGGCCACGAAAAGGAATGCGACGCGTAGCTTCGGTCCATAGTAACAGTACAAACGCGACGATATCCCGCGTGAGCTCAGTCGATCAAATTTTGACGCGTCGCACGCATAATGTGCGACAAGGGTGAAGTAAGGTTGGTGTCGTGGAGGGTGGAGGAAAAGATGAGTTTGGGCGTTGTATGTAGTTAGCGTGGTGCACTAGGTACCGCCTCAATTCCCAAAAGTCTACAGGCAAAGTCTCTATGATGGAAAGTAACAAAGCAAAGACAGAATATGCATTGTCTTCATCACATACATACAGCTAAAACAGATGCTATTGATCTCAGCTGGACCCTCCCTCTCCCCGTTCCCGATAAAGCCACACAGCCGCCTACACTCCACCAAAACCAACCCCCATCATCCCTCACAAATAAGATCGAAATCCGGAAACTCTGGGTCCGGCCCAATATTCGTACTAGCGACCGCATTCGTAAAATCCTTGACCTGCGCATTTTGTTGTGCCGCATTACATGCATCTAACCCATCATCGTCAGTCAGATAAAACCAAAAAAAAAAAAATTCCTGCCCAGTACCGGTAAATTTCCTTGGGGAGGAGAAAGCATGTACTCACCTTTTTGCTCACTACAAGCTTGTACACTCAACCCCCCGTCCTGCCTCCTCCTGTTCCTACTATTCGCAGCTTGCGCGCAGGCATTAAACTGATTGTCACAACTTCTCTGCGCCGCACTCTCAAAGGTATCAAAGGTATCCCCTTCCACACTAAAGGGCCTCTCCTGATCTCCGGAATTTGTTATCGGCGCCGCGGGCGCTCCGCCGAGCTCGCCAGAAAACGTTTGCAGGTTGGAGACTTGGCGCAAGAAGAGCGTGTGACGGGGTAGGAGGGACATCTCATAGTCGCTGGTAATGAGGGGCGGTTGCGGGGAGGCGTGCGAGAGGGCAAGGTGGAGATGGAAGTGTAGGAGCGTAAGGAGCGTGGGCGGGAGGAGCATGGTTGGGTGTGGGAGTGCGACGATATGGTAGAGATGGACGTGCTGGCTAGTCTGGAACTTGTCTAAGATGCCAGCATCCAAAATGATTTGCCGGTATGATAGAGGATGTCCGTATGCATTCGATGCCTATGTAAAAGACAAGGTCGATATGGTAAGATGTCGGTCTTCTGGAGAATGCCGGTATGGTAAAGAATGTCGATTTAGAAGAGGATGTGAATATAGACAGATTGTCAGTATAGAAAACGTTGCCGGTGCAAAGAACGACTTGTCAATCTTGCAATTTCTGACGATACAGGAAAGATCCAAAGACGGCGAAACTCGGATCGACACACGAAAGCGACCAACAACCCACATATGTAGCCTTTCCCGCCCGGAAGCACACCATTGCGCATACACGCCACCCGCAGCCCCTGCAGCAACATCTCAAGTTTGGCGGCTGCGGGCGCGTCACTAAATCAGCGAGGCTGCGACGGTCCTGAAACGTGAGAATCGCCCCTCGGATCTCGAACTCGAAATGCTTGAGGAAGGCAAGCGAAAAACATGCGCATAAAGCACATGACGTAAATGGAAAGAATATTGTGAGGGGAAGAAGATAGTAGTGGTACTTGACAATTTTGATTGGAATTCGCTATGGGGGGTATGGCTTTGCTGAGGATGAGAGAGACGCACGCAACGCTCGATTACAAACTTTTGAAAAACAAGCAAACGTAGCAAGACTGCGGCGAACGCTGACAAAAGAGATGAACGAGTGGACAGAAGAGTGATGAGCGTCTTCTAGAGAGTATGCCTGATATATACCTATACTTGCGCAACCAATCTAGCAATACGCTAAGCAGGCATGCAATAATTCAAAAAATACTCGCAAATCTGCGCCAAAAAATGCACCATGTCGTACCTAGTGTAGTGCCACCCGTGAGATCGATCGGAGTATTAGGACCGCCACCGTTGTGGAGTATATACATGCTCAAAACGTGCACGGTCAAGGATGGCTTCAAGCTCAGAAAAGTCCCGCAAATAATCGTTGGTATCGTGAGGTGGGAGGACCCTCGCGGGCCTATGTACTTTGTTGGGGCTGCGCTTCGCCTAGAAGTTGGCAGCTGCGTTGGGCCGTCCACCGGGATTGTGATACTGCTCGAGGTTTGATTGGAAGGGCGAGGTAGTAGAATTGCTCTGAGGCTTGTCCGATCCAAGCGCTGAACCAGTGCCGGCCATGAGATCGTCGTCGTCTTCGTTGACGCGCGACTGTCGGCGCTTCATGCGCCAAAAAACAAGGGCGATGCCGCCGAGGAGGAGGGCACCGCCGATGCCGCCAACTACGCCTCCGATGACCTTCTTGTTGGAGTCGCTGAGGCCACTACCGCCATCGTCGTCGCCGGATTGCGAAGTCGGTGGGTCTGTGACGAGGGCTTGTCCGGTGGTGGTGAGGAAACTGCTGGTGCCGGTCGATGTTATCTCGATTTGCTGTCCCCCACTGATGGTCGTAATGACAGTCACGTACTCCCGAAGCGACGTTGAAACAAGTGGAGTGGTTCGAATGATGGGCGTCGTCCTCTCGGAAGTAGGCGTCGAATTGGCATCTGTCGGCTCTGGGGAGCCTGCACTTGAGCGCTGCGCTGATGAGGAGGGCTCATCGTCGTTGTTGTCGTCGTCGTCGTTGTTGCCGCCATTGCCAGTGGGTGTTGGAGCGCGAGTGGACGTCGGGGGAGGGTCTGGTGTGGAGTCTCTAGTGGGCGTTGTCTCTGGGTCGTTGCTGGTTGTAGGGGGCTCGTCGGGGGTTGACGACGGGGGAGGAGGTGCCGACGTTGTTGAGTCCTCAGAACTTGGTGGTGGTGGTGGTGGAGGGGTGCTTGTGGGCGGAGCAGCGGATGTCGGTGTTGATACGCCAGTCCCCTCTGCCTCCTGCCTCTTGCCGTAGTGGATGTAGTGGTTAATGCCGTCCATGCGAATGTTCTCGAGGGTAAAGGCCGAAGAGGCGGCAGCGAGGGCCAGGACGGTGGTGGAAAACCAGGCCTTAGGCAGCATGTTGAGCGATTGTGTAGATGGACGCGGATTGAAGGGGTGTGTTGAGAAGGGAGGGTGGCGGAACTTTTCGGTGGAGCTGACGCGTTTCGCGGCGGGCGGTTAGGTGGTATTATTAAAGGGGACTATGGGTGAAGGGCGTGTATTGTATTGTTGCAACGGGTGTTTGTCGAAGGAATAAACGAGCGCACGAAGACGAAGAGATCAAGATAGCTAGTAAAAGAAGAGCGAACGGATGACCCTGGGAGCTGGTGAGGTGGTGCGAGACAGTGGAGCAGTGGAGCGAGAGCAAGAGCGGCAACGCTCGTGTCGCTATGAGCCCGTGATCACTCCGGCAGTCCCAATTTTAGCTGCCGCACCTCCAGGGCTGGCAGAAAGCGACACTGCATTCCCCTGGCAAGCAACAGCCTTGCACCAGAAAACATGTGCCCCCAACAGAAACAACCGTAATTTAAACAGCCTCCAATCACAATAATAGCAGCAGACTGTAGGTAGACCGTTTGACAGTTGTCCCACACCCCCAGACCCATGGTTTTGCTTGCGTCTGTCGCGCCTTCCCCGTTATTGTCGCGTGCGCTATGAATGCGGCAAGTGCCATTCGCCGAATTTTTGCTCCTTCTTGTTCCGTCTAGAGCCGCTTCATTATTCGCTAGCCGGCGGAAAAGCCCTGTTCAGGCATCCTCTCCGCCTGCACCTGCGTCATCTTCTTGCTGGGAATTTCTGCAGGCCCGGGATACTGTAGCTGAGACTATCCTATCCTACCCTACCCAGATATTGCCTTTACTGTACTATCACTATCGTCACACCAAGGCGTGCGCAAACCGCCATGTTCACCGCCATCATGTCTGACAGCCTGCCACTGACAGCGCATGAGGCGCTCTCGGGCGTCTTCGGCTCTATCTCGCTGGCTTCATGGATCTTTCTCCTGGTAAGTGTAGCCTCGTTTGCACATACATGCCTCGTTATTGGATTGGAGCTGCAGGGCATTTCTAACGACTGTCGTCACTGATCAACTTGATGCTCCACCTGCTACTATTCATAGACCTTGCGGCGTCGGGGGGCACGCGATCAGTCATCTCTAGTAACTAACAACTCCAGGTACCACAACTGATAGAAAACTACAAGTCCGGCTCCGCAGACGGCATATCCCTCGCCTTCCTCACCGTCTGGTTCTTGGGCGACATCACCAATCTCGCCGGCGCAATCTGGGCTGGCCTCGTGCCCACCGTCATCGCCCTTGCAGTCTACTTCTGCTTCGCCGATCTCATCCTCATCGCGCAATGCGTATACTACAACATGAAGAACGCGCGCCGCGAGCGCAAAGTCTCGACGCGCTCCACCGACAGCGTAGAGGCGCCGCTGCTGGCGAGGAGGGATAGCAGCAATATCGGTCTACCGGGGAGTCATAGGCGGGACTCGGCTGCGAGTCGTAGGCGGAGGGCAAGCTCGCTGCCTACGATTGTGGATGTTGACAAGGGAGGGAGGGAGTGGGTTAAGAACTCTTTGAGTATTGTTGGGGTTGCGGTAGTGGGAGCTGCGGGCTGGGCCATTGCATGGAAGACTGGTGTCTGGGTCCCGCAGCCCACACACGACGACACCAACGGGTCCGATAGCCCGCTCGGCGCACAGGTCTTGGGATATGCGAGTGCAGTGGCCTACCTGGGCGCGCGCATACCCCAGATCATCAAGAACCAGCGGGAGAAGTCATGCGAAGGTTTATCTCTGCTCTTCTTCATGTTGAGCCTGCTAGGCAATGCTACCTATGGCGCGGGAGTACGTCGCTTCTCATAACCTTACCCAGGAACAAGCAGTATGCTAACACCGCAGTAGATCATCTTCCACTCGCAAGAAAAAGACTACATCATTACCAACCTCCCCTGGCTCATCGGCTCCCTCGGCACAATGGTCGAAGACGTAACCATCTTCATCCAGTTCCGTGTCTTTGGAAACGGCGAGGCATCATCCGCCCTCGATGCATGAAAGAATCAGTGTACCATCGATGTAATCCACATCTATCCGCATACACTCTTACGCGATCTCGGATATGTAATTATATGAGGCTATGATGAAACTGTTATAAAGAGGGTCTAGGATGATGGTATTGATATATTGCGTTGCGCATGTGTAAATAAGGTCTTTGATACCCCCCCTAGGAGGAGAGATGGGTTGAGTTGAAGCTTGTTGTTTTGTACAAACGTATATATTTGACGCGGCGCGCGATGTATACAGTGAGGGTACGTAAACTAGCGTTGTTGTAATTGAGTCTTACAACTTTACAGGCCTGCTACGGTACACGTCATTGATGTTAAAAGCGGAAACCGGCATACGATTTGTATTACCAAAAGAGGTTTGATAAAATTGGTGTGTAAATTTCAAAATAATTGCATTCTATTACATTCATTCGAGGCCCCCGTTGACCTTGACCCCCATTTGCCCATTTGCCATAATCCGTAAGTAGAGACACAAGAAAGAACCCTTACGGGGTATATCTAGCTTTCTTTCTTTCTGGTTACAGTCGTCTCCCATGGCGCGTAACCAGTTTACTGAGCATGAGCATACTTTTGCTCATGCACACCAATAGCCCTAGCACGCAACAATTAGCAACGACGCACCATCACACACAGAAACATCAAAAACAAAACAAAAAACACTCACCGTCCAGAAGGATCTGTCTGGTTACTCCACGTAGGCGTCCACCTCATCACCGTATCCGCGCAGTAACTGGGGAAGTGCTCATCAAACATGGACCGATACCAGTACGCCTCCTTGGTATCCGGGACATCGTTGCCCCACTCCTTCTTCGGGTTCTTCATCATCTCGTCCGTGACATGCAGCTCCGCGTTGTCTTTGAGCGCATCGATCCAGCCGTAGCCTACGCCGTCGGAGAACTGCTCTTTCTGGCGCCAGAGGATCTTGTCTGGGAGGTAGGGTTGTGTCTCTGGCTCGTCCGACGTGTCAAATGCTTTGCGGAGTATGTACTTTTCGATGCGACCGGCTTTCATGTCGATCATCTTGTCCGCGGGGTCGATGTTCATGGCTGTGTTGAGGAACTCCTTGTCGAGGAAGGGGACACGGGCTTCGACACCCCAGGCGGAGGTTGACTTGTTGGCGCGTAGGCAGTCGGCGAGATGGAGGTTCTTGACCCGACGGATGCACTCTTGGTGGAAGGCCGCCTTGTCGGGCGCGTTGTGGAAGTATAGGTAGCCACCGAAGATTTCGTCACTTCCTTCTCCCGAGAGTACCATCTTGACGCCCATGGCCTTGATCTTTCGGCTCAGCAGGAACATGGGTGTTGAAGCGCGGATGGTCGTTACATCAAAGGTTTCGAGGTGGAAGATGACATCGGTAAGCGCGTTGAGACCGTCCTCGATCGTGAAAGTGAAAGTGTGGTGCTTCGTTCCGAGGAAGTTGGCCACTTCCTGCGCCGCAATGGCATCGGGAGCGTTAGGCAAACCAATGGAAAAAGAGTTGAGTTGTCCAAGGAGTAGGTCTGTCTGAAGCTCGTTCGCATCGTCAATGCCCACAAGTTGGTTCTGCTGCTCGCTGGCGTCGCCACTGGATGCCGCATGCTTCCTCCTGGTCGCCTCGTTCAACCGCAGTGTTTCCCGTTGCGCAATCGAAGCCACCAAACTCGAGTCAAGACCACCGGAGAGGAGCACACCGAACGGCACCTCCGCCATCATGCGCTTCCGCACTGATCGCTCCAACGATGTCCTCAGCTGCTTGTAATCTACGGGTGTGGTAGGGATGTTCTCGGGCTCGACCAGCCATTTGGGATCGTAGTAACGGGTGAGCGAATCCGTCTTCGAGTCGTAGATGTGACCGGGAGGAAAAGAGATGATGTTGTCGCACACTGGGTGCAAGCACTTCAGCTCAGAGGCAAAGTAGACTGCGCCTGGGGTTGTGCTCGACCTGCCCATGTAGAAGGTAGTGATACCAATGGGGTCGCGTGCTGCGAGTACGCGGTCCTGAGTCTTGTCGTGCAGAACCCATGAAAACATGCCGTCTAGCTTTCGGGGCGCGTCAATGCCATGTTCAAGATACTATACCTATCAGCTTCCGTAGATCATTATATCGGTTACTTTATCCTTACCAGAGGGATGATGACCTCGCAATCTGAGTGCGTCTTGAAGTTATAAGCCTTCTTAAGGCTCTTGCGGATGATGCGGTGGTTGTAGATCTCGCCATTGACAGCCAGGGAAACGGTTCCCTCATCGTTGACGAGAGGCTGAGCCCCAGAGTCTGTCCAGCATGAGCTTCCACCTTTCTCCAAAATTGTCGCGTGACCACATACCGACGCCGACGATGCTCAAACGTTCGTGAACGAGGACTACCAGCTGTTAGTAACCTGTATAGCCTTGCGGTTTGCCAAGTACTTACTGGTATCGTTTGCGATCCAGTTGCCACCTGTAAAGTCTCAGTTACCAATTCCTCAACACATACAGCCTCTTGGTGTACAAACTCCAATCGGGACCTCTATGGCGCACTGCCTTGCCCATGCGGAGGGCAGTAGGCTTGAATTTCTGCACATCGGGGTGCCTTTGGGGAAAAGTTAGTCAGACATCAACATAGTCGCAAAGCCGCCTGGAGGGGCAATGGTGGGTCTGCGAGGGATAGAACGTACTTGTAGCAGGCAAAGATACCACACATGTTTGCTTGCTAGTGAACAATGAAGAGAGAAGGGACGGCGGTGGAATTGAGGCGGGAGGAATGTTACGCTTTATCGCGGTCGAGAAATTGTTTGAAGCACCAACGAGTCACAACCTCCGACCACGGCGAAGTACCCCACTATGACAGCCCACGCTCAACTACGCGTCTAGCGAACTCCACTATCATTCATTTGCAGGGATGTGCGAGCCATGACGCCGCGGCAAACCAGTGGAGCGGTTCTTCGCGGAAAAGAAAGATGTGGCACACTGGAGCACGGACGGGCATCCTACACATCACGTATTCAGACGACCACATCACGCACGGGATGACAGCAATCCCTTTAGCTTCTGCATCGTGTCACAAGCTCTTAAAGCTCTCAAAAAAGTACCTACAAGAGAGACTTACTTACTTTTACAATGTCTAGAGAACGCCTCAATACCTCTTCCTACCCTACCAAGGTCCAAGTACATCTCTAGCAATTTGTCAGCTGTAAGGAGACCTACGCTCTATACCAGAATCTCCTCAGCAACTAGGATGACGGTAAGTAGGATAAGGTAGGAGCGCATATCGTAGCACGATTGTGGAGTTTGCTACGGAGCATTGTGACTTTACTTGGGACATGCATGTGCATGTGCATATGCATGCAGACCTACCCCCCAAACGCCCACCCCACACCGGAGAATCAAAAGAACGGCGGTCCTCGTGCTCGATAAACTGTGACAACCCATGTGGAAAAGAGAAGCAAAAGAACCACGCCAAAAGCGCTTCCGCGGTGACCCAACATTTTTTGAACTACACAAATTCGTGCTCTGTATGTTGCTACATTGATGCTTCTGCATGGATACGCTCAAGTCTCCATAGCAGCTATTACTCCGTAGGCGTAACCAAAGAGAGCCCTGGGCCACAGCAAGAATGACATACAGAGGAAACAAAAGCAATTAATCGTCCTTTCCTTCAGCGCTGTTCCATACCACCCGCTTCGTGCTCGTATGTTTGCAGACATCATCTGATTCCCCACACCCCTTCACTCCGCAGGCCTGGCGCCGCTGTTGCGCGTATCGTATCTCACTGGCCATGTCGAACGGATACTGCCGGGAAGCCGTTCAGAAAAGGAAATAAGCAAGTAAGAAGCTGACGAGGCACAGAAGCGCGGTGATCTGGACGGACACGCCGCCCGCGGGGGCTGTTCGGGTGTCCATGGCGGCTGACATTTGTTGCTTTGCGTCGTTGGTGGGTTCCGTCTTTCGCTGACGGAGACCAGTGGCCTCAGTAGCCTGCTGTGTCAAGCGCGCAATCTGCGCCCTGGCTTCATCAAGCTGCGCTTGCAGGTCCCCTGAAGACGGCATGACACTCGAGACACTTGCAGCAGCGGAGTTGAAAGAAGACTGGACACCGCCGCTACCACCAGTAGCAGGGTTGTAGGTCTCATTCTTAATCTCGCCCAGATTCTTGCTGTCCGATGGGCGGTCTTGCGACACGGATACGGGACCGGAAGCGTCTGCAATGTTGCGCTGAGGTGTGACTGCCTCGGGGGAGGGAGATGGGAGCATGGATTCGCGGCTGGCACCGTTGGTCCTTGCGGGGGTTGAAGTGGACGTCGCATCGTCTGGGGCGAGGAAGAGGACCCTGATCTTCTTCTCTTGGATCGAGCCTTTCGCAGTCGACTCGATGTGTGACCACTAACAAGAGTAATTCGTCAGTTTCTGGCCCGTCGCGTTGCACACCATCAGAGAACGTACCAGGGACCCGACGTTGGTGAACTCCTTGTCGGCGGTAACCAAGACAGATTGCACGAGGAACTTGTCGCGGCACTTCGCATCTGGCGGGGGGTCTTCCTTCATGGCTTGGAGGAGGACTGGGCGCGTGCGTCAGTTGGTGCAAACATGCCGCGGGGTGCGCGTAACGAGGGCCATGCATACTCTGAACCTCGACATCTTTACCGGGCTCAATGCGTCCGCTGTTGGGTCTCACGCAATATCTGCCACAGCCACCGTCAGTCGTTGCACGGGTACGAAGGGATCGCGGGCCTCGTACTGCTTGGGCGCCGTGGTTTTGACCTTTGCATTGTCAGCAGCGTGTCCGAGTACAGTGGAGAGAAACCAGCGCGTGTAGAGGAATTTGCTCACCTTGAAAGCTACCGGATCGCTATGGGGGTTCTTCAGGCGGAGCGTCTGCGACACCTCGTGCTGGAAGGGACCTGGCGACTTCAGTATCTCTGCACGATTCCCGTGCCGCCATACGGGACTTACGCTTGAAACCCAGCTCTACGGGATCGAGCTCGACAGACATGGCGCGCGTGCGGGGGTGGGGTGGTGGGTATGCAGCGGTGTTTGTGTGTGTTGGTAATCAGGTACGGGCGGGTCCGCGGTTACCGGTACGGCGTAGGTAGGCGCGCGATCAGCCTTGGGAAGGATAACAGGCAAGTGCGGAATTTGCGTATTCGAGAGCTCAAGTAGTCCACAGACAGGGACGCAACCGGCAAATGGCTATTGAGAAAAGTGCTAGGTAGTAGGTGTGGTGTCGGTGTGGTCGGTGTGGTGTAGGTGTGAGGAGGAAGGCCGGTTCCCCAGTAGGGATGACGTTGCGTTTGGAAAGCACCAGTGACGCTCTTGGTTCTGGAGTCGCCGCCTCTAGGTAGTGCCCTGGAGAGCAACTAACACCGACTACATGTACAGCTCTGTGGCTAGCAAATACTCTGCAGCTCTTTGAAGTTCTGACCTCGCGCATCCACGGTTCACCTCCAGCTTCGCTCAGGTTCCATTCCCCGCTACCGGTACCGCCTGCACTCAACTCCATACCTATAAGAGAGCTCTCTATCACAAACATCCTCCACCCCCCCACCGATATTCTGCTCCAACCGGCTACAACAGGCTCCACCAATACAACAGCCAACACCTCCCGCACAACGCCACTTCCAACATGGCTTCCTCGGATCTAGACACGCTCATCGACATGGGCTTCCCCCGTGACCGCGCAGAGCTCGCCGTCAAAGCCACAGGCGGTCTCCAGGGCGCCATCGACTGGCTCGGCGACAACCAGGACAAATCCATCGACGAGATCAAGCAGCAGCAAGCCACCTCCGCTGCCGCTGCCGACGCCTCAGAAGAGCCTCCCGCCCTACAACCCGGCGAACAAGCCCAGTCGCTCGTCTGCGATGAATGCGGCAAGCGCTTTCGCTCCGTCAACCAAGCCCAGTTCCACGGCGAGAAGACCGGCCACGAGCAGTTCAGCGAGTCGACCGAAGAAATCAAGCCTCTCACCGAAGAAGAGAAGCAGCAGCGGCTACAAGAACTCAAGGAGAAGTTGGCGGCGAAGCGGGCTCTGCAGTCCGAGCAAGACAAGGAGGAGCGCAAGAAGAACGAGCAGATCCGCATGAAGTCTACCAAGGAGTCGCAAGACATCAGGGAGGAACTACAGAAGAAGGAGCGCTTAAAGGAAGCCGCAGCCAAGCGCGCAGAGAAGAAGGCCGATGACGAGGCGAGAAAGCGGGTGTTGGCGAAACTTGAGGCAGACAAGCAGGAGCGCAAGCGCAAAGCGGAGATTGAGAAGGCGAAGCGCGCTGGTCAGGCTCCCCCTCCGCCGCCCGCACAAGCCCCCCTCGCGACATCCTCGGGTCCGACGACGAGCAAGCCAGCGAGCGCGTATACGGAGGCGAGGTTGGCGTTGCAGACACCTGGTGGCCGTGTTATGAAGACCTTCCCAGTCGAGACTTCGCTGTTTGAGGTCGCACATGCGCTGGAGGAAGAGGGGACGAATGTCACTACCTTCACCACCAACTTCCCCAAGAAGACGTACGACCGGACCGATTTCGGCATGACGCTCAAGGAGGCGGGTATGGTGCCTAGTGCTGCCCTGATAGTCGGATAGGATCCGGTCGTTGTACCAGGAACGTAGTATACGCCCTGTAAGACCATGACGAGTACGCTTATGAGATTGCATGAGAAGGTGTTTGGGGTTATGAGGCTGTGGATACCCAGACGAAACGGACGACTAGACTACGAGGTACTTCATGGCTACCCGATGTAGACGCGAAAATCTACGACGTATGACCATGGCCTGAACGAGTGACTGTGAAGATTCATATTGCGGAACAGTGTATGTGACGAGATGCCTGGAATATGAGAGAACAACTTGCATAGAAAGGGGCATCTGTGAATGCTCCCCGTTATACCTAACACTCCCAATACTCCATAGCACAAAATGGTGTACGCTTCATACCCCTTACTCATACTCATCAACCTCATACCTCCCCTCGGCCCTCTGCGTACTACACCACTCCTCGCTCGCCAACCCCCTCTCCTTCCTCCTCACAAGCGCCACCGCATCCTTACACCAATCGCACGCAAAGTCACACGCGGGCACCTCTTCATCACCAAAATAATTCGCAACCAAGCGATGCCGACACCGATCCGTCGCCTCACAGTATCCGACAAGCGTCTGCAAGCTCTTGGCCCGGTTCAACAACTGCTGCTGCTGCGCGGCCACGGCCCCGCCCTTGGTAGACTGACGCGCCGTATCTCTAGCCATCATGTTGGCCGTGCGATCCCGATCTTCACGGCCATAGTACAAGATACAAACACTTGCTTTCCCGTCACGGCCCGCGCGCCCAGCTTCCTGATAGAAGCCCTCGAACGATTTGGGGATTTGCCAGTGGACGACGAAGCGGACGTTTTCCTTGTCGATGCCCATTCCGAAGGCGGTCGTGGCTACGACGACGTCGTACCCGGCCTTGTTGGCTACCCAGTTTGACAGTGTTTTTGCGCGCTCCGAGACAGAGAGGCCGGCGTGGTAGGGTTTGGCGCCTATGCCGTCTGAGCAGAGGCGGGCGGCGAGGGATTCACAGTCCTTGCGGAAGAGGGTGTAGATGATGCCTGGCACGTTGTCGGACCGCTGTTTCTGTGTTGCGAGCTGGCTGGCTCGTTCGGGGTTGGCGGCCCGTCGGGCGTGTGTGCTTTTGAGCCAGGTGAGGAAGTTGTCATAGTGGTCTTCTTCGTCGGATTTGAAGCGGACTTCGTAGTGGAGGTTGGGTCGGCTCGTGCTCATGCGGAAATTTTTTAGCTTGGTGGGGTCTAGGGCTAGGGTTGTGATGATGTCGTCTCGCACGCGGGCTGTGGCTGTGGCGGTTAGGCATATGACGGGTACGTCTGGGAACTCGGTCTTGAAGAAGGAGAGTTGTTGGAAGGAGGGTCGGAAGTCGTGGCCCCATTCGCTGACGCAGTGAGCTTCGTCGACGGCTATGCGAGCTAGCTCTCGTTGGGAGTGGATCACGCGTAGAATTCTGCGGAAGTTGTCGCCTTGACAGAATTCAGGGGTGACGTAGAGGAGGCGGGTGAGGGGGTGGCCACATTGGAGGTCTGCTATGATTCTGCTCTTGTCGGCTGGCGGTGTTGTGCTGTTTATCGTTTCGACACGGATGTTGGCATTGCGCATGGAAGTAACTTGGTTGTTCTGGTCTTCGTTGAGTATTGTCGTAATCCTTCATGTGCTGAAGGACATACCATGAGTGCCAAAAGTGGAGATATCACAATGGTGACTTGCCGAGTTAGCATATCTGTCAAATTTGCACTTGATGTACCACACACTTCCGAAGTCAACCACAGCTGGAAGTTGGTAGCACAAGCTCTTTCCAAAAGATGTCGCGGCTTGCAAGAAGACATCTTCGCCTTCTAGCGTAGCTGTGATAACTTCACGTTGCAAAGGCCTGTGACCAGAGATCAGCATACACAGCCTATAAGCAGGGTTATAGCATACCGGAAATCTGGTTTCTTAAATACTCTCCTCAGTGTAAAGTCAAGGTTTGAATATGGTCGATTCCTCTGGGCTGGCATGATTTCCTTTGCAACCCGAGTCTTCTTAGTGACAGCTTGTTCCTGGGCTGAGTGAGAGTCCGTATTCTCACCACCAAAGGTCAGATTGTATTGGCGGCTTGAAAAGAAGGCAACAACTCATGTTGACTTGGTCGGATGTAGTTGAGAGAGAAAGTGTCGTCTTAGGTAGGTCTGATACACGCGTTCCACACGGGAAGTGATGTTCATCGCGCTAGCACGTGCGTCTCCACTAGTTACCGGTACGGTCACAGGCGAGGGATTCCACGCTTCACCACGAACATTCAACAGCGAAAAAAACAGCAAATATCCAATATGCGACCTACGTGCTCATAAAGACATGTCGTACCCTATTATGGCGCTACAGTCGTCGCATGCTATGAATACCGTACAGAGGGACCCGCCGAAATAGACGTTTAGCTTCTACCGCAAAACTGACCACTTCATGTCGAATGCACACGAACTCTCGGCCCCTCCACCGAGCTTCGTGCTCAAGGATTTGTCTGGCTTCGCACCGAAGGACCGGTCTGTCATTGCAAGCAAAATAGCTAAAATCGAAAGGAAGGTCTTCCCCGCGATCGAGCACTTCAATTATGATGTCGAGCTCAAGAAGCACAACACAGGTGTGATTCTGGCCTTTAGGGAGAACAACACCGATACTCCGGTTGCATATCTCGTGTACCAGAGGATGAAGAAGTTAGCGTGGCTGCACAAACTTTGTGTCCTGGAACAAGAGAGGGAAAAAGGTCTCGGCAAAGCTCTCATTCATTCCCTTCGCCGCCACATGGAAAAAGGAGGCTGCCACACCATTGTGCTATGGGTTGACGAAAATCGCCAACCAGCCAGGGCATTGTACAAATCGTGTGGCTTTCAGCAAACCGAATGCCGGCCCGACTACTACGGTCCGGGGCGGACGGCCCTGAAGCTGGAATTGTCACTCGGGGAATTCCATTGATGCATTGTGGGTCGCGATCTCAACATCTTTCGCGCAAGTGTTCAAGTACTCGCACTTATCTTAGTTGTTTCTACTGGAAAGTATCTGCTAGGCATCTTTGTGTTCCCAGTGGGTACGAGAGGGTGAGGTGGCAGGACATTCCCCCCTTACCGTTACAGCCCCTCCACCGTCACCTCCATACATTCTTGACCTTTTTTCTGGATAGAATGTAAGGTATTCCCCACCCCGACGCGAAGACGCGTTACGAGTGCGATTGTAGATTTCTGGATTCCGAAGAAAGATGGCTGTGGGTAAGGGAAGACTTTTAGCATGGCTGCTCCTTCATCCACCTACGAAACTACCCTCTCGGATCTGTCGCGATGGCAATCTTACTGTAAGAAATCCAAACTCATACCCCGAGCTATGCTGATGAAATGGATAGTGCGATGGCGAATCTTCTCGCTTACATGACTTTCTTGCCGTTGCTGGTAGCCGCTTTACCCCAAGTGAACTACCCATTGAACGTGCAATACCCACCAGTCGCGCGTGTTGGAAGACCGTTTAGCTTTCAGTTTGCTCCCACGACGTTTCTATCATCGTCGGGATATCTCCAATACTCGTTGATTGGGAACCCTTCATGGCTATCACTAGACGACAATCGAACGCTTTCCGGAACACCACACTCTAGCGACCTAGGAACAGTGAGCTTCACAATCGTAGCAGCTGAAGCAGCCGGGGCTGTCGCCAATATGGATTCTCAGCTGCTGGTCTCTGGAGAAGCTGGGCCTACGTCGAAGGTGACATCTCGGCAATATTGTCCACGGCAGGCGAGATGTTGGGAACGGATAAGGTCGCTTTTAAACCATCGCAGCCATTCAGCATATCTTTTCCATCAGACACTTTCGATGCGAGCGAAATGACACTGTCGTACTCTGCCCTTCTCTCAGACCGGACGCCATTGCCCGCATGGATCAGCTTCGATTCCTCCTCGATACGGTTTGCCGGTACCACCCCGCCGACGGATTATTCGCAGTCAATCAGAATAGTTCTTATAGCGCGCGAGGAGCCCGGTTTCGCTGCCTCCTCGATATCTTTCACTATGGTCATCAGTGACCACACGTTGCTGTTCAAATCGTTTAGTCAGACAGTCAACGTCGCTACAGGAACAGCCATACGCATAGCTAAATTAAAGGACAAGCTCTACCTTGATGGTTCTCAGGTCGGAGACGATGACCTTCAGTCCGTCACCGCTGACTTACCCTCGTGGTTGTCTTTCGATAAGAGTACATTCGAGATCACGGAAACAGCGCCTTCGGGGCTTCAGTCGCAAGATCTCATTGTCACTGCCAAAGCCCATTCCGGAAATATTGCCCAGTACACTATTCACCTTCTCGTCCAGTCAGTGCTCTTTGCGGATGAGATCGACGCGTTAAAGCTAATGCTTGGACAACAGTTTGAGTACCAGATACCCCGTACTGTTCTTACGGAAGAGAATGAAAGCGTCACCGTCGATTTGGCAGCCTTAGGGAATTACCTACGATTCGATTCCCGATCGCTTACCATCTCGGGCACAGTACCTGTCGATTTTCCTATCCAAGACGTCCAATGCTCGCTCACGGCGATCTCTGATGATGGTGTTGGGAAGGAGTCACAAACTTTCCAAATCAAGGTCTTGGAGGCTGCGGGGGATGGCCCTAACCAAGCTTTTGATGATGGCATTCAGGCAGAACAAGGTTCTGATGGGCGGAAGACGGCAATCATAGCTGGTGCGGTTATCGGATCCATCTGCGGTGCCTTTCTGCTCGTTGCTCTTGCAATTTGCTTACGCCGAAGAAGAAAGCTTGCCAAGAGCTACATCAGCCCGAAGCTGCCGAGGAGCCCAAAGAAGTCTGAAATCTCGCGACCGATGTTCGTTCCGTATGGATCTCCTGAATTGGGCGAGACCGCCGAGCAAGATGAGGAAAAGGGCAAGGACACTCAAGACCCGTTTGTGGCGCATACATCGGAGGATCCTCCTAAGCTTGATCTGAATCGTGACTCGGGCATGTGGTCTCTAGACACCTTCAACGAGTCATCGTTTGGAATCTACAATGACACGGCTCCTTCGCAACACCCTCCAGATTCTATGAAGATACCAACTGAACTTGCCAAACGCGCATCGCAGAATTCGAACACCTTTCGGAAACACAGGCGGCGAACTACCAATGTATACCATGACCAAATCCACCGCAGTACAGGACTCCCTGTCAATCGGCGCATAACAGGAGCGGGCCATGGACGCCACACTTACTCTCCATCGCGAACCAATACAAACTTCTCCTCTATTCGACGGCCAATGAGTACGGGTTCCTACGCAACCACGAGATGCACGAGCACTTTCTCCACAACGCCTTCCGCTTTTCCACAGTCGCCTTCGGCAAGGAAGCATACCACGTTGGTCACCCCGACTGAGGTTCGACGTAGTATTCGGGTTGTGCCGGCATCGAGGCGCTCTAGTCTAGCTTATCGACGCACTGTTGATGAGAAGCGTAACTCATACATACGAAAACGAGCGTCTACTCAATCTCCTTTCTTCAGTGCGGATACACGTGCATCATCCTCTAGCTACCGATCTCCACCAGCCTTTATTGCCGAAGCACTATCTTCACCATGCCGGGTTGCATTATCGCCAACTACACGCAACACTATTGTGCGGCCGGATGACGATGTGGTAGCGGGAAAAGAGAAGGAGATACCGGTGACTCTACGCATTGTCAGACCTTCAGGTGATCACTTGGCAACACCGACACGGGAATTTCCCGGCAGCCTTCGGAAGAATCGAGCCAACCGTCCGTTGACAGCAATATCACCACCCTGTGATCGTATCGAGAAGAGTTATGCCAGGCCTGGGACTGCTATACTGTCTGGTGAGGGCAGCTTTGGTCGCCGAGCCAGTACGCGCCATAGCCTCCGAGCGCATGACTTAAAAGCCAGTCTGAATGACCTCACTGGTAAGAACAGGCTCGGAATCTTCCTGATGCGGTTTGCTAATTCATGTCCAGGCAGTAAGGTTTTCGAAGACGCCGAAATGAGCGATAGTGTCTACTCCGATGAAGAGAGGGATATCGAGGAAGCTGAAAAGCGATCAACAGTCAAACCCGGCCAATACACCCTGCTACCTCTGAATCTCGACCGCGTCGATACCGCACGCAATGGCAAGCGTGGGAGCAAAACTACAAAGGAGAAGAGCAAGCGTGACAACAAGAGGGAACTAAAACGTACGAGCGAACGAGAACCAACACCATACTACCCCAGATCAGAACACGAGCAAGGCGGCAAAGAAAATGCTTCATCAACATATACGCTCGGTCAACGAAGCTCACCAAGCAGAGTCGTGGACATTAAGGGCAAAGCAAGAGCCCTCTCTTCCCCCGAGCGACCCAAGCTACGTCAATCCACCATATCAGCAACCAAGGAAACACGAAAATCACACCGAGCAAGCGCAAACCGCACTTCCAAAGCGCCCTCCCATCAGGAAGCAACGATAGAACGCCACTCTCGCAAATCAATCCATTCACGTGCACAACCCCGTCAATCAAGCTCCGTCGTTACCCAAAAACCGCGCGACCGCTCACGCACGCAGTCCTCAGCGTACTCCTTCTTCGACGCCACCATCTTTGAGGCTACGGACGGAGCCAGCATCACACTACCGGCTGAGAAAACCAAGTCTTCACACCTGACGCGCGATCTCTCAGGAAATCTTACCTTCCACGGTGGAGACGGCTACAGTGACGATGAGGAAGAGCCAACGATTGAAGAATTGGGAAGTCGTAGTATTGGGTTTCGCACATCAAATGGACGTGTGAATCCTGTTGCGAGAGAGTCGAGGTTGGCGAGTTTACATCTCGCTTCTTCTCCCTCTTCTTCGCCGCCTGCGCCGCCGCCCAAGAGTCAGGAGAGACAGACTGTTTTGCCAGTGACTTCGTCGCCCGCGCCGATACCCGCATCTGTGTCTACGCCGAGTCTGGGCTTGTTCCCGCGAGAAAGTATGGGGGATGGGAAAAGGGAGCGTACACGGCTGAGTACTGTTCAAGCAAGGAATGGCGCAACGCCGGAACCGGAGGCGAGGAAGACGTGGGGAAATCTGAGCTTGAAGAGCATTGTAGGCAGGGGCAGTCGGTGGGTTAGTGGTGGGGGAGGGTATTGGGATAAGCAGAGGCGGGAGGACAAAGTTTTTATTTGAGTGTGGAAAGAGGTGGGAAAGCTGGGAAGAGCGGCAAAGGCGTCTTTGTTTCGTTGTTCTAGTTAGAAAAGCGTGCTCTTAAACCTTCTTAAACCTATGATGCACTTATGCTACCTAGCGACATCAATTCCTTTTTTCTTGTAAAGACCATATGCAAAAAGTCCGCGATTGGTCATACGACGGAGGGATGACACGACACGTGACAGCGAGCGAAAGTGGGGTGCAAGTGGATTTAGGGCGCATTGTTAGCGCGTGAGAGAGGCATCTAGAATCCGGGGTAACTATTGTCGTTCTCGCCGATGAAGTTGCGGGCACGAACTTATTTGCGTGGTTGGAGTACTGGGGATGAGACCAGAAGAGTCCTATGATTAATATTATCCCTGAGTCTGGATTCGTAGCTCTGTTGCGGGATGCGTCGCATCTCACACCACACGCGACACCGGCGCTCAGGTACCGTGACGTACCCACCGTTCCCCTCGTTCTTTGCAAGCCTCAGGAACCAGACATCCGACCACTAGCAACAACATGCCCAGAACGCCAGGTATGCAGTTGCCATGGCTGGAGCTGAGGGCGAATCTTCTAGAGTTTGTTGTTACACTAGGGTCCGGTCTTGGACGCGATATAAAGCGAAGCTCCTGCCAGCTTCCCCGCCTTTGCAAGATCCGGTCGCGTGAGATACACTGCGCCTTCCTTTGTCAAACCAACCCCAATAATCTTCCTCCTTCTCATCGTTCTCCGTCTGTGGCCATCGCTGTGACTCACGGTGCATTACAGGCCAGATCTGCAGGTACGCAATTCCGGTCACGTTGCTTCACGCAAGACGACGCCATGTGGTCAAAGCTCCATCACGAGACCATGTACTGACCCGCTTAAGCTTCTTAGAGTAGCTCCGAGCTCTCCGTATTCTGACTACTTCAACTCGACCTCTTCACACTGTTCCTTCCATCATACCCACACTCAATCAACTCTCATCAACTACATACATCAAAGAGTAAGTGTTTCTTTCCGTCTTGTCCACCACCCGCATTAAGGTTGTCACGCCACTGCTTGCTGCACTGCTTGCTGCTCAATGACCTCATACGAGCTCCAATATGCCTCATTACCGTAGATTGGACGCTGACCTCCTCCAGTGACTCGCTCGCACAAGTTCACTGACCGTGACCATGCCGGCATTGCCGACGGCACTGCTGAGCGTGATGCGAGACTCCCAAAGTACTTCGCCAAGTCCGGCCACGCCGATGCTGATCCGACCAAGACGAAGAAGGGCGGTAGCGGCAAGGGCAATTGGTGAGTACCTCTTACATCTCTTTGTGCCCAATCCGTACCACCCAGTCGAGCTATTGGAACCTACCGAGCCTTCTGTTGTCTTTGATTCACGACATAGAACGCAACGACTAACCATTCACTTATAGGGGCGCCGCCGGTGACGAGCTCGAAGACATCAGGCCCAATATGGCCAATGCCCGCCGTCGCAGCAATTCCTCCACGCACAACACGAAAGACTTCAAGACCAAGTTTGAGACCATCGAGACGGAGCCCGTGTTCGAAGAACAGCTCCATGGCCCCGTCGGTGAAGAGCTCGAGAAGCAGAGCACCACCTCCACCGACTTGAGCGTCGCCGACGAAGACAACGACAAGAAGTTGTAGGCGGATGGCTGTCTCGAAAAAGCGACATCGACGAACAAGGAACGATTGGAACTATACGTGGTCCTGGGCATGGCTGTAAGTTGACTGGCCAGTCAGCTTGTGGGAAGTCATTGCCGGACATGGGATTGTACAGGGGACATTGTCATCGCCATTCTCGGGCAAGCGGTTACACATCTATACTCTATTTCTCTGGGATGGATCCTACTGTATTTCCTACTACCATGACCGCTAAAGGAAGTACTCATGGTTAGTGTGTGGTGATGGCGGCGCTTTTGCTTCGGATATGGGGACTGTAACGATTACGAGAAATGATTAATGCTGAATGATTACAAACCCAATCTTTTGGTGTCTTGGATGCCTGTGGTCGTTGCTATAGCTTGAGCTACATTCGAAGTGCGACGACGAAATAGTCGATCTCACGGCTGACGGCTTGTTTCTCCATCTATCGTTTTGCTCTCTGTCGACATCAAACTCTACATGCTGCAGGCAGTATGGCTGGCATACAAGAAGGAAGAAACGACTGGCTCAAGCGCAGGCCTATAGACAGGAAGTGAGCGAACATGCTATGCGAAAGACGGCAGGAGCTGAAGTCATATCTGTTTAGTTGAGGAAGGCACGACCCGATTTTGCCGGCTGTGAGTAGAAAAATTATAGACATGCACTTTACCTACTCTAGTATGCCTTCTCTTTCTCAACTTATTATGTCTAAGAGATGCAGGCCCTTACTAATCTATGGTCTTGAATCGCGCACGAAACGCTGCGACACCTTGTAAGGATGGATGCGATTGTCTAGCGTGGCTTTTTGACTGACTACAACTTTTCTAATTTAGGTATATAAGCAAGTCTATAGCACTACTAGCTATAACTAGTGGCGGTAGTGTCCATAGGTCGCCGTGTCTGGTGTGGTGAAGAGGTCGAGTGAAAGCAAAGAGTTGTTAACTCCGCGTGCCCTGACTAGCCCGTCCTGATCCCTGTTGACTAAAGCGCCCAAACAGACGCATTCTTAGTTGTCAATCACCAACAACGCAGCGGAGAGCCAACACCATCACCGGCGCGCTCTTTCGCGTCTAATACCCATCTCTTCCGCATTGGTCATCATGTTTTCGCCCGAGGCTTCGATGCAGAGCGCGCGCAGCTCTCTGCGCAATCCCCGGCGACGCCCGCGAAACGACTCGGACGGGCTGCAGCAGCAACACCGACGGAAGCGCAGCAAGCTCAACGCCGACAGCTTCAAGGAGCCCTCGGACGCGCATGTTAATGGGCACGGGGCCGCTTTGATGAATGGCCATGCGGTCCAGAGTGTGGAGAACTCGGTGGTCCTGGTGGACATGCCCGTCCGCGAGAAGAAGGCAGCACCAAAGCGCGCGCCCAAAGAAGACAACGGGCTATACCTGGTGGGACAGCCTGAAAACGCTGCAAGTGCATCACTGCTAACCACGTTGCGTGTAGACGAAGAACGCGAACTACACGGTCAAGAAACTCCCCGGTTTCCCGTCTGCGCTGCTCCACCCATCGAGTACGCCGCAACCTCACCCCTCTCCCTGCGCCCTTGCTAACAGTCATTATTAGCTCCGATCTATGCGACCGCCCTCCCCTCCGCCGGCCTCGCACTTGCCCTCACCTCGGACCGCGCCCTTGTGTGGGACTACAGCGCCGCGAACGGCCCTACCAAGGTCGTCTCCCTATCCTTGAACTTCGGCCTGAGAGCATCCGAGCCTCTCCCGCTAGGTGCCATCGTTCGAAATGGTCCCACGAACGACTTCGGCGTCGTCGCAGTCGCGCCTTCGACTGGAAAGATCGGCTTCTGGGAGAACATCGACAGCGCAGATACCCGAAGCCTGTACCCTCAGCGCCAGCAGGGCGTCGAGGGATTCGTGAAGCTGTACTCTGGAGAAACCATAACCAATCTGATCGACGTCGAGCACGCTGGCTACGTCCTTGTCTTCAGCAGCGGCCGGCTCGCACAGCTGACCCTTCGGGATTCCCAAGGCAGGCCGAATATCGCAACGACCATCCTGAGCGCACCAAATGGATCTAGCGGCAGCTTCTTCAATTTCAAGGGGCTTCTAGGAGGCTCCATCCGCAAGACCATCGCGTCAGTCAAGGCTCGAACGTCGCAATCGAAGGGTCATATGGAGGTCATCTCAGTTACGCGGAACGGGCTGTTCCAAACGTGGGACTTGAGCTGGTCAGGACAGCACAACCATCAGCGCGATGTGGACGTACATGATGGCATCTTGTCGGCAGTCCAAGCAGACACTGCGCCCGAGACGCGCAGCCAGCAGGATGTTCACGTGCTCGATTTTGCCATCATGGACGACCAGCAACAGAGTCAAGATACTGTCAGTGTTCTTGTCTTAGTGGCGCTATCCGGACGCGAATCTTTGGACTACTTTCTCCTCGAGGTGCATCTATCCAGCATAGTGGGCACAATCAGCAGGGCCATACCGATCCGCAACTTCCACCAATCACAACTACCTAAAGAAGCTATGGGTACCCTTCTACTTCCGCAACCTGGACACACCGCATATGTGCAGTTTCCAGGAGCCATGTTCATCACATCGCTAGCTCAACCGGAAGAAAGCCCCGAAGCCCAGTTGCTCGCAGATTCAGGACATATCAGTCTGCCTTTTCAGGACACTGTTTATTTCCACTCAGGCGTGGCGGTTTCTGGCCATGCCATGGAACTTTCCTCGCGGAAGGACCGAAGAGCAACAGTCCTTGTCTTCGTGCAGGAATTTGGACTTCTGCAAATTGACACCTTACCCCCGACGACGGACGACCAAGAGAAGGATCGGCTGAAAGTCACGGCGCGCAGCAAGCTTGAACAAGCCACTTTCTTCAGCACCACCACAGGCAATATCATAGACTTCTCCATCAAGTCGCGTTTCTCATTCTCGGAGGAAGAGACTGAACAAGCTGCCCTTGCTATCAGCGCCGGCATTCTGAGCTCCTCATTCGAGTACCTAGAGAAGGTGACCTCTTCACTGGATGACCAATTCCGGAAACGAGCCTACGCCCTCCGGATCTTGATATCTCAGCTACAAACTGAATATCCTACCGTCTCTTTCCAGACGAAATGGCGGCTACTGTGGCATGCGGAAAAGCTTGCGGCTACACACAAGCTGTGGAACTGGTATCAGGACAAATTATTGGACCAGCAGGGCCATCCAGACGCATATCCAGAGAAAATCCTCATGCATGACATAGTCAGGGCCTTGAACGAACGCTACAAGACCGCTATCGACCCTCAGCTTGGCGAGACTGACAGTATCCGACAGTTCTTTCTCAAGGATGTCGATTCTATCCAAACTCTCATTCCCTGGGGTTGGTTCTACCTGCGTGCTTTCTACATAAAGCAAAGCAAAGAGACACGATCGATCATGCAGAGGCTTAGCGAAGGGACTGATGTCATGCTTGTCACTTTAGATACAGCCTTCGACTTCCGGAAAACTAATATTGAGTCATATGGTCTTGAGCCCGATTGTCTTGATGACAGCATTCTGAAGCCGGCACATGGATACGACATGCTACCCGCTTTCTGGACATCATCGCACAATATCGTTAGCTCGATTCGCAGCCTTATTGACGTCGGTCGCAATCTCGCGGTGGAGAACTATGAGGAGGGCTATCAAGAAATCCTCGCGCAGAAGATCGGCCAAGACAATCCCCGTTTGGTCAAGCTAGGATGCCGAACTCACATCGAACGTTTCCAATGGGCCCTCGCCCAGAGCGACGAAAAGACCGTAGCCATGGGGCGTAGCCTCAAAGATGAATGGAACAATAACGTCCGGCCAGCGCACATCATGGGTCTTATGGAGATTGGGCTCCCTACCGAGGGAATGACACTCGCGGAGCAGTATCATGACATGCCTACACTTGTCGACCTGATCAGGGAAGAGTCCAACTGGCTCGAGTCTGAAAAGGCAAACACCCGTAGCAAGATGGAGCAAGCAGAAAGCACTGTCAAGCTCAACAGGATCAAAGAGCGGATCCGCGGATACTTTGAGACGTACGGCGACACTTGGGCAGTGGCTTTTTATTCAAAGTACATCAAGGAGAATCAAGCGGACCAGCTGTTTACGAAAGATTACCTCAACCAGCCAGCGCTGACAAAGTTCTTACGCGCAGAGCCGTCGCGTGTTCGACTTGCATGGATCAACGAGGTGTGTGGCGAGAAGAACTACGATGCAGCTGCTGAGGCGCTGTACGAAGCAGGCTCGCAACAAGAAACCAACTCATGGTGTCAACGCGTGGAGTTCTCGATGGCCAAGCTCGCATTGCTTTGCAAGAACGAGGCAAAGCATGGCGGCAATCAGCAGGCAGTATCTGATCCAGGTGTGGACCAGACGAAAGCAGCAAAGGCACGCCAGACTATGGTCAGGAGCATCGCGCAGCAGCTCGAGTACACAAAAATCCAAGAGGAGGTTTACGCACGACTCCTTCCAATCATCACCGGAGCCCTCGACGACGATTCGGCCGTGGAACTGTTGATGGCCGAGTATGGCCAGGGTCGTCTGAGAGACCGGCCTGCGCATCAGTCCATTCTCAAAGAGGGCTTTGAGAGCCTCGTTCACCACAAGGTCATTGATCCGGCTCTCATGGTTGACGTCCTCACTCTCATGAACGCCGACGATAGTGAAGAGGGTACCACCTTGCTAGAAGGGGACGAGTTCATCTATGCCTTCCGGGTCCTTTGCGTCAGCTGGAAAAATATACATCGAACAACTCGCGACGGTATGTTGAAGCTTGTCTGGAAGCGACTATGCATCAAAGAGGACTGGGCTGCTATCAATGAGACCAAGGATGTGGCCGACGCAAAAATACAGGACACCTTAAAGCACACAGCTGTAGTAAGGGCATTGCGAAGCATTGTCGGGTCGGCCGGTGAGTTGATCATTTCCAAGCATTACGGTACATTTACTAACCTATGCCCAGCAAAAGATGCCAACGCGAGACTTTTGATGCCGAAGGGTGTGCAGAGTCTGCTGGGTGCTGGAGGCACACACGGCGAATTATGTGTCAGATTCGCGGCCGAAGACCTACGCGAGCCGATCATCAAGGACAACCTCTTGGACGACGACATCCTCCGCGAGCACATCACGAAGCACAGGCTCACCGAGTGGTTTGTACAAGCTTTCAACGTCAGCAAGACGATGTACTACCAGGGCACTGGACAACAGGGCAAACCCCAGACTGCGCCTGGAGCACCCCAAATCACCAGTAATGGAGGGCCGCCGGAGATGGATGCGGAGATGGCCCAGGAGTCTGCCGGCTCGGAGACCTTTGACGGCGACGAGGAAAGCGGCAACGAGCAAGACATCGAGATGCAGGATTCGTAAAAAATCATTAGACGGCCGACCATTAAGGTTGTGGGAATAGTGATTCGGACTTTTATTGGATGGATGGTGTTCGGAAACTGGGCGAGCAGTCAAGCATTGGGCACGGTGTTTTCAAAACTTTTTGCCTGACAGTACACGCATGCGCAAGCACAGCGCATGCCTATTGTTTCCTTTGTCCCTACGTTTGTATTTGTAGCGACGGGTAGGCGCCTTTCAACTAAAGTCGTCATTAAGAGTGGAGCGTTTGACGCCAATGTACAAAATTCAGCGTTTGCGTTCGGGGGAATGCATGAATGCGACCATGAATAGTGACTTGCATAACCGCGTTGACGGACAAGGGTCTCGACTCTGCGTGGGTGGAGGTCACTAGAGGCGGGAAGGTGTTCAATTTGTGCGGTGGGGACCTAAGCCGTGTAAGGGCGGAGTGTGGCTTGAGCGAGATGGCGCGGATAGGGAGGCGAGCCAATCAGATGCGCGTCGGTAAGAGCCGTTGCCAGCTTGGGCTCTAGGTTGTGATGAGGCCGGATTAACGGGGCACTGGGTGTGGGTGACAGTTGGTGCCAGGTGGGATGGCGAGTGCAAGCGTGGTGGTTGTGGTTGTGAGAGTGAAAGGCGATGGGTGACGGGAAGCTGGTACCTAGGAAGGATGAGGAGCCGCAGTCGATGGCTTGGCAGTGTTGTGAGGCGAGCAGCGGTGAGGCTGGTGCGGCTGGTGCTGTGCCAGAGAAACAAGGCCAATAGATACCCGAACTCAATAAGAGGAGGACTCACGTGTTGTTGTACCTGGCCCGCTGTCGATTCACGATAGCGATTCAAGGGTTGGTGCGGTACTGGGTACCTTTCCTGTTCCGCGTGCCTTGGGCTCGGCGCATGGGCTGCTTTTGGTGTGGGCAGGCGCTGCAAGGTACAAGTGACCGTACAACAAGGACACTGTGGGCGTGCAGTGCGAGGGTGAATACGTGAATACTGTGTATACCTAGGCACAGTAGGTACTGGGCCTGGACTAGCAGATGCACCCGTCTCCATGCGGGCTGGCGCAAATAGCTCTCCAGTGCTCGCAGCAGGGCTCCAGTGAATCTGAATGCTGAAGTGAGTGCTAGCGGCTTGTCGGATGGATTAAGCGGCTGTCCTGCCTGTCCTGCGCTGTCCTGCTAGCGCACGCCCCATGTCGCTCCTGCCCTTCCCCTTCTCCACGTCTTTTCCACCTCGAGTCGGCCGCTCCTCTTCACCACACCCAGCCCACGTCCATTCTTCGGTTCGCGACACCGCTCCCCTCCCCCGTTGCTTCGTTTGCTGCTCGCTGCAGCACCGTCGCCCGCCTCGCCCCGCCAAGTGTCGCCGCCCCGAGGACGCGGAGTCGCGTTCGCCAGCTGCATAGCCCCGGCCTTGCTACCGAACCACGGCTGCTCCGCTCTGTCACAACCACACCCACACCACTGCCTCTCCCACCACTGCCACGGACCCCCACCCGTAACAGCGAGACGCCGATACCATGGCAAGCGGCAGCACGAGTTCGAACGTCGTGGGCGTGCACTACCGCGTCGGCAAGAAGATTGGCGAGGGCAGCTTTGGCGTCATCTTCGAGGGTACCAACCTACTCAATCAACAGCAGGTCGCCATCAAGTTCGAGCCCCGGAAGAGCGATGCTCCCCAATTGCGCGATGAGTATCGCACGTACAAGATCCTTGTAGGCTGCCGTGAGTCTTCCTCCCCCTTTACTGTCTGTTACGTCGTAGCGCTGGCGAAGGAACGTGTCTGTTTGTGTTTGAGCGTCATGGAGCGTACAGGACTGCAATTTTGCGTGCAGACAATGGTCTGGTATATGCTGTCAGCGTTGGCGCCTGCTGTCGTCGCTGCCGGGCAATATTGCTTTCCTGGTTTCACATCGCCAGCACGGCCTACACCCCTACATGCTTGGGCACATGCACATCTGCCGGAAACACGACTGACTTCCCGCAGCGGGGATCCCTAATGTCTATTATTTTGGTCAAGAAGGTCTGCACAACATCCTGGTCATTGACCTCCTAGGTCCCAGCTTGGAGGACCTGTTCGACCACTGCAACAGGAAGTTCTCCATCAAGACCGTCGTCATGGTAGCCAAGCAGATGGTATGTCTCGCTGTTATCCATCTTCACACCATCTGCTTACATTCTCTAGCTCTCGAGGGTCCAGACCATCCACGAGAAGAACCTCATCTACCGCGACATCAAGCCCGACAACTTCCTGATCGGCCGCCCGGGCTCCAAGAGTGCCAATGTCATCCACGTCGTCGACTTCGGCATGGCGAAGCAGTATCGCGACCCCAAGACGAAGCAACACATCCCCTACAGGGAGCGCAAGTCCCTCTCCGGTACCGCTCGATATATGAGCATCAATACCCATCTTGGGCGCGAGCAGTCCCGTCGCGACGATCTCGAGGCTCTTGGGCACGTCTTCATGTACTTCCTACGCGGTGGACTGCCCTGGCAAGGTCTCAAGGCTGCTACAAACAAGCAGAAGTACGAGAAGATTGGCGAAAAGAAGCAGACAACCCCCATCAAGGACCTGTGCGATGGTTTCCCTGGTATGTTGACTACAGTTCGACGGTTCTCAATGTATGCTAACAATGTGCAGAGGAGTTCAACAAGTACCTCAGCTACGTCCGCAACCTCGGCTTCGAAGACACCCCCGACTACGACTACCTGCGTGAGCTCTTCACGCAGGCCCTCAAAAGCACCGGCGAGGTCGAAGATGGCGAATACGACTGGATGAAGCTGAACAATGGCAAGGGCTGGGAGGTTCTTAAATCGCATCCTTCAGCTGTGCAGGCGCTGCACCACTCCAACGCCAACCCGAACTCGTCTATGGCTGTGAACATGCAGGGTCAGCAACACAGGCAGCAGAAGACGCATCTGCCCATCGACCACCACCGCTTGAATGAACCGCTCCCCAAGCCTGGCGCGACTCGCGCCCAGCCCGGAAGAAGTCCAAGGGACAACATGAACCGTGATTCGCAGGTGAAGAGGAAGAGCATGGGCGAGCTTGCGCCACCGGAAGCGGCATCCACGCAGGCGCAGTTCCAACACAGCCAACCCAACCTGGCAGCGAACAACCGCGCTGCACCGGCTACCAGTCCAAACGCCCAACAAGCCAGGCAACAAACTCAGGAAAAGCCCAGCTTCATGCAAAAACTTGCAAACGTCCTGTGCTGCGGCGCCAGCAAGTAGTAATCGCGGCCCGACGAGCTTGGTTTCTGTCCCTTTGCGTTGCATCCCGGAGTCCGTTCTTTGAGCGATAGTATTTCCTTGGTCACGTTTCTTCCTGTATAGGTATCTTGTAATGATTGATAGACGGGATCGAAAATCTCCTTCCACGGTAATACTTATGACGACCGACCGACCGAACCGCCTCCCTCCACGAGCCTGGATCCCTGATCACTGCCGAAGACAACAAATCACCATTCTCTTCACCTCTGCGCTCCTGCGTTGCGAGCCTGTATCGGCTGGCAATACCCGTGGGAGTGGTTTTGTTTGGGCGCTTAGGGCGTTGCGGCGTGCTTGAGGAGGCTCGCACTTGTGACATTCCAATTTCAGTATTCATTTTGGAACGCGGAAAATATAGCATGTAAAGGAGTCTTTTTCTTGAAGGTCCCGGGTAGATGCTGTATGGTGTGTACAGGGAGATGGGCCGCGTGTTTAGTTCAGGTGGAATAGTCGAGGAAATAGACGAAACTCACTACATACCAAACGCTTAGTTTTCTTGTGACATGCGCCGTCTCTAACAACTGGGTCGGCAGATGTAGTAGGCAAGGTGGCAAGTAACCATGGAACGCCTCTGAAGGAAGCTAGGAGGGGGGGTGTGATCATAAAGCCAGGGAGCTATGGCCCTCTCTACGTATGTGATTGGAAGGTGCTTTAACAACGGGCAATCCATGACTCCATAGCTGTACCTACCTATAGCGCAGGAACTGGACAGCAGCTTGGCCTCTGCAAGTTCTCGTATTTGTCTTCTCACTTCAAAGCGCACGCCTACTATCTGCCTGTTGCCTGTCCGACTCGAATTTCGTCGGCTGCCCGGATTCCACACGTGAGGTACCCGCCGCAGGGTCCAGTTCGCGACTTCCGCCAACAAGGAAATTGAGCTCGTCCGCGCGGCCCTGGCCATTCTATCACCCGCACCCTCTCCTACTACCGGCTCATTTACGGACCGCGCCTTGCGACAGTTGCGATGGCGTCGGGACGCGATGTGCGCGATATGCTCGGGCTGCCTGCTGCCGGCGGTGATGCGCCAAAGGCAGCAGGCGCGGCAGGAACAGCGGCGCAGGCACAACAGAAGCGGCCCAAGCCTGCGGGAGGGAGCAGGAAGATACGTACGTTTGGCAACTCTTACGTCTTTCCTTGGGAACTCGTCAAAAGGTCGAGACTGACTCTCATTCGACCAGAGGGCGTTGCGCGCGAGGTTGCTGCGCTGTATGGCGAACGGCCGCCGCCGGTTGCTGTGTACGAGGAAAAGAAGGCGTACAGGGCGAAGAGACAGAGCACAGGGCCCGCGAAGAAGTGGTAGGTTTGCGACGCCGAGGGGGAGGGGAGCGTGCGTGGATGGGATGGGCTAATGGAGACACAGGATACAACAGCCCTTTACGAACCCAGCACGCGCCGATGGCCTCGTTCTCAAGCATTGGCGGCGCAAGCCCACGACCGCTCCACCCGTCCAGGAGTCTGAAGATGCGCCGATGGAGGAGGGCGACAACACGGAGACCTTTCTCGAATCATGCGCCGACTACGCCAAGTACGACATCAAAGTCGACATGCCAGGCTTCACCGACGAGGAGTACGACAAATACCTGCGGAGTGACGACTGGAGTCGCGAGGAGACGGACTATCTCTTTGAGGTAGTGAGAGACTACTCCTACCGATGGGCTGTGATATGGGATCGCTACGGGTTCGAGCCGCAACGCCAGCTTGCACCAGAAAACGCGAATGGCGACGACCAAGCACTAGCAGCCATGCCATTTGCGCCATCAAAGAAGCGAACGTTGGAAGACCTCAAGGCACGCTTCTACGACATCTCGGCGAAGCTGATGAAGCAGCGCATACCGGAGGTCAATATGGATGCAGACCAGTACAGCACCTACGAGATGCTCACTAAATTCGATCCGGTCATGGAGCGAAATCGGAAGATGTTGGCGACAGCACTCATCAACCGGACAATGGACGAGGTCAAGGAGGAAGAGTTTCTGCTCACCGAACTCCAGCGCATCAACATGGCAGCCAACCGTCTTGACGCGGAGCGCGAGGAACTACGAGCACGGCTGGACGCGCCACCACAGAACCAACAAGTCTCCGCTGGCCTCCAGGCCTTTACCTCATCACAGGCCCTTCACGCGCTCTTCCAACAACTATTTCAACAAGACCGAAGCAAGAAACGCGCCACCGGAGGTGGCTCTGTGCCTGGCAGACTTAGTCTGTCCGCGAACGACATGGTGCACACTCCTGGATCTGCTCAACAACAACTTTCAGCAGCGAACCGTCGGCAGAGTCTGGCACAAAATCAGCAGCCCGCGGCACAAACACCCGTCAGGTCACTCTCCCCACACCAGGAACACCGCTTCAATGTCTCGACGCATGAGAGACTTACATCAGGCGTCACGTTTGGCTCCGACAGGTTGCTTAAGATGCGGCAAGCCAAGAGCAACGTGCAAACCGGTAAAATCAGCCAAATGCTGGCCGCGCTCGGTGTTGCAGACGTCGTCCCGATACCCACCAGCAAAGTCGGCGAAGTCTTTGAGCAGCTTGTCGCGAAAGTTAGTAGACTGCTCGATGTTCGCAAAGTGCGTGAGAAGGAGGAAGGGGAATGCAAGGTTTTGCTCGCCATGAAGGAACGGCGGAATGGCAGCGGTGGTGGTGAGGAGCGGCAAGCTAAATCCGAAGTCCCTGATAGTCAAGAAACGCCTGATATTGATGTCGATGGGGAAAATGAGGAGGATGAGGATGATGTCAATAAGAATTATGGAGATGATGCTGAGGGCGAGGCGGACGACAACGACAATGACAACGATGCTGATAACCCGGAAGATGATGCGGAAGGCGAGGAGGATGAGGGCGGGTTCAATGTCGAGGATCCGGATGACGATGGGGATGTGGACGCGGAGGGGGAAGACGAGAGTAGTAAACAACAGAGTCGTGCCACTAGTCAAGGCGTGACAACAGCGCAGGGGCATAAGAGGAGTGCGAGTGTATTCTCGCAAGGGAGTGCGCAGAGTAGCAAAAGGGCTAGGCAGTAAAGATTTGGGTTGTTGTGTTTTGGAAGCATAGCGATGGTGTTGTGTATGTTTTTGTCAAGATGGGATATGAGTAGTATTTCTTGCAATATATCAACACATAGTTAGTCGTTATACTTATTAAATATGGCTTTCCTATGGAAAATACATATCAGTGCTTATATCTTCGCCATCGGCGGTTCCTCCGGCTCCAATGACCCTTGGATCATCAAGGGCGGGAGTTCTCCTGTAGATATATTGTCTAATTGATGGCAGGAAAACAGAGACTCAAATCCCATCATGGTCATCTGTCACAGTAATTGACTAAATGAGATGAGGACCAATAAAACGGACTTGAAACTGTACATGGAGAGACGTGATAGCGCCGAAGAAGGGAGGGACGCACGTGTCGGGAGGTCTAGCCGCTTTGGGAACGTACACCTGGAGTTTCCGAAGCCCATTATCCAACTTCAAGATCCCCAAGTGATCAGCTCACCAACACTCGACTCCGCGCCACGATCAATCCCTCGCGGGGCATACCGACCGCCAACATGTGGAAACCAACATTACTGCTCGCCGCAGCGCTGGCAGTCCCATCCCAAGCGCTCCACTTCTTCATGGACGGTGCGGTCCAGAAGTGCTTCTATGAGGAATTGCCCAAAGACACATTAGTTGTTGGTACGCCATACTCTTACCTCCAAGCTTCCATACACAAAGTTCCTTCAGAAGTACACTGAAAGAGCAGTCAGCTAACACACCCCCAGGCCACTACCACGCCGAAGTCTGGGAGGACGCGACCAAAACGTACCAAACCAAGCCCGACGTTGGCGTCTTCGTGACGGTGGAAGAAACGTTTGATAACAACCACCGCATCATCGCGCAACGAGGCTCATCCGAGAGCCGCTTCACCTTCAGCGCCGCCGACAGCGGTCAGCACCGCATCTGCGTCACCCCCCAGAACGTACCGAGCGGCGGCGGCGGCTGGCTGGGCTCGGGCGTACACGGCACTGTCCGGTTTACGCTGGACATGGCGATTGGCGAGACAAGCAGGATCGAGAGTACGGATAAGGACAAGGTGCAGACGCTAGTGCAAAAGGTGAAGGATTTGAATTCGAGGTTGCAGGATGTTAGACGGGAACAGGTTTTCCAGAGGGTACGTTTGTTTGCTGTCGCTTTGCAAGACCCATGTTGGGATAGATTTTGGCTAACGTTGTCCTATTGCTATAGGAGCGCGAAGCCGAGTTCCGTGACCAGTCCGAACACACCAATTCGCGCGTCGTTCGCTGGACGCTGATTCAGCTGGTTGTGCTGGGTGTGACATGTGTCTGGCAACTGTCGCATTTGCGTGCTTTTTTCATCAAGCAGAAGCTTACTTAGCGGTTTATGAGCATGATGCGGCTGCAGTTACCGGCGCGCTGATGGGCGATCGTGGAGGTGATGGCTGGCATGCTACTATAGGGTCGGTATACGTCTGCTTGCCTTTGTCTTGTAGGATATGGCGTTTGAACTAGGAGATTTCGTCCCGGTTGGCGATTGTGGACTGTTCAATCAAGCCTCGGAATGTCAAACATGTTTTATGCAAATATTACAGCGGTTTTCTTTTGCCTCCTGGAGCACTCTCGCATCTTCGGCTCAGGATTCCTGGCGTTTGCCTACCCTTTTGGTTCTATAACATTACGCTAAAAGATATACATCTTCTCGTTATTAACTGCTACCCGCCGGTGCGAAACTCCTTGCGCATCCTAGGATACTATCAATGAACAAACGCAAAGCCGCAAAGTAGAACTCTACAAGTCAGCCAATGTACAAAGCAAGGGCATAATACCTACCCTCTCCATGCACCAGTGATCCTAATTACCAAGGCTTATGCCGATTAGCTATACCGATGCCTTTGAGAACTCAGAAAGCATTGACGATCACCAGTCTACTCCTACCTCTAATCACACCATCGCCCCCATCCTATCTTAAATTCTCGATAACCAACTAAAGTTCTCTTAGAAAGCAAAGTGATAGAGTCGTGACCGCTCCAACTGCGCATCACTTCCTAGGCACATGAACGGTCAAAACAAGCGTCGTCGCCGTGTCATGAAGAAAGAACATACCAGTACCGCACTATATCCAGAATGGGACTTTACCTATATTCGTAGCAAAACCCCTCCTATCCCTTACTTACCTACCTATGTTCGTCAAAGCAAAGCAAAGTATACACCACATCTATCCGTACTCTTATCGCGAGTAAGAAGAAGAAGTGTTACAAACAAACACAACACTAGCTATAAAAACATTGCTCTAAATCTTTAAGCAAGCAGAAACTACAAAACTTACACCGTTGTTTCTCCACACCTACGTAGACAGCTTCCATTCTCACGTGTTTCGCCACTCCACGCTACGCATCCCAGCACCAACACGATGGGATGGGCAAACACACAAATTGCGATACCCAGAAACGCACACAATCCCAGTACCCACACCCACACCCACATGCCCATTTACCTTTTATCGATCCCCAATAATCCCCATCCCGATTCCGATCCCGATTTCACAATCCCAACACCAACCAACCAACAATCGAACCGCATCGACGGTAGGGTAGGTAGCCAGTAGCGTACCACTTTATTAACTCACTGTCACGTTTCCCCCCCCCCCCCCACCCACCTGCCGTCCCGTCACACCCGAGACCCGTCCGAACCGTTGTACCGAAATTTCCTTCACTTTTCGAATAATCCAGATTGTCTGTCGTATGAGCCACAGCAGTGAAGTGGCAGGGGACAGGGTCACCTCGCTTTGAAATCCAACCCGTTGGCACACACACACACACAACAAAAACATGGATGCTCCCCACCCGGCTTGCTTCTAGAACACCAGGATTTTTACTAAACATTGGGATTGGTAGTGTGGCATGTGGTTTTTACGCGCAATCGGAGTTGGAGACGGGAGTGGAGTACCTACATCATTGGTGTTACCACCGGCTACGGCACCACCGCAAGCTGGGTCCAGAGCCTATCCGGCTGGGCATTATTACGGCGGCAGGTGGCAGCGTGTTTCATTAGACACTGGGAGGGGAGGGCTAGCTGGCTGCTAGTGCCGTACGTGAATCTGTACGAGGTCTTTTGGCTGTGATATCCTTGGGTAGCTGTGTCGTGCAAGTCTGAATCTAGGGCGAAAGCTATGCTCAGCTTCTGTGAGAGGGATCGATGAAGTCGACTAGCTCTGGTTGATGACATCGGCGCGTCCGATGGTGCGTATGGCGCAGTTCACAGAGGTAGTAAAGTGCGCATAGTTTGAAGAAATCTTGTACTTCTGGGTATCTAGGCTAGCTATTTACATATGGTACACTGCGTGCGCATATCTATTTCGCCTATTGTGTGTTGATACAGTATTGCGAGGAATGAAATTCAGAAAGAGACTGAAGCATCGCTCGAGGCTAGAGGTTGAAGATCGAGAAGTTGCACATATTAACAATACCCGAAACGAGCCATGGACAATGAGAAGGTATTAAGAAAATTGAAAGGTTCCCAAACCCAGGCTGGAGAGAGCCAGGACGCCGTCTAGAATTTCGTCACTTTTTCAATACACATATAGAACCATCTCTTTCGTAAAAACCATTTGTCCCATAAATCCCGCTGGCTAGTAACTTTTCCGCACGTAAACACAAAGAGATAAAAGGTCCGAAAAAGGTGTAGAGTACAGTCGAAAGTCGAAAAAAGTGAGACAAAAACGCCAATTGATCCAGTTTCGGCCAGCGACAACTGGATGCGATGCAGCACAGGGAACTCGATTAGAACCGCGGTCGCAGCCTCAGACGATCGGGATTGTAAGGGACGCGGAAGTGAGCGCCCTCGCTGGACGCGGCCATATCCGCTCACTCTTGCGGTTCGAGGCCGCCCGAAAAGATTTTTCGTGCGTCGCACACGTCCTGGCAGGGTGAGGTGCATATTCTTGGAAGGTCTGCGGGTGTTCTGGAATGTGCGGATCATAGCGGTAGGGCCGTGGGTTCCGCGGGAGTCGGCTAACTCCGCGCATGTCATCGGATACGCTCAGTCATGGTTTCCTCCGCGTCTCCGATGCTTCCCGGGGAAGTCGACCTCAGGATGTACAACGCGCTGCGAAAAAACGTTAGCAAGTCTGCGGCTAATGCTTGCGTGTCTGATGGATTCTTACCATATGCCGTGTCAATGCATCGTTACGCGAAAAGGTCTTTTCCTCGACGCACAATGCGCATCGAACCTTCTGCTTCCGCGCGTTATGGATGGTATCCTCGTGGCGAGTAAGATCGTAAGGCCGAGAAAATACCGTGTTGCAAGGCTTGCCGGTCGTGGGGTTGATGCGTTCACACTTATGAGGCCCTGCTTGCGAGTTGCGCTCCAGGATAGCCGCTGACGTCATAGCCGTGCTGAGATTTGCATTTCGATGACCCTCACGTTTGTGCTTCTGAAGCTTCTGTGGAGTCTCGAAACGCTGGGAGCAGCCATGGTACGTACACGAGTACGTGCCAGATTCTGCAGCTGATGATACGGGCTTTGTCAGATAGCGCTCGGACAAAACGCTGTTTTGGCTGCCATTCGGTGGCTCAGCTTCGCTCGCACTTGACTCCATGGAAGTCAAGTGCGCTGGGAATTCCGGTGTTTGATCGACAGTCGACGACATGGTGTTAGGCGTTGACCGGTACTGAGATGTCGTCAGGGGTACTCCGTGGATGTTGTTTTGGATTGCTGGTGTGGCAAAGTTGAAGTTTGAATTTTGCTGTAGCGATGGAGCGGAGGCGGCTGAGAAATTAGGCGAGAACTGAGGTGTTGCCCAACTGTCGCGACGGTAGGATTGTGCTGATGTTGTGTCGAAGTTGGACTGGGTGGCGTTTCTATATTGGTCGCCACCGTTGTATTGGCCGTCGTACTCATTAGCGCCACTGTCCGGGAACAAGGGCATCTTTGAGTCCTCATCAGTCTCGCGGTAGTCCAATAGAGCGTCTTTGGGTGAGATGGTCTTGGGCTCAGCATCGTCGCTAGTCTGCATCTGGGACTTCATTGCGTAAGCCGCATCAGCCTGGCGGTTCTGCTCACGTGCCGCGACAGCAGTGCCCATGGGCGAGTTGAAGCTGTTGCTCGGCTGGCGATATGGTGAGCTCTTCCGGAAGGGTGAGTCACTTCGTGAGGCGCAGCTGCTTGGCGACTGGGAACGCGCATACTGTGCTGCCTGCAGCGCACGCTGAACGTTCTCGTTGGTGCTGCTGCGATATGGCGACAGCAGCGACGACTGTGCTGGCTTGGACTGCGACACGGACTTGGATGCAGCGCTGGGCTCATAGAAGCCGGCGTCAGCGGCGATGTCTGTATACGTCCGCTCAAACTTGGGTACAGGGCGCATATCTGCGTCATGGTAAGTACAGAACTCGTCGAAGAGCCAGGCGTCTACCCTACGGGAAGTCTTACCAGTCGCGGGCATCTTGAAGTCCATGTCGTCCTGCGCAGTGTGTGGCGTCGCAGGAGAATCGTGTCCGTAACTAGAAACTGACTGCCTCGCCGAATGCGCAAAGTCGGGAACCTCGTCACTTTGCTCCATGAGCGCCTGCTTCATCGACATGTGCGCCGACATGGTGTGGTCCATGTTGACTGTGGTGGGTGTGTAGTTGAAGTTGTTGTTGCTCATGAACGAGTCTTGAGTCGGTGTATGCGTAGGGGTCGGGAGATGGTTCTGGAACGACCTTGGGTGAATGTTAGCAACGTTCAGTGAATCAGCTGACGCAGCAGCGTGAGGAGGCGAATTCTCGGAGTAGGCGACGTACTGGTAACCTGCCGATGGTCCGACTGCCTGATACTGCGAGACAGTCGACCCTACTGAGGACGAAGAAGAAGCTCGCTGATGGCCGCGGTGCTGGTTCTGCGAAGGTGTCTGCAGCGATGGACCTCGCGCATTACCATAGTTCCAGGACTCGAGCCCTGAGTTGGTGTTGTTCGTCGCGAGCATCGGCGACTGGGCAAAGCCGTGGGGTTGCGGTGTTGACTGCCGAATGCGAATGGCCGGATTCGCAAAGTCGGCGTATGCGCTCGTCATGAACGAGTTGGGCGCACTGCTGGCCAAGGTGTCACAAGACTGCTGCTGGGACTCGAGATAGTCGTTGAGCAGCTTCTGGTCGAAGAAGGGTTGGGTGGCGAACTGCTGTGGCAGTTGGTTGTAGGCGTTTTGGTGGTAGGAGTGTTGTGAGGATGGTGGTGACGGTATGGTTGGCGTATGATGTTGGGTCGGAAGGTGCTGACGTCGTGTGGGTAGCGCTAACATAATGGTCGGGAGCGAAAAGTAAGGGACCCGCGGGTGGCAAGATGCTCTTATACTAGCGGGCAAGCGGCCGATGGATGACTCGGATCGCTTCGCCGATATGAAGCAAAAACGACGTGATGAGGTGATCCAATGCCGTAGTCCGTGGAAGACGGTGGAATGCTAAGCTGTTCTGGGCCGGCTGTGCTCGGCAGCTCGGTATTCGACGGTTGCAAGTGATTGTTAATAATGGCCCAGCGATAGTGTACACGGCTTGGAACTTGAGATCATGATTAAGTGGGCGGAATTCGCTTTCCTTTCATACCTTACCTATGACGCAACCTGCTGGGCTTGACAGGGATATACAGGCTAGCGACACTAACAGCCCGATCGACAGCACTACCACCCCACCTGCATGACGGCCGCCCGGACCCCTGTCCTACGAAGGCTGTGCAAGACCCGGCAGCCCCTTCGTTCCAATACAGAATTTTACAACGTGCATTTCGGCTGCCATCCGACATGTTCTCGCTCAACAACCATGAGCTGCTCCCGAAATACTGAGCAATCGCCGTAGAGCCCGCTGCCGATCTGTGCAGGCATGCAGCTACCGTGAGACGGATTCCTGTGAGCCGAGCAATCTAACAGCCATGGCCTGGGTGAGCAGTCAGTAGTAGGAGCTGGGAGTAGTCGGCCAGCATCGCTTTGGAGCGCTAGAGACTCGGTAACGGTAGCACAGCCGTATCTTGGTCCAGCAGTATGGTCGCTTGCTACGGATACTAGCAATCGAGTACGTGTACGCATACGCGAAATGCATCAGCCACACCTCGGCAGCTCTCACAGTGACTCCCACGCTCCGTATGGTCACATGCTTGGGCGCGTGATCACAGTCATTCTTCGATAATGGAATTTCCCAGGTTCAATCAGCACGCGAAGTATTGCCAGCGACCATGTGGTCCTCTCAGGAGATAGCCGTCGGTAGCCCGCATTTCCCCATACCTACTGTGTAACTATTCATAGTAGTATCGTGGTGGCCAAACGGCTCCCGAGCACCACTGCGCTGGCTAACTTAGTTCAGGTGGGCCTCTCCCAGTTGAGATGCTGAAACTGGAGATCTATTGGAGATCTGCTCTCCACCCCAACCCAATGAGCTAGGTTATGCACATACCAGTTGCTATCCCACGAAGCACCCTCTCAACAGCGGCTTCACCGTGCGACTGTGGTCTACCAGTCGAGTACTCCTAGGTGTACAGCCGACATTGCACAAGGAAAACTCTTCAACTGAGACTGTGCCTGCACGGTGCGCGCTGAAGGAGGGCATTTGCAACGTACTGCAAGCCTCCTGTACACTCGCATAGCAGCCCTGAGCCCAACGTGGCATCGCATCGAAAAACCCCAAACGGGCAAGTCTTGTGGAGCAGTAGCACATGCAGGGTCCATCGCATCTCCCATGTGGCAGTGCAGCCCTACCGTATGCACGGGTAATGTAACTTCCCCGGCCTCTCCGAGAGATCTGGACCCCTTATTTGCCGAGTGTACAAGGCACTAGCCACATCTCGACCGCCGGTGCGCTGCAACCCGAAATTCTTTGCTGCTGGGCATCTCATCAACTGATGAGCCGAATATTATCCATCTGCTATCTCACAATTTACACCTTGGAGAAGAAAATTTCTTTGCGGACCTCTCGATCGTGGTCGCGGTTTGTTCCGTCGAATCGGACGAGTGGTATTACTCGCTTATGATGGTCCATGACATCACCTCTAACTCTACTCCTCTCACCCTGCACGCTTCATCGCAATTCAGCCGGAAAGACTGCCGCTGCCGCAGACTTCACTTGCTGCTTGCACTTGCTTCACCCATCTACATCTATTTCTGCACCGCTATCCAATGAATATCCTTCCCTCTTGTTCCGCGTTGACATTCTGCCGGGCAAGCGCAAGTGCGCATCACTTCTCGAAGCCTGTTGGAAGACCATTCTCGATGCAGTCAACGATCGTCAACGGCTGCGCGGGTCACGCATCGCCCTGGCGCACTGTCGGCCAATGATGCGATCGTGGGATATGACGAGAACCCTGCGGGACCCTGCTTTCGGCTTGATACCGCCCGTGGTCCCAAGTTTCTTGCGCGCTCGACCTGCTTTGAACAACAGACGTTTTGAGTGCCGATCATGACGCCTGAGGCATGATGGTCGCGTGTTTTGGGGGCATCCACTTGTGTCGTGGCAGTGACATAGTACTTCATGCGCTGCACTCCTTACCGATTCCTGTTCTCCCCTCCCCGTCCACATCCACCTGGATGAGATAGGAGTACACATCTGCATCTGTTCAGGCAGGCTTGCATACATCTGCAGGGTAACCGTCTAACGCGCAGTTCTGCTACCCAACACGTCGTTGGCTTGAAAAAAATGTAACGCTATCGGTGGATTCCGGTTTTCGTATACCTTATTCCCAATATTGTCGGGGCTGTGCTAGGTATTACCAAGATATTTCTGATCATTATTGAAAAGCAAAAGTGCACTTCCCACTGCGTTTCGCGACATGTACTTCGGCCTTAAGCCTGTTAGTAGCTCATCAACGGTTTGCGATGTATGAAGCACGGCCTGAAACCCGGTACCTAATAGCCTGCTCAGCAACAATCTACCATGTCATAATGAGGCACATCGCGACAGCCATTCAGCCGCATTTTGTACGAACTTTTACGGTCCCGAGATACGCCAAAGCGCTACCTACCTGCCAGAACCTACCCTGCGCTGACACACAACACCATGGAGAAAGCACATACTCCGAAACACGAGCATCGTATACGAACCCCCCTTTTCTCAAATACTAAAATCCACATCTCCAATAATTAGTACGCTATTTGGAAGAAAAAAATCTACCTAGTGCGTTTTGTGTCTCTTGTACGAGAGTGCTGGCTGTACCTAGGCAAGATGTTAAGGACGATATATAAGCATCAGCTACAGTACGAACGATGCATCCACATCGCTATCCCCATCCAAAGATTACGCAGCGGGGAGCTGGAAAATCCAGATCTGTGTCTAAATCTCCCCCGATCTCGCTAATCGCAAGAGTCGGTGCGATAGTGTTTGTGGAGCTAGTAGAGAAAAGACACATCAGCATCAGCATCAGCATCAGCATCAGCATCAGCATCAGCATCAGCATCAGCATGGCATATGTACATTATTGTTGTACACAGTATATGCTGATTCTTCCTTTTGGTCAGCTCATGTGGTGTCAGTGTCGCCCTTTTCTCCTTTTTGTGGGTCACGCGGCACGGGGCCACCGGCTGAAGAAGGGGGGTGGGGGGGTATACGAAGGCTTATAATGCATATTTTTTAAAATCGCATGTTTGGACTTTCTGTATGGGGTTGTTTTTGTTTTGGGGTGGGGGGAGGGGTTAATGTAGGTAGAGTAACACAGGCTGGGTTGGTCTTGGGAGGAGGAGGTCTAAAAGGCGTATAATCTGCCCCCATCGCGTGTACACACATACATATTCGTAATACCCGCTCTAGTTCTATGCATTTATTCTACCAGGCCCTCGTGCCCAAAAAGAATAGAGAGTCTGATGCCCATCAAAACAGTCCATACACACCGGCTCACTCCCTAAAACTATCCATCATCTCAATCTTCCGGAGGCCCAGCAAGGCCCTGAGCTTGAGATAGGTCTCATACGAACTGAGTTGCAATTCGACTCTCATATGCCTCGTCCACGCACCGAGCCAGCTAAGAAAGTTGCTGGGCCAGAGCACCGATCCGGACAAGTTATCGAGCGATTCCTCGTACACGGTGCGCGAAGCGTAGCGCGCGAGGATGAGAAAGGTGCGCATGGGGCCTTGGCGTGTGTGCAGGCCTTCGTCTAGGGAACGCGCTGGTTGTTTACATTAGCACCGCCTGCATGACAATGTGTGGTAGAGGGGAAGGAGGGACCTACTCAAATCGTTGGTTTTCAAAATGAGAAGAATAACCCTAGGAACTTGACCCAGTAACTCAATCAAACTCTCTATTAAACCCTCCCCAAGTGCATCCCCAATCACTTTCTTCTCTTCGTTCGTACGGGTCGTCATGACGCCCCCAGCGCCACCCTTCTCCTTCTTTGCAAGAACAGTGTAGTCACGCCCCGTGATGGCGGATGCAAATAACGGGAAATGTTCTTCTCGGATCCCGGCGACTTCGTAAGCGTATTTCCTCATCCCGGCCTCATCGGCGTCCAAGACGGCGAGCCATAGTTTTGCATAGTTTCTGCGCAGCGGCATGGGTATGTCACGATAGAGGCCGTGGTCGTAGAGGACGACGTCAAAGTTCGCTTTGCCTTTGCGCGAGGGGTTGTAGCGGATGGCGATGTTGCCGCCGTGGGGATCGCAATGGAGTGGTGCGTCTCTGCCGAAGATCATCTCGTTGAAGATGCGTGCCAGTGCTGCGGATACTTCGTCCCTGTCGATTCCGTTCTCGTCTAGACTCTTGAGATCGTCGGTCCGAAAGCCGGACACGTACTCCATGACTAGGATGCGTCGCTTCGACCATATAACTCTGGGTATTATGACAGGCGCATCGCGCACGTGGGAGAAGTACTCGCGTGCGCGTGTAGCGTTCTGGCCCTCGCGCGCAAAATCCAGCTCCTGAGGGAGAGAGAGTTGCATTTCATCGCTAAGCCAGGTCAAATCGTATTCCGGGAACCAGCGCTTGAGCGTCGCGAAGGAGAAGCTAGTCAATGCCAAGTCGAGTTTTGCCCACTCGTCCAAAGCGGGATGTTGCACTTTGACAGCAACCTTTTGGCCGGTTTCGCGGACCGTGGCGCGGTGGACCTGGGCGAGCGAGGCGGCGCCAATGGGCTGCTCTTCGAATTCGGAGAAGAAGTCAGAGAGCTCGAGCCCCGTGTCCCGTCGGCACATTTCCTGTATGGATTCGAAGGAGGAGACGGGGCACTTGTCCTGGAGGGGGATAAAGGTATCGCACCACTCATTGGGTAGCAGGTAGTTCATGCTACTCAGATGCTGGCCTAGCTTTATGAAAATGGAGCCGTTCTTCTCGAGGGTGCGGAGGGTGCGTTTGGCGCATCGTAGGTGGCAGGCCTTCAATTGCTCGTGGTAGTCGGGCTCGTCGTCGCGCTTGAGGATATGGCGATAGCTATACAAGGCGGTGGATTAGCGACGTCATGTCCATGCAGCCAGTGCACGCCTGATACGACGTACTCTCTGATGTTGAGCACCAGCGTCGCCACCACTCTGTAGCTTCTCTGCGCGGCCACATAGGCATGCTTCGCCTCGTCGTTGACCGTCACCGCTGCTGCGCCCATTGCAAGTCCACCTCCAGCTATCCATAGTCGTCTCCTCCTCTTACTGCTCTCCCCACTCCTCGGCACATCGGCCCTGGTCGCGAATGTGTTTCGTGGCGCAAACGTACTGCGCTGTGCTATCGTCTGTTGCGACCGTACACATGCTCGGCATATCCATGTCCGGCCGAGGAACGGAGAGAAGGCGCTGAAGGTCGACATCATGGGCGCATGTTCGCAGCGAGGGTATACAAGCCCAAAGAATCTGCCCTCTGCCTCTACGACACAGAAAACGTGGTAAGAAACGGCATCGTCGTTCGAGACTGCATTTTTCCATCAAGGCGTAGGTACCTAGCGCGAATCGGAACACCCGCAGGCGCAGACCCTGGTCGGTTTGCGGCGAGCATCGAGACCGCCGAGCCAATTCAACACAACTGCACTGCAACACTCAATTTGCTCACAGCGACTCGATCAAGTCAAATTCGCCTAGGCTCATCCATTCTTGCTATCCATGTGTGTAAGATACGATATACCGTCTAGCAGATGTCGCTCTGGAAACCAAAGCACCATTACCGCCTGTCTACCAGCTGCAGCAGTGCAGCTGTCATAACCACTCTGCCCAAACCCCCCAAGCCATCGCCAAACTCCAGAGCCATGCTACCTACCACTGCCTTGGTCCCGATGCGTGCCTTTTCGTTTCAATGCCTCGTTCAGAATACGACATGTTTCGGTTGTACCATCCGAATGGGCATGTCCTTCTAACTATATTTGCCGTAGCTGATCATGTCTGCCAGCAAGCCGTCTCTCCTTCGCTTGGTTACATGTCGACCGTCTCCTTGAAGCAGAGCACACCGTTGCCCCTCAGATATCCGTCCACGCCATCTGGTGTAGCCTGCCAGCGAGGATTTGCCACGTCGAGGTTGGAGCTCTGTACTGCGCCTTCGGTCGGGGAGTCGGTGATGTCTGTGACGAGGACGAGACCGGCGGTTTTGATCGATTCGATGAGAGCGGGAGCGAGTGACTTGGTTTTGATTAGACATGAACCTCTGCAGTAATATTGCGCGCAACTTACCAGCAAACGCGAGCTACAAATCAGGCCCATGAAGTTATTGTCTCTCGCAATCTGTACAGCTTCCTTGACGGATATCATCGTGCGCCCACTACTCTCCACAATGTGTGTATTTCCGGGCGGCGATTGGGAGTGGTCCGCACCGAGCTCATTGCATAGAAGGACAGGATCTGTCTCCAAATCAGTACCGGGTGTTACTTAGCATCTCTATAGAATACTCACAGTTCGGTTGTTTCCAGTTGATGACCGTGCAAATGTCCTGGTTGAAAGAGCTAAACAGCACGCTCCGGACGGTACCCTCTACCTCGCCTGCGCCTTGCTCCCTAAGTTGACGCGCATGCTCAAAGACTATCGACAATATCTGATCCGCGAAAGTGTTCATGTCCTGCGTTGGACCGAGTTTGAGACGTTCCTCCTCCAGCCTAGACGGGAAAAGAACGTGTAGCTCCACATGGATATGGGCTGGCAGAGCTCCCAACGCATCTTTGAGAGTGATGAACGAAGAAGCCATGATCTGGTAGATGGCGGGAATGTCGTGGGAAGTTGCGTTGCTTAATTCTGCAGCCAGCTGCTTGGCAGCGGCAGCTGTCTGGTGAGCACCGATAGCCGCAAATTGCGCATACGTAAGGATGTTGACTGGAACTTCTAGTCCGTGATGGTTGACCTTCCATCTCGGATGCAGCACTGGTATACCGTCGGCAGTCAGCTGGACAAACAAACGTACGTACTCGCCGGACAAGCTCGAACCGGTAATAAGTGTATGCGGTTGTGAGTCGAGCTGACTGGTAGCTTTCCAATACGTTGCAAAATGTGTGATTTCGAGCGGTATGCCGTGAAAGGGTTTGATGACCTGGAAGTCAAAAGCGACCCTGCCGATAGTTCGCAGCCTAGGGTCAAACAACTCAAGATGCCATCGTCCTGTGCTCTTCGAGAGCGCCGTAAAGACCTCCGATGATGCTACGCTTCGAGCGATCACCTTTGATCCTATTGTGGGGTATACGTCAAAGTCGATCGAGAAGGTATCGAGGTTTTCAATCTGAAACGAGATAACCTTGAACTCATCCTGTATAGGTAACATGATGTTGCGTGGTATGAGGTCGGAGCTCTTCGAAGAGATAGTGAGCCTTGCGGCAGGGTATTTCGATTCGTCATAGAACCGTATCGCCCCTTTGCCTACCTTCTCGAAACTAATGACCACGAACGTCTTGGTGTCTAAGAAATTGTGTCCGTATCTTCGGAAAGGAATGATTGGTGGCGGTAGAATGAACTCCGGAATGCCGTCTGCATCGCCCTCAATGTCCATAGCTGCAGGCATGGAGCTGGACAACTGTGAATGGATTCGCGGGGACGCCTGTTTCTGTGTCATCAGTCCAACACCGTGGCCAACCGAGGCAAGCAGCCTCATGCATTCAAGATGACCTTCCCATGTTGCATAGTACATGGCGGATAACCCCTTCTCGTCCACAATATCCACATCGACTCCGCATTGGAGTAGTGTCTGGAGGCACTCGACATGTCCTTCACTCGCGGCATGAAACAGGGGTGTCCACCCATAGAGCTTATCCTGTTGGTTGAGGTCGGCGCCATACTTCTGCAACATGAGCAACGACTGCGGTGTCTTCCCCGATCGCGCCACCAGGTGCTGTGGAAACAGACCCTCGGCATCCGGAAGCATCTCAGCCGATCTTTGTAAAAGAAGCTCCAGTATCTCTAGCGAAGCATACTGGCATGCGAGGTTGAGCGGCACATGCTCTCCCGGCCCAAGCTGAGTAAGATCGGCACCTGTCGAAAGTAGTATCTCTACGCATTCAAGTTTTGAATGTACGATTGCGTGGATCAACGGAGTAAAACTGTCCTGATCACGGAAGTTTACCGTATCCGGGGCAGTGTTGATGAGTTCTTGGACCAGCTCTACGTAACCATGCATGCAGGCATAATGCAATGGTATCCGACCGTACACGTCAGTCGCATGAACATCCACGCTGCTGGACAGCCCAAGTTTGAGCACCTCGATCCGTCCACTAATAGCAGCCTTGTGGAGACAGTTTCGCTCATTGATCTCATCCTCTTGGCCGAGGTTGACAAGATTCGAATCTAGTAGGAGTTTCAACGCGGCTTCTGGCGCTTCGGCGACGGTGCTGAGGAAGGCTCGGGAGATGTGGTCGCGAGCTTCGGGGAGGGTCGATAGGCGGGCCAGACATTCTTCGATTTTGCTCTTGTTCGCGGTATTGATAGCCTGTACGAACTGGTTGTCGAGCTCGAGTTTCGCTTCGAAGGCAGGTTCTGAGACGCGAGGTTCAGCGGCGGGATGAGGTGCTTGTACTCCCTCGCCATCGGCCCATCCGGAGAAATCGAGGAGTGCTTGTGTTGCTTGATCGGAGAGCGTGCTGATCACCTCGCGGTTGAAGCATGGTTGAACCTCGACAGCGCGAGAGAGGTAGAGCTGCTTCTCCCTTGACTGGCATCAAGTCAGCCAATGTTGACAGATGCGGAGGATGGGGTAACAGACTTTCGAGGTTTTGTCCCACTGACAGAAGGTTAGCAGGTCGACAACGGTGATGGAAAGGGGCCGCGTCAAACCTTCTTGAGGATCTTAGAGAACGCTGTTTCGTTCACTTCCACAAATTGCTGAGTCAGGTTAGTGTCAGTCAAAAGGCCAAAGTGCATATGGACCAATCACCTCGAGCTTGTTGAGATCCATGCTAAATTGCTTTAACCCCTCCTCAAGAGCGACATACCGCGAAGAGGTTTTCGAGACAGACTGGGGATGTTGCTGCATGACCCTCTTCTTATCGAGAAGGGTGGTCAAACGCAGGCGCAACTGAGATCATGATGAGCATCTATTGAAACTCGACGTGGGTTTAACCTACCTCTGCCTCTTTCTGCAAGTAGAAGGTGTTGACTTTTTCAAGTTCGCGCTCCTGTACGCAGGGTTAGCGACGATTGGCATTTCGTAGAATCACCAATTTACCACTCGGAAGAAAAAAGTGGCCTTGTTGGCTTGTAACGAGGTTTGCGGATCCAGTGCTTCATGATGACTGCCCTCGCCCTGCGGCGGTATTATTGGGGTAGCGCTGAGTTTCTTGATGAGCTATAAGTACAAGATATAATCAGCTACCGTCTAGAAAGATGCTGGAGAGAACGAAGACCTTCTTGAGCGCTTTGTAGTCGACAAAGCTGGCGGCGTATTCTGGTATTTCCAGTTGCCTCTTCTGGATGTGCTTCCCGAACTTCCTGGAGAAGCGTGCTGAGTCAGTAGTGTCATCTTTGGACGCGAGACTGGTTGACGATGCAGTCTTTCTCAGAACCACCAGTGGGCGTGGTTGAAGAGTCTCCATATGATGGGGAGACGTACATTGTGCTAATAACAGGAGCGTACTCAAGATGGGTCTTCTGGAAGCCTTACGGCAATGTGCATATGATGCACAAGCAACGGATCCTAGCCCGAGGTGTGGTCCAGATCCAACCATACGGGTTTAGCCCTGGCACGTGTGTGGGTGTCTGCAGACGCCTATTCGGTAGTGGGGACTGGCAAAAGAAACAAGACGAGGTGTGGCTCGTTGGTGACAGCTCTAAGACAGACCATGCGTTTCTGGTAAGAAGATCGAAGGAGTGAAGTCACTCGAGATGCAAGTGGTGGTACCCTGCAGTCAACAGCTCAAACCAGGTGCTCGCGTGGATCTGGTCGAACAGTTAGCAAGCAAGCAGGTATTGGAAAGACGGCGAACAATGAGGGGCTCGGCACTCAAAGCGATGCCGGCGACTCATTGCAAGAGGGCCACGAGATTGTGCATACGCTGGCAAAAGAGCAGAGTGCCCATGTCGCTGAGGTCAAAGTCGATGCGCTGACGAATGAGAGGTCGTATAGCCGCCACGAGGTTCAGCAACTGCTTCCGGTAGCTCACTTACTGAAGTCGGTGTAGGTGGAGGGCAGGGGCCAGGGAGGGAAGTGGCGCATGCGGCTATTCTCCCACAGTCCGGACTCCGCCCAATCATGACGAAGTTGCAGCCGTTGGCGTGGCAGAAGAGCCGGATTACGTAACGAGTCTGGCTGCTCCGTGCTGCTAGCTGAAGTAGGTAGCAACCGCGGCGCGTAGGTAGGTGGAGTGTGCATGCGCGAGCTGATCACGACTGCCGCTGCAACACACGTTCATCGGGTAGTGGGTGTTTCTGCAGCGGATGCAGATGCTAGGCACGATTGCGTGGCTCCACATCCTATGGGCAGGCATACCGGCCGAAATTTCGTCATGCTGCATCACGTTCCACATCACGTTCACAGCAGTCTAGACATCCAAGTGCGTACATGCTTTCTAATCTTCGCCTCGAGACGTGAATGCCTGTATCTGCAACGAGCATATTCTTTTTTTTGGTTGGAAACTCGAGCCAGGCCACATACATGCCAGCTACAAGTACCCATGCATCAAATGAAGAAGAGAAAGGTCTATAGGGTATTAGACCAGAACAAAACCAGCTCTCTGCTTGAAAACGCTGACTGTGCAACGAGCTGCATGCTCCCGCATCCAACGCAGCATCGCCACTACCTCTTCTGCCACCATAGCCTTCCTGAGCTCACAAGCCATACATGTCCCATCCATCGAGGTCATCTGCCCTCAGACTGTTGGCAGACTCGTTGGGGGCCGATTGAGCGTCGTACGGCGTGCGTGTAGCTACGTTCGCGTCCAATTCCACGTCAAGTCACAACTCATCGTCGTCCATCTCAGATGGCTTCAAGAGACCGCCGACCTTCATGGCTCGTTCACGCTCTTGCTCCTTCGCCGTCTTGGCAGCCTGCTCACGCTCTTCAGCGTACAACTCTGCATTGTCACCAGAGAACTCCTTCAGAGAGATCAGGAAGTCTCGAAGGATGACCTTGAATCGGTTGAGATCGGAGTTGGTAGCAAACAATCCGTCGATGAAGGAGGCAATCTGAGCACTGCGACTAGTCAGTACACGACACGAACATCATGGGGTTAAACATACGTCTGTAGGTTGGGGAAGGCAGTTGCTAGCAGGTTGCCCACAAAATTTCGCAGGAACTCCCTGTTGGGTGTGCCTGCGGGCGCCATATCTGGCGATGTGTAAATCGGGCCCTGCAGCTTATCTGAGTCGACGAGCCAGAACATCTTGGCAAGCAACATTGACTGCGACTTGAAGCCAGCCTTGTGGTCGCTATCAGTGACGACGAAGAAGACGTCTTGGAGGATGGTCGTGAAGAACGTCTGGAAGAAGGCGTTGCACGTCTGTTGATCGGTCTCGGCCATGTTGGAAACCAGTTCGAAACACATGGAAAGGCCAGCGCTCTCGACTTCGCGGTTGTCATGCTTGCTAGCCCACATACATGAGTCAATGACGAACTTGAACGATCGTGCGTCGAGTCGCAGCAGGGCAGGGAAGCAGCGAAGGTTGATGGTCCGCAGAAGCTTGAAGAACTCGACGCGGTGTTCGGGGTATTCCGAGAAGTCCTTGTTAATCATGTCCAACGTGCATTCGAACACGCTGTCCATAATGTTGATGATCTGGTCTTCCATCATGCCCTGTATAGAAGTCAGTAAAGAGTAAGCATTGGTTGAGCGAGTCCGACCATGTGCTTGCTCAGATTGGGTCTCCAACGTACATGTAGCTTGTTAATGATGGTCGTCATGACATTCAACACCTCTGCCTCACGAGCGTCCGGAACGTTGTTCTTATAGTCAATCAGGACAGCCTCTAATAGCTTCGGCACGATGTTATTGTGGATCATCTCGAGGTCGTCGGCCTTCTCAACGTAGGTGTTGATGAGCTTGAGGATCTCCTTCTTGATTGTGCGGAGCCCGCGGACCTTGGGCATCTTTGTTGCGATATTGCCTGATATTGTTAGTGCAGGACCATTTACAGGCATCCAGCATTTACTCACCCTCCCGCTGAACGGCTTCATCAATGAGCGATGAGCTCGCGCGGTACATGGTCAACATGTCGAAGTATATCCGCCCGATTTGTGGGTAGAAGTAGGACCCGATCGAACCGCACGCTGCAACATTAGTCTTCATGATGTTGCCGACGATCTTGATGATGTCTGAGTCTTGAAGGCACGCAGGATTCTGGTTTGCTTGAGCGATGATGTTGTCCCACTACGTGATTGCTATTAGTCGATGATCATGGGGGATTCTGGACCAGACACTTACGGCGGAGTTTGGTAGCGCCATCAAGTCGGCGATCAGCCGCTCCTGCATGCTCTTCTGTCCTTGTGCGCTGATCATGTAACCACAGGCCTCGTAGAAAGTGTGAACTTGCTGAGGTGAGAGGTCCGCAGTGATCTTCCTGAGGTTGCGAACAATCTCGTCGATGAAGGGCTCTGTCTCGCCGGGCTGCAGTGCAACAAAATGCCGTCGGCATTTGTTCGCAATCTTGATGAAAGTATCGCAAGCCATGTCCTGGACACCCTCGTGGGTTTCGTGCATGAACTCGAACAGCTTGTTGACCACGGTCTTGAGGAATTTCCAATGGGCCTTGAGGAAACGAGGATATTGGCCGACAATGTACATGATGTTGCTGGCGACGACAGCCTTGTTGTCCTTTCCTCGCTTCATTTCGGTAAGTCCCAAAAGATCCTTAATGACAGTTACCAAGAATCGCTTCTCCGTCTCCTCGTTCATAGCGCCGGAAATGGAGCCGATGGCCCAGCAGAGGGTATTGCAGTTTGCCCATGACCATTCGGAGCCGTCGACCTGACGCGCCAACTTCTCCGACATGATTTGCTCGGTGTCGTTGACATCCAGATGCGTGAGGAAGACCAGACATTCTCGAGTCGACTTGTATAGCTGAATCGTGTCACTCTCTTTGACGAATTCACGGACAATCTCGCCTTCATCGTTCTCAACAATGAGGACTTCCTCGGGCCTGACCATCTTTTCAATCATGACTGTTCGCAGGTTAGACAGAATCTCGGTATATTTGTTCTTGCGTAGAGGGTAGTTGGCCAATTCGCGCGCGCCGTTTCCGGGAATGCCCATATTCAGAAGAGGGTTCATGTCCGTTATCGGAAGCGCTTGCATCTCGTCGTAGAGCTCGGAGACAAGCTTGGTCCAGTATTCCAGGCAAATCTTGAAGACTTCACGATCGTCGATCTGACTGATGCGGATGAGATAGAAGTGGCCATGGGTAAGGAAGTCTCTGTTCATGAGGTTTTCAATGACGGTCAGGTGCATGGTGAAGAAGTTGGTGAGGAAGAGCGCGAGGTTCAGGACAAACTCCTGATCTCGGCCGTTGCTAGACGAGTACGTGCTCTTCAGGTCGAGGGAGAGAGGAATGATCTTGGAGATGGCGGTAAGGGTCTCAGTGAACATGGAGACAAGCTTGTCGTCGTATGCCGGCTCAGTATGCAGACCCGCGATCTCCGTCAGGCACTTGAGGGTGATGTTGCGGAATTCGGGCACTTCGAGGAATCGACTTCGCAGCGTCTCGATCAAGCTCTGGCCGCTCGGCGGTGTCTCGAAGATGTAGCCTAGAGGAATCCAGTTGAGGAAGCGCAGCAGTGTCTCCAGCGTCGCCTTGATCAGCGAGGCCTCGGTAGCCGTCCGCAGCACCTCCGAGCAGAGCTGGTAGATGGCGGTGAACTCGTCACACATGCTCTGCTTGAGCTCCCTTCGCTTGGCCGAGGTCATCTGCTCTTCCGAGTAGTCAAAGACCTCCTCGGACAGCAAGCGCAGGATGACCATGTTGTTTTCGCATATGCCCAGGCTGCTGTGACACGACGATATGATCTCGTTGATGAAGGTCGGCCAGTTGTGGGGCCACTCCTGCTTCAGGACGGATACGAGGACGAGGTTGAGCTTGTTCAGGAGGGTGCGCTCGGTGCGCCGGCTGTCGTCGTTGTTGGAGAGCTGGATGATGGAGTTCACGATGAAGTTACGGATCCCTGGGCTTGTCAGCGGGTTTCAGGCGCTGGCGTGTGTTGCACGTACCTTGACACTGGTCGCGAGGCAGCACCTTCCATCTCGTCATAATCACATTGTCGAGAACCTGCAGGCCCAGGTCTGTCCAAGCAAGATTAGCGAGACGCCCACGAGCCTCGCTCTGCGGCGGTACTCACACTTGGTCTGCGGGTACTGTGCATCAGACAGGATCTTGTCGACCAGGAGCCATGCGTCGGGGTTCTCCTTGAACTGCGCGGGGAGTTAGTTGGACTGGCTCGTGTGGAGGCAGCGTGCGAACATGTTTACCTGATTGAGCGTAGCCTGGGCTTGCTTTTGCTGTAGAAATGCTTATGTTAGCTTGCGTCCTGTCTGCCTCGGTGCGCAAGCTCGGCAGCAATACATACAGTCTCGCCACGACCCTCGTAGAAGGCGCGCACTGTGGCGTCGAGCTCTTCAATGGACATGGACATGGCGGGCTGTAGCGCGGCGGGAAGCGCCCCCAATCAGCCTGAGCGGATCTTCTTATGTCCCCACGAAGCTCAACCACGGGCTCAGCTTCGGCGGTGCGGTGTATCAGCGCGTTGGGGCGGGGTGTCGTGGTGGTGGTGGGCGCGCGGAGCTTTTGTTGCCTTGCGGATGCAAAAGAAGTTGGGAGGACCGGGCGGGCGATGGTGGGGCTCGGGCGGTGGAGAGGTTGCGCGGGCACGCACGTCCAACTGGCAAGTTATGCGTGGCGGGGGGCAGTGTATAGGCGGCGGACGCAACACTCTTCGCAAACACTGTGTGGCCTGGCTGCCTGCGATGTGGTGAGGTTGACGCTGGTCGGCGGGAAAGAGCACGGGATATCGCGGTGGAAGTCGCGTTGCGTTGGTCAACCTGCGTGCGTGCCTGCCTGGAACTACCCGTGCCGAGAGACAAGCACTAGCGCCGAGCCACCTTACCTAGCTCAGTCGGAGCAGCCATCGTGAGACACCGCGGGCCTGACACCTCCCACTCACCACCTCCATGGCGCACTTCACCTACTTCACTGCCTGCCAAGTAAGATCGAAGACAGGTCAAAACTTGTGCTTCAGCTGTAGTACTTGACGGTGAACATCCAGCATGGTCGGCGTCATTCGGTAAGGGCCGCCCTTCCAATCTGTCCAACCCGTCACCAGCGAATCGGAGCTCTCTCATCGCGAAAGTGACTGTGATCGTGCGGTGGTATATACACGCTGTGCCGCAAGAGCTGTGGATTCACGTACGTACTTTGACCCGCAGCTGCTCTCGAGTCTCGACAGCTAGCACATACCGACATGACTATAGGGTCAACGCATCTTGATTACTTTTCAGCTCCTAATACCCTTCAAGATGTAGCAAGCGACTTGCGACTGCTAGTGCCACAATGTGCGGTTGGTTCTCTCTGGAAGACCGTACTTATCAGCACTCGCACTGACTTCACTGGACGGACTGCCTGGCCCTGACTCTCGCGACCGTGTCGACATGCCTTCCTGACAATGCAACATGCCTCTGTACCGACCCCAGTATTCCTCCTTCGATGAACGCTTGTTCGGGCAGGACGTGTACCGTCAAGCAAGCCCTGACCGCGCTGAACATTACGGCCATCATGTGTAAAAGACCCGTTCGCGATCGATCGCAAGATTCCATCATCATCTCGGGCGTAACAGGCGGAATCACTACGCTCGCTTTCTTGCTGCGTACCACCGATACATTGCTCGACCGCCGTTTTGGCTGGCATGATGTCTGTGCCCTTGCTGCCGGCATCTGCTCCATAGCATTGAATGTGCTACTACTACTACGCATGGCGTCTACTGGCCTGGGACGCGACTCATGGACCATGCCTTTTGACAACATCATTTTCGTCCTCAAGGTGAGTGGCGAGAGCGTCTGCTTACAGACTCCGACTAACATCAGCAGATGGAGTGGATCGCCCAGATCTTCTACTGGCCCACCACTGCGCTCTCGAAACTAGCATTCCTCCTGATGTACCTCCGAATCTTCCCACAGCCGAGACTCCGGATTTACATCTACGCCACCATAGCGCTTACCCTCTGTTACTGGGTCTTCTTCGAGTTCAGCATCATCTTCTATTGCCAGCCTATCTCCCTGGTATGGAATGGTTGGGATGGTACGCAGGAGGGAAAATGCTGGAACATCAACCGTCTCCTTCTATCCGCTGCCGGTGTTAACGTATTCTTGGATACAGCAATCGTGCTGTTGCCGATCCGGGAGCTGCTTCAATTATCAATGACTTGGAGGCGGAAACTCGAGGTACTCGGCATCTTCACCGTCGGACTGTTGTGGGTAAACCTTTTAGGGGGCATGGGTCATATGCTTATGTACTGATTTACGTTCTAGTGCCCTAGTCGTCTCATGCATCCGAGTATAGCCAATTGCCGGCTACGACAAGTCACTTAATCCAACCTGGGATAGTGCGTGTGCCGATAACTGGAGCGTCTTAGAGGCAAACGCCAGTGTTTTGTGTGTATGCATTGTAAGTAGCAGTGCAACGAAATCGTTACGTGAGCTCACCAAGACACACGTAGCCCGCATTGCGCCGCATAGTCGCCCACCGACGTCTTGGATACAACGACACAGGCGTAATTGGCTCCGAAGACGCTGCGTCAAATGACAAGACGGAGCCTCTTCCAGAGTCATCCGAAACGCAGCGTTCGGCCAACGATGACGATGTGCCTAGATCATTTCCTTGGGAGCAGACCACGGCCAGTGAACAGAGTGCGGGGTCATCCAAGGCCACGAGCAGATCCAGAGACGAGTTGGCGATTGCATCGTATATCAAGGCCGCGGAAACGGAGCACATTGAGCTGCACGAAGGACCAGCCGGTGAACCGATACGGCTTCAGAGGGGTATGAACTCAACGAGTCCCCATGTCAGAAGCCCTGGACAGGTAGCTAGCATGGATTGGCCGAGCTTCGAGGATGATGACTGAGGATTCTATTGCCGGCTTTTTTTTAATACTATACATTAATGAGGAACTTTTCCGAAACCTAGAAATGCGTCCTCTGTTGCTTCTATACCTATGCTAATATCTCGTTAACCTTTTTACGCACCTGTTCCTGTATTGTACTCAAGGATGTACCTAGCGGCTCTGAGGTCACGCAAGGGAAATACATCAAATTAAGGCTCAATGCCATGTGAAGTAGTCACAGATCTCTTATTGATAATGCTAAAAGAATATACACACTCAACCCGCACCCCGCTTTTTGCAAATGCCGCCAAAGGAAATAAAAAAAGAATATCAGAATCGTCAAAACGCCATACAACAGATGCAACAAAAGTTCCTCCCTCACTCGCTCGCACTCCACCCTCCCGATCCCCATTCTTTCTACTCCTCTTCGACAACATGTCCCCACTCATGGCTCTCCATGCCATGACTCCCCCACATAATCCCCTGGAGCGACTTCTTGAAAAACTCGGCATACGCACCAGACGCGCCCTTGGCCATGGGGACCTCAATATCCTTGCCACGGAAATGAATCTGAGAAATCGGGGCAACAAACCAGGCCGTACCCGCCGCAAACGCTTCGACAAGCCTGCCCTCGCTCGCCGCCTTTTCAATCTCAAAGACGGTAAATTTGCGCTCTACCACCTCGATCGTTTCCAGCTGGGCCGCCGCTGCCGCCACCCCCTCAGACGTCCCGGTGAGTCGGCGACGAGCCAGTTCCAAAATCGACCGCCGCGTCACCCCATCCAGAACAATCTTCTCCGCCAGATCCGCAGTCACAAGCTGTAAACGTCCTTCTTGCGTACGCCAGACCACAAAAAAGTTGCTAGCCCCCGCCTCCGTAATCGTACAATCGTCACCAAACAGCCACAGAATCTGGTGGTACCCTTTCTTCCTCGCCTCGCCCTGCGCCACGAGCGACGGCCCGTAATTGGCGCCTACCTTGGCATACCCAAAGCCGCCGGGCCACGCCCGACACATGTCGTCCTGCGAGGCCAGCAGCTTGATCCCGCCACTCATATCGCCCATGGGGGCAAAGCAGCAGAGCAGGACGAAGAGGAGGGCTTCCTTGGGGCGCTCGACGCCGAGCGCGGGATCCGACGCAATCATCGTCGGGCGGATGTACAAGAAGTGGCCCGGACGATCCTTTGGGAGCCATTTCTTACCGTCGGTTGCACACAGTTTGACGATGAGGGCGAGCAGTTGGTCTGGGTCAAAGGCTGGCAGCGCGATGCGGTTCGTGGACATGAGCATGCGTCTGCAGTTGAGCTGGGGCCGGAAAAGACGCAGTTTGAGGTCGTGGCCGCGGTACAGTTTCATGCCTTCGAAACACTCCGTCGCGTAGTGGAGACACGAGGCTGTTGGCGCGAGGCTCAGTGGGCCGTAGGGTTGAAGGCTAGGGGCTTGCCAGCCCGTCGATACTGTCCATTGGGCCTGGATCATGTGGTCGGTGCATACTTTTTGGCTGGCCATTTCTGGGGACCCGACGACGGGTACGGCGCGCGGCGTCTGCGTGTATGTGCATGTTACTTTGGAGGCGTCGAGGGTGGGTAGCTCGGCGGCGGTGGAGGTGGGCGTGGGTTTTTGTGAGTTGGCGGCGGCGGTAGTGGGCTCGTTGGGGGGCGTGGCCGTGAGCGAATCCGTCATGGATGCCGAATTGGCTTGCGAGGGCGCAGTTTTGAGGAGCGCAGTTTTGATCCCATCTTGCGTGAGGTCCGTGACGTTCCCGCTGTGGTTGGGAGGTGTGACGGCGATGGGAGCCATGGTTTACAATGGACTTGAATTGAGAGGAGTGAGTCCGTTATTGCAAAATCAATTGCTATGATCTATGCGTGAGAGAGAGAGAGAGTGAGTGTGTGTGTGTGTGTGTGTGTGTGTGTGAGAGAGACGGGCCGAGGAAAAGAGTATGTTAAAAGAGACAAACGTACCAGAGACAAGCTTCTTATACCTACCTAACTACCTATCTAGTAGTAGTTACGTACCTAGTGACGGCAAAGAAAAAAAAGAGAAGATCAAAAACAGGACGGGGAGTCACACACCCACTCACTCACTCACGTGCATGCACGCAGATAGCACTTTCCCGTCTCCACGCCGTCACAACGCGCGGGCAAGGCAAGGTCAAAAAAAATCTAACGGCAATCTATCTACTAACCCACGCGCCCTACCGTACGGGTACGGACTTACCGCGTAACAAACTACCTGCTGATTACGGCCAAAAAACCGCCCCATAGATAAAGAAAAATCTACGCTTATTCACACCCTTACGGTACCCCGAACTCACAAGCCCATCAAAAAAAAAACCAAACAGTTGCTAGCTATTGTACCATCAACAATCCCCTTGTGTGTGTCTCTCTCTCCGCAATCATGTTCGCCATCACCGATACACACACACAAGCCATGACGAAATGCCGCGAGAAAACAAAAGCCGTCAGTGGCCGTTTCGCTAGCGTAGGGCGCGAACGCGAAACCAAAAAGCCTGTAGTATCCATGTCCCCGGACGTACCGGTTACCGCTAGTATCCGAAGCTGCAAGCATAGAAAAATCCCTGATTCAGGATTCGGCAAATAGCGGCCTAACCGAAAACTCGTCTTCTGGTAACCACGTGGGAAAAGAACAGTTGTTAGTAGAATTGACTTGGGTATCAGAGTAGGTCTTGCAAGGGACGTTGTGTGTGTGCCAAGGCTCCACGCTATGTAGTTTTCCGTATAGATTCCCGTACCTAGCCACCTTATCCGTCCACGTCTATCCGTCGCAAAAAAGGACAAACATCAAGACGGCGGCGATGACGACGCTGCGCTCATCTGGCTCGCAGTCATCAACGGGCTGGGCCCAACACCATCGAGGCCCTTCAAGATACCGTCCGCAACCTCGCCAACGCGACCTTCCAACCCGCTCAGATCTATCTTGGCAAGCACAGCATTGATCTGCGCCGTAACAGCTTCATCCTGTACCACCTCGGCCGTGACCTGCCCTTCGGTCCTCCAGTACGCCTCCCTCACGCCGCGCAAGGCCGGATCGCGGTTCACTGAATTGGTGAGCAAGGAGAGCGCGCGCATCTTGTTGTACGTCTCCTCGGCTATCCGTGTCGTCTTCTGCATGCGCTCGGCGATGGAAACGGGCTTCGCGAGCCAGCGGTTTGTGCTCGTGGCCCAGAGGACGAAGGCCAGGCCCATGTCTACCACGGCAAAGGCCATGTATCGCAGCAAGCGAACGCGCCAGTGTGCTGAATCCAGGTCTTGTACCAACATGGCTCGCCTGTTGACGGATAGGTCGTATGTGCCCATGTACCAGCCCTCCACCACCATCAAGAGTATGCCCGTGATGGCGGCATGAATGCGGAACCGCGTGCCTTCGCTTCCGACTAGCGACGAGGTAGCAAGACCGAGGACGGTCAGCTGGAAGATGTGCGGGGTGATGAGCTTGGGTAGTGCGTAGAGGAAGTAATTCTGCTGGTCGTTTCCGTCGGAGGTGGAGCACCACGCGCAGTTCAACAGCGTATCTGGGCCGTATGCGAGGTAGAGCAGCCTATTGCGGCCACTGTAATTGAACTTTGTCCGTAGCGCATCGTCGTCGTCCGTCAGCGGGCGCAGATGCTTGAGTCGCGCGAACAGGACGCTCGTCTCGGTGCGTATGTGACTCTGTGTGGTGAGAAATAAGTTTTCTGGTGCGAAGCGCGACAGGGAGAGCGCGAGGCAGACCACGGCGCTCACGAACAGCAGATGGAGCGCATACTGCACTCTCGGCGGCGTCGGTCGCACAGGGACGCTTCGGGAGGTGGCACGCGCAACGTTGATCCAGTCAAAGATGCGGGGGATGAGGAAGGGCCCGGCGAAGATGAGGACTGAATGTACATTCTGTGGGAGGAACGTGAGGCGCGGAATGACCACGTAGGATACTACGAGGAGCACGATCGAGCGCACGTTGAACATGGTGAGTTTGAGGTTGAGGTGATCATGAGGAAGTCGTGAAAGGAGCAATTTTGTCTCGCAAAAGACATGTGGCTTCTACATTCAGTTGCGAAGGATTTGGAGTGACGTGGGATGCACGGTCGCACGTTGGAGAAGGCGCTAAGTTAGCATTCACACCCGCAAGCTGCAAGCACAGGGACAATGCATACCGAACACCTTAGGCCCCCAGCTAACCTCACCTCTCAGGGCTTAGGGACCCAGACTAAAGTTCCGATAGCCGTCACATCCACGAGGCAACCAACTTGCTATATACCATCAATTACAGCTATCTACGTACACCAAGTTGAATCATCCGCCAAATACTAGCATTATTGTACCTTCCATTTTGCGATTCTTCCGGCCAGTCGTCCCTAGCTGTACGAATGACGTATTCATATCCCACTATACACCGTGTTCATACAGGACCGCCGCAAAGATGGATCGAAACAGTGGCTCATCGGTAATCCGCGTCTTTCACACCTGTCAATCATCCACAAATCTCCTCTAAGTCGGTTTCCTATCCTCGTGGGTATACCCTTCCCCGTCACCCATTCCCGGAGAGCCATGTGGTGCTGGCTGAGCATAAAAGTGCGCTGGCGTAGACGTTGCGCTCATATTGCGGAGATGATTGCGCTGCCCTTCGCCGCTATATTGCGTGCCTGTCGGACTACCTCTGTGATCTGAGAAAGAAGGCCGAGAGTGCTGCGAGCGGGATGCTGGATCAATGGGTGGTGGGTAGTAGATCGGCACTTGTTGGATGGCGTCGTTCGGAGATTGTCGCGGTAAGGTGGGCGTAGGGTACGAGTATTGGCCTTGCGCGGTAGTGGCTGACTGTGGATAATGTGCCTGCTGGTCCCAACTAGTGGATGGTGAATGTTGGCCAGTGCTATTACTGGGAACGAACGAATCGGCGTTGCCCTGAAAGTGCGGTGATGGCTGACTATGTCCTCCGTCAGTTGGGGAGCCGTAGGGAGGAGCGTGGCCGTATGATGGGGGCCCTTGAGTCGAGTATGGATAGTTGTAGTCATGGCTGGGGGTCTGTGAGTGGTGCTGAGCATGACCCGGGTAGTTGAAAAGAGCGATGGGGTTCCCTTGCTCGTGGATTTGGACGTACTTGCTTGCATCAGAAGCGGCCATTTCTTGCGGCACCGTCGCTCCAAGTTCAGCTGGTGGAGGCGGCGTTGGATCGCTTTGAGCTTCACTTTTCTTTAGCGCTTTTTTCCGTCGGTGTATACGATATAGTATGAGGCCTAGAATGCAAATCAAGATCACAGCGCCTCCGACAACGCCTCCAGCGATAGCGGCCACGTGCGTCTTTCCTGAACCCTGAACCGCTGAAGTGGCAGTGGCGGAGGGAATAGAACGAGTTGCTGACCTGACCACAAACGAGGGCCTTATCGTGGCATAAGTCCCTAGGTCGGGGTGGTCCCAGGTCGAAGGACTAGTTTTAGTTGCGCCTCCAGTTGGTCTATTCTAGTCAGCCTTGATATTCTTACTCTGGATCCACGGAGTGAACATACCCGCCTCCAATCGCAGCAATGATGGGCGAGGGTACAACGTAGGTGTCAAGCCCGGGATCATACTTGTCCCACAGTTTCTTTTCTCTTCCATTGTAGCCTAGCACCATATTGTGCTGCCCTTGACCCTCAGGCGCATCACATTTGTCATACAACGGGAACCAGCCACCGATGACTAGCATTTGAGTATGGTTGATGGCGTTTGCGCTACAACCACCATGACCGACCAGACTGGGAGAAGAATCGCTACCATCGAGTGGGAATGCTTTGATCCATGTAAAAGAGGGTAGGGAGAGAATGTATACATCGTCGAATGCCTGAGCTTCGCCAAAGCCGTAGCCTCCGTACAGGTAGCTATTCACCATTAGCACGTCTCTCCTATTGGAGATCTCTCCGTATATGCTATGCCTCTCACTTGCAACACCAAGCTCCGGTGTGTTCCGGCCATCGCATCACTTGCGTTTGTTTCTCATGCACAGCCTATGGAGCTGAAATTACTCAACACTAGCGGCGCTGAGTGTCATGTCGTGGATGAAAAGCTTGGCAACCCGTTCAAGAAGAAAAGAAGAGTGCCTTACATGTTAAAAGAAGACTGATCATCCGGCCAGGTAACGTCTGCGCAGAACTGTCTCCGTGCCAGGGGAACTTCGCCAGTTGCGGTCTGTGTGTACCATTTAGACGAAGCCATATCATAGATGTGTATTTCCTAGCTCTCGTTAGCTACATGACAACGACGCGCCTCATCTGTATTACACTCATGTTTGCCTAGGATCGCGTGTCAGTAAAAGTTCTGGTCGGAAGACGCGAAATTAGCTTACTGCGTCAAAGCTACCATTGCGATAGGTATCTTCGATACCTCCAAAGTATATTAGAATACCGCTGTCCGATACGGGCAAGAACAGCAGGTGTCCCTCTGCTCTTCCAGTATCATCTGGTCCGCTTCTATTCTTCAGTTCGCCCGTGGACATATCGAACTGTATCAGTCCATTAGTAGCCATCGGTGGTCCAGTCCAACCGAGCGTTGATCTGTTGCTGAGCCAGCCTCCGAGATAGAAGCCTAGTCCACGGCTCTCTACTTGTGTACCCGCGCCAAAAGATACACGCTGTAATGATTTGTCGCCTTTGGTATCCGTGGCATTCCACTGGTTGAGGGGCACATCGTAGGTCCACATACTGAAGACATCGGTAGGGCTGACCCCTTCGGGGTATTCCCCCCCAAACTGGTAGAAGCATTTATTGGTGTCGTCGGCCCAGAGATAGCCGCCTGAAACGCTCGGTATATTACCAGGTTTCGACAAATTCGCATGTTGCGATGGCATCCCAGTATCGACAGTCGATGAATTTAGGTCGCTGAAGAGTAGCCATGGATCTAGGCAATGGAGGTTAGATTGACTGAGAGAAAGAGAGAGAGAGAGAGAGAGAGAAGGCATGTCAGCTCTCGATACGCACGTACTTGTGTGGTTGGACGTGAACGGCTCTGATGCTATCATACCGCCATCGATATACAACCTCGAATCGATTTGCGCGGTGGTGTGACCCCACCGACGACAGCTATCCGGATATCAGTATTATTCGAGCGACGGGGAGAGCTTCGCACAAGTCCTTAACAGGGTCATCTTGTTGCGACGACGTCGCGATGACGAGACTAAGCACAACAAACAGGCCTCGATGAATGTAGGCCATCATGTGCTTTCATGACTCTCCGGGATATGCACACATGAGGGACCCAATATGTCGGGATGCTGTATAGTGGAAAGAGGGAAAGCAGTTGGAGTTAGCAGGCAAGGGATGGGCCGCCCAGGTCAAGCGGGTATGCACAAGGCTGAGTGTGCTGTTCGGAGGAGAAGACAGCGGCCGCGTAGAATAGCAGTCCCAACGTCGTCGTTCGTGGCGCACTTTGTTGGGTCCGATGAGTCCGATCTGGTTCCGACGTGAGAGTGCTGAACGACCGCCTTTTTTCAGCTATGCGGTGGGCTGTGAGACGCAGTCACCAATAAAGTCACAGCGCAGGAAATACGAATGATCGTCAGGCCCGAGAGAGGCGTTGGGCCAAGCAAAAGTGCAGGACTAGTCCAAAGGATGCGAGAACACAGAGCCGACCCCCCCGGGGTGGCCTGGTCTACGACAACTACGTGTGTCATGAAACAGGTCGAATCATGACAGCCGAACGAGCGAAATACTAGCGAAGGGTCCAATAGCAGAAGGCGGACCGTCAGCCTGAACCCAAGGCGTCTGCTCAGCCGCTCTCGTGTGCTTCCAGCTAGAGTTGTGTTTCTTGCTTCTTGTGGAGTGACACACGGCGGGAGAGGCGGGCATCTTCAGCTGTGGTTAATGATATTTGACAAACACGCCGTGATAAACCATTGACTCGAAGAGTCCAAGTTCGTACGACAGGAGGCAACAGTGCCGTTCCAACCATTATTCACATTTCCGCCTTGCTTTCGCTTCCTGCAACGAAATGGCACAGTACGGAAGTTGGAGGCCGACCAAGGCAGTGCCAGGGCCAACGCATATCGCGACAGGGCCACGAGACAGGCATCCCGGCTGCCGTATCCGCTGCCCCCTCCAGTTTCTTTTCGCAACGACATCGAAGATCGAGGCTTGGGAGGCTATTCAGGTCACGCCTGCGCCGATATATGTAGGCCTAAAGCGAACCCGCAGCTCCAATATCGACCAGAGTCGACGGAGGCGAGCTGCAGGATTAGAACGGCTGTGCGTTTTTCTGGGTCTCACTGGAAAAGGCGAATCCATTCTTTGAGGAAAGACCTTAGGGTTATTTGGAGACCGTTGACAATATGTGAAGAAAAGGAAGAGGGAGCGTCGCGGGGAATTTAGCACAGGCAGATTCATTCCTTGGCGCGCTATTGCTAGCTCGTTCCTCCCATTGGCCTCACGTCATATTACTTCAATGTTCCAACACCACGACAATGTTGGAGCAGCAGGTGCTGGCGGCGGATACATGTTGTTCGAATAGGCCTAGTACAGGTATTACATGTGACCTTTCTTGATAATGCATCATCTCTTGCCTCCCTCTCCGTAATCCCAATATTTTCTGTAGCACACCTACGAGTGCATATATTCAGAAAACCAATGGGAATCATATATTTCAACACACCTAAAACCTAGCCTCTACCTTCTGCTCCGTATCCTGCAGTGCCCACTGACTCCTCGCCTTCTTACTCCTCACAGCATCAACCTGCTCCTTTGTGAAGCCCTTGGCTACTGTCGCAGGGTTATAGCCTAGGCCGGTGATGTTCCCGATTTCATCATCACTCTTATCCGTTGCCGCACTCCCATCGTGCCTCTTGTACACCGTACATACGACTGCACCGCCGAGCCCTAGATTGTGTTGTAAAGCGACCCGGGTGTCCTTGACAGAGCGGTTGTTGGCCCACCCACGCATATGCCACACGAGTTCGGCGCATTGGGCTAGACCGGTCGCGCCGAGCGGGTGGCCTTTGGAGATGAGGCCGCCGGAGGGATTGATGACGACCTTTCCCCCATAGGTGATGCCGCCACGACGGATGAGTTCGTGGGCCTTGCCTTTGGGAGCGAGACCCAGCGCCTCGATGGTGACCATTTCGTTGGCGGAGAAGCAGTCGTGGAGCTCGCAAACCTTGACATCATCTGGCGACACTTTCGCCTCAGCCAAGGCCTCCCTTGCCGCCAGTTCGCTCATGCTGTAGCCCACAAGTTCGATGGCGCTGCGATTGAACAGTGAGGGCGTGTCGGTTGCTAGCCTCTGTCCGGCGATCAGAATGGCCTGGTCCTTGAGCTCCGGTCGCTTGTCGAGGAAGTCTTGTGAGACTAGGACGGTAGCAGCGGCGCCGTCAGAGGTCGGGCAGCACTGCAATTTCGTCAAGGGCTCATGGACCATGGGCGCATTCATGACTTGTTCGAGCGTGTATTCGTCTTGGAACTGCGAGTAGGGGTTGTTCTTGGAGTGAGCGTGGTTGATGCGACCAATCTCTGCAAAGTCTTTCGCTTCGGAGCCGTACCTAGGATTGCTGTTAGCATGTCGTGAACAGAGGCGGGGATACATGTACGGACTTTTCCATGTGCTCCCGGCCAGCATTGCCAAACATCTGGGCAGCCCCGGGTGCCTTGGTCACGCCTCTCGTCTCCCTCATCATCAAGCCGCTCGTACCCGTGGGATTCGCCCTATCCTGGAAGAAGGACTGCAAGCTTCCGGGAAACATCTTTTCGAAGCCCACGACCAACACGCAGTCGGCTGCACCATGCGCAATCATGTTGCGTCCCATGTACAAGCCGGTGGAGCCAGTCGAGCAATTGTTGTTGACGTTGTAGACGGGAATACCCGTCATACCGAACTGGTAGAAGACGCGCTGGCCGCATGTCGAGTCGCCGTAGCAGTAGCAGGCAACGCCCTGGTCGACGTCGTCGTAGTTGATGTGCGCGTCGAGCATGGCTTTGACACCAGCTTCGAAACCAAGCTCGGGGTAGTCCACCTTTCCGCGAGGCTTGATGAACTTGGTCATGCCTACGCCGAGCACGTAGACAGGCTGTTTCTGGCCGACCATGGTGGTGATGGTAGGGTGTGAAGCGCTTCGGGCGGGTAGAAAAGGCGAATGGGTAGTGTAGCTACGAGGCAAGGAGAGAAAGAAACTATGGCGGTTCCTGCAAGAGTCTGTCGTTCAAAAACAGAAGCATCTTCGCCATGATAAAGTAGGCAGTCTTGATCGCCGCCTCCGCACCTGGGCAGTACTTGTGGCGCGTGGAGATGCCGAGGTCGTTCGGTTTGGGAAAGGCGCCCACCAGCAGCCGAATTTGGGGAAGGTTTCACATGCACCATGTGCTCGTTCCCAAAGCGATCCAAATATTTACTCCCAACTTATATTCGTGTACTCTCTGATGTCATGAAGTGGTCAAAGCCGTAAGATCAAAGCTACAGATGTGCCTACTATATATGTTGCAATCCGTCCAATCTGCCACATACGACCACAGGTAAAGGAGTACACCGGATCCCGTTTGATCTCCACACGTTAAACCTTTGACCGGCGGACTAGTAGTCAGGTGGGTGACCACTGGCGAATCCCCGCTGTTGTATGTTTTTGTTTTTTTGCGGGTGCTATATAGCATATGCCATGCTCTTGAGGGGTTCCAGATTTGCTTTGCGGGTCTGCGTTTTTGAGGGTCTCTTGATAGGGTTCGTGGTAGATCACACAAGAACTAATTTGGGTACTCCGTAATGGCTTGTTGAGTCGAAGCATGTCTTGTTTTGCTCCCTGCTGGCTGGCTTGCGTACAGCACAGTCGCCATCTTTGATTCGCATTCCCCTTGCGTGACCTCGACCCCTCAGCTTACATCTTCATCCTCCTCATCCCTTTTTCTCTCCCGCTCCTCCTCCTGCTCCTTCAAGTGCATCGCCTCCACTAGCTCAGTCCCCTCCATACCCACCTCTTCCCCGTTGCTCCCATCCGTCGGTTGCTTCTGCCGTATCGCCTTTTGCGCCTCCACCCGGTCCCTCACCAGCTTCGCAATCGCGTTCTCAGTCTGCACATTCAGTCCCTTCATCTTCTGCTCCAGGTCCCTCTTCAGGTCCCAGTTTGGCTTCTTGGGTTGCAACTTGAACAGATCGAGGCCCTTGTCCTCGGCCTGCTCTGCTTCTTGTTGTGCCTTGGTCTCAAGCGCTAGTTGTTGTGCCTTGTACTCTAGTGTATTTGTGGCGTCTGCAATAGGCAGATTGTCGAAGCCGAGTTTGACATTGCGCGTTTCGGCATCGTAGTTGCGGCCTGAAAGATAGGTTGCTGCTACCGAGGGCTCCTCTTTTTCTTCTTCTGTGCGGGTGAGGGCGTGCGAGGTCTCGGTTTGGAGTTGGGTGGACGGCGAGTCGGTGGCTTCTGGTCCGTCTGAGATCTGTGCCTGTTTTCGCTTCAGCGATTTTAATTGGGCCAGGCGGGCTTTGCGGTCGCTGGCGGCTGCGGACAGCTTTTCGTGCGAGGACATGGCGGGCGCTCTGGTTTGCGCCCGGTCGCAGCGAGCCGTGGGTGATGGAGTGGGTGCTTTCAAAACACGATTACAACGATGCAGTCCTGATCAGCTGGTCCCCTGTGGATATACGCGCGACTGGGAGTGGTTATTGGCGTGTTGTAGTTGTTGTGGTTGTGGTCGCGGCTGTCGCGACTTTTGCGGAGAAGAGCTCGGAGGTCGAACTCATCTTCCCCCGGCTAGCGTCTCGAGCCACAACCGCACTTTCTCGGGTTTTCCTGTCCCTCACCATCATCTCGCACGCTTCATTATCGCCAACGCGCCATGGCTCGATGAAGACGCCAGTGTTTCCGTCCTCCCATGCCCCGAGTTCGCGCCCCCAATGCTTGCCTCATCGCCAGCGTGGACGCCCCCGTCCTTCCGTTTCTTGCACCACGGGTTTTCGCCGAGTCTCCTGTCCGAAGTAGGGGCAGACCAGACGATGGAAAGAACGACGGGATGCAGAAAGAGAAGGAGAAGGAGAAGGAGAAGAGGACCATACCTATGAAGGGACCGAGGCCAGGAAATGCTCAAATCACCTGTCAGATATCTCGACCACTCTTTTGCGAGCAACGGAGACAAGACGGCTTTGCTGCGGGGCTCTTACCAACGTCTAGCCAGCGGTGGAAGGATTGCGACCGCTCGTCTTTCGTCAATCGTCTCTATATCGATATATCTTCATTCGCTCGCCAACATGCACGGTCCTACGCAACGACCGCGTCCGCCGATAGAAGCCTCGAACGCAACATTGGCGCCTCGCAACGTCGGAGTCGTAAACCACGATCAATTTATAAGCCTTCGCCTCTTGTCAAATATGGACCTATCATGGCCTCGGTGCGTAGGAAAGCGCTTGCTATAGAACAAGCTCGGCTTTCCAATCATATCTCCAGATTACCGCCCGGTCTCTCGATCCATGGGCGGAACAGCCGAGGTCAATACAGGTCTCTGCGGCGTCGCGTTTCGAACCTCTTGCGTTGGGATTCCGTACACCTCGACCTGAGCAGGCCCTCTGCAAAGGGGAGAAAAAGACCAGGGCGCACTGCAGCGTTTGCGGCACTGGACCGGGCCATCTACCCATTCCTGGGAAAATACACGCGCAAGATCGTCATAAAGCACCACGCTCGATGTGTTCGATTGAGCCAGGCACTGTTTCCATTGGCTACCAAGGTTGGGTCGCACCAAGTATGGACAAAGTGGGTTCAATTTGATCGCAGCACAAGGAAAGCGTATGCTCTAAGGTTGCTCGTTTATCTATTGGATCGCAAGCCTGGCCGCGCACTGCGTTTCATCCAAGTGTTGGCCAATGATCCACTGTTGCGAGGCCGCAAAACAGAAATCATCGCGGACGCTCTTGGTCATCTTTCAAAGGTCCACGCCCAAGGACTATATGGCATCAAGCGTAGATGGGGCATGAATCCCGAATCGCACAAGCGATTGTTTGTTCCTGCATTTGTGCACATCTTTGAAAAATCATTGGCTGGACGACCTGATTTTTGTTCTCAGGATCTGCTGTACAATTTGGTCCAGTTGGCTGAAACAGACGATCTGAAAAAGATCTTTGATTGCTTTGTACGACATCGTACGCACCTAGGATTTGACACTCTACTGCACTATGCGAGTGCCTTTGGTGAGGCAGGAGAAGTTCCCTATGCCTTACGGTGTCTCGATCAGCTCAAACTGAGGCACAATACCGTGGCGTGGGACATTGTTGTGCAGCGCGAAAGACTTCGATGGACATGCGCCACCATACTACGCAAGAGCATGAGTCAGGCTCAGGATTTTCACCAAACGCCCCTTGTTGTTGCCGCTCTTGTACGCCTAGGCATCAAGATGGACATTCTCCTCTACAATGTAGTCATACATAATGCTATGGAGGCCGGGGATTACGCCACTGCCTTCAAGGTGTATAACACCCTAGAGGATAACGGACTAAAACCAGACAAGTACACGTTCTCGATTCTGCTCCACGGATGTACTTTGCAGAACGATCCAGCCACGTTTCGCGATTTTGCACAATATTGCGCGAGCGTAGCAAAGGAGACCCAAGACCCTTGGCTCGCAACGGACTATCTCTACTACACTTACGTACGTCACCAAGCTGATACCGACACGGACCATACCTCAGCCTTGCTCTGGCAGGCCTATTCCAGTCTCTTCTCCGTCACACCCCTGGTGCTTTTCATGAATCATGGAAGCGATGTTTCCAGACCTGCCAGCAACAGTCAATCGTCGGACGTTGGTATAACACCTCCTCCTGTAGCGTTGTACATTATGCTGCAAATGGAGATCCGGAGGGCTTTAGCCTCTAGCAATCAGCGAGTGTTGAACTTTTACCAGAAGTTCAAGTCCGTTGTAGAAGAAAGAAACAATTTGGCTTTCCAGGCTTTAGCACAGAACGCAACCATCTGGAACGCCTTTCTTCTCGCATTCTGCCAAAAACAGCAATTTGCGAGCGCAGCTCAGCTCATGCAAGACATGATAAACGGCCCGGTAGGCCCCAACGTTTACAGTTGGAATATCCTCATGCAAGCGTTCTTCAAAACGGAACAAGTGCAAGCGGCCGAGCGCGTCTTTGAGATCATGCGCCACAGGGGTATTGATCCGGATCAATTCACCTACGGTGTCATGCTACGAGGATATGCTAAGGCTCAACTCGTTGAGCGAATAGGGGAGACGATGCAGCATGTTGAGACTGAACAGGAGTTGAGTCCCGATTTGATAAGGGCACTGGCTTCGGTGGTAAATCGGAGGAGGCTAATGCTTGCTTTAGAGAAGAGCCGGCTCGAAAAGGAAGCTAGAGCGCAAGAGAAAGCTGATAGGGAAGCTGAGGAGGAGCGCATCAGGTGGCAGCTAGCGGATGTCGAATCCTCGTCGCCAACGCCACACCGCGGCCACACCAAGGAGACACTATCACAAGACGAGGGACTACGTACTTTCCACGAAGATGAGCTACAGAACTCTACAAACCCGTTGTCCAATCCTCCCCAGTCGATAACGGCTTCTAAGCCGATCCCACAGGAGCAATCTTCCGGAAACGGGTCAACACTCCCTGCGCCTTCTGTCCCTCCCAACCTCCAAGACCCCGAAGTGCAGTACAAAATGCTCAAAGAGCAGCTGGGTCTTTCCCGGGCTGTTGGATCCTCCTCCAGCAGTCCTGGGTCTACACCAAACCAAGCAGTCAGCCCCTTTGGCGCAAATATGGTATTCAAGAGCGTGCTAGAAAAAAACGAGAAGAAGGATGAAGACGGCGTCGTTCAACAAGTTCCTAGGTTCAAAGTGCGTCGCGTCGCAACTGATCACGCGTTGTGGAACATCAAACACAGAAAGGGAGATGAATGAAATCGTATGGATTTGAAATTGCGTATGCTACGGACAAAAAGCGTAGACAGCAATTCATGTGTTTAACAGGTGCCATTCATGTACATACCAATATACACGAAAGCATCATTTAAACTTTTTTTTTCGCCACTTCCTTTCTTCACACGTTTGCCTCCACTCGGCACACAATATCCGCTCGCTTCGCTTCCTTTACCACCCCAGCTGAGCTGTAGCCGGAAAACAAAAGCCGTGAAGGATGCCTATTTTCTACGGTTTTTTTTTTTGATCATGTTACTACATTGGGTATGTTGGCTATGTCCTTGTGTTGCACGAACGTTGGAACTAGACTGAGATAGGTGGGGGTGGTGATGGGAGGGATGGGGCGTTTGCGGGTGTTGCGGGCGGGTTTCTCGGATAGGGGTGTTGGTGGCGATTGTTTATTAATCTTAATCACGGTCTGGGTATGCCTAGGTAGGTAGGTAGATGTGTCTTCTTTTTGGCACTTGGGGAACGGTTTGCAATAGAACGGGAGAGTTCATCTTTTCTCTGCTAGGAACTCGATGAATTACTAGTAGAATAGGGTTGCAGTCCTTGTCCCATGTCCATAGGATAGTGAAGCTGTCGCAATATCTGTCCGACCACGACTGTAGGTACATACGAGATCAAGACGCGTTTCCCACGCTCGCCAGACGCCGGTTCAGAATGCTCTAGGAAAGCATAGTGATGGGAGGTTGCCGCTGAGCCTACGCTCTGACTACGTGTTCATGCTTATTGCACGGGTAAGCTTGGTCTGCGAAGTACTGCGAATGAGTTACGAATGGGTTGTTTTGTAAAGGCAAAGAGAGAGAAGGTTTTCTGGTATATTGTACGGCGCGGAAAGTCAGTTGGCTAGAGTAAGTATGGCGGTGGGTATATGGACGTGTTGCACAAGGAGATGGATAGGCTGGACGATGCTTTGAGTACTGGGGAGTAGTTGGTGCTCTGAGATTTTGATGGGAAAGATGCTGAGGTGGTTGAAGTGGATAGTGTACTGTGTTCCGGTCACTCGCGAAAATACTGAGTATGTTCCGCATTTTAAGACGTTTCTGTGTACGGAAATGCTCAAGACACCAGGACAACCTCTCCTTTCTCGTCCTCTTCGTCAGTCCAGGCTTCCTGGTTGGCTTGGTCTTCTTGTATCCCGCTTTTCTGAGTATTCTCGCTGATATCTCGATGCCTTCTTTGCTGAGATCGCCAGCAATATCAGCACAGTTCTTTTCTCTTCCATACCGATCACCCCTTACAATCTCCACAACCTTTCCAGAGGCTTGTTGGTTCTTTGTTGCAGGTCGCCCAGAACGGGGGGCATCCTCAAGGTACTTGTTCAATAGCTTTAGGGGCTTCTGGCCAGGATCAAAACCTCTCTCGATTGCCCGGGCGTAGATACCATTGATTGTCCTTTTCTCCACACCAGTCAAGGCCGTGATATCAGCATTTGATTTCCCATCAGCCTTGTAGGCAACAATCATAGAACGAGTGGCAATATCAAAAACAGGCGCCATGGTGATGGAGAATGATATTGAAGATGATGAGATTGAAGCTATAATAAGATCCAGAAGAAACAGCTCTGAAAATCTGGTTCCAAAAGGATGGACACGTAGCTCACAACAATCCAGTGTCACGTGGTGTTGTGACGTGACATTCACCCCTCCTGCTCGGCTATACTTACCCCTGCTAGCCCCTGACTACCCCTGCTCAATGGCGTTCGGTGGCTGAACCCTTCAGGGGGGGAACAGACTTTTGAAATACGCCTCCGTACTGTACTGTAACTACACGATGGCAATATTGTCTTGGCTGAGAGCAAACAATTTTTCTTATTTCCACTTCGCATCCAAGACGCTAAAACCGCATGTCATCTCACGATTGCAAAACATGATGAAGCGATATGACGTTTTGGCCGATGTGGAGAGCGTTTTCAAAGTCGGAATCCTCGACGATTGTCCGATCAGCATAGCTGACGAGGCGAGTCGGAGCTATCACGACCCACAAGGCATCTGCATCGAACAAACGTAGAAAAAAAATCGGGCCCGATCCGCAAGTGGCCGTCTTTGGCAAGGTCTCAGTTTGGCCGATCGGGGTTGTGGTTGCGGTAAGTTGCTGTTGTGAATTCATCAAGCTGGGGTGGGGTCCGCGACAATGGAAAACGTGCCGGTACGTAGTCAAGTTGACAAACTGTCTCCTATCATCTCAAAGACGCCTACTTATACTTCACTTTCCATGATCATGCGACACGTCAAGAATCTTCAAGTCTCCGAGCTTTCCCTGATGTCTCGGCATACATCGGCAGACCGCGAACAAAAGCTTGGGATCGAGCTGCAACGGCCCTCCACCACCCCGGTGAAAATCACGTTGGAAACCTTGACGTCGGTGAAAATAGCAGAGCCAAGATGAAGAGGCTGAACGATTGAGACCCGAAATCTGTCCGCAGCCAGTAGGAACGCACCGCTTGACAGTGCTTAGCTTTGTTAAGCACTCGATTGCCTAGGCTTGTCGATGTCGATGTGGCTAGCGGCCGTCGCCTTCGAAGGCTTCTGTCATCGAACATGACGTCGTCTTCCGAAAGTGAACTCACATGGTACATGAGACTTTTGCAGAGAATTCATGGGGAATACTCGGGCCCAATCGATAGCAGCCATTGGGCCCGAGTAATGTGATTTGCGGTGAACCACGGGTGGGACACGCCGTTTCCTATGACGGTGTCAGGGACCCTAAACTCCTCCAAAGCGTGGAGCCTATATTTATGAACTTGGAGACCCCACGATCCCGACGTTCTGCAATACTTTTCCCCTTCTCCTCTGATCGGCGCTTCTCTATACTTTTTACGCAGTCATGGCGATAATGGATCGGTTCAGGGGGCATTCACATCCTTCGCCTGCATCCTCGTCCACGATGATAGATCAGGATCCTGAGAAGAAGCCGCAGATGATCCAGGGTGGTGTGAAGGAGATTTTTCGAGTACGCATTATTGCCATGGCAATCATCGTCTCGATGGGTGGAGTATGGATTTCTATAGCCGTCTAAGAGGTTGCGAAAGCTAATCCCCTGCAGTTCATCTTCGGGTACGACACCGGTCAAATATCTGGTTTCCTGGAGATGCCTGATTTCTTGGACAAGTTTGCGGATCAGAGGAATGCTCAAGGCGAGCTGGTCTTTAGTAACTGGAAGTCTGGTCTCATTGTCGCGCTGGTACGTTCAATAGTTCTTCGTTGATATGTTCGAACACGAGCTAATGCCTGACACAGCTTTCCATCGGTACCTTGATGGGTGCATTGATCGCCGCGCCCATTGCAGACAAGTTCGGCCGCAAATACTCCATCATCTTCTGGAACATCATCTTCTGCGTGGGGGTCATTGTTCAAATCACCACAACCACCACATGGTACCAGATCTCGCTCGGACGATGGGTTGCTGGTCTCGGCGTTGGAGGTCTTTCAGTCCTCACACCAATGTACCAGTCCGAGACTGCGCCGCGCTACGTACGAGGTGCACTTGTATCCTGCTACCAGCTCTTCATCACCCTCGGAATCTTCACGGCATATTGTATCAATTACGGTACAGAGGACCGGACGACGTCGTACTCCTGGAAAGTGCCCATGGGTATCGGCTTCATCTGGTCTTTACTCATGATGGTTGGAATCCTCTTCATGCAGGAATCACCACGCTGGGAATACCGCAGAGGCAAGGTTGATGAGGCGCGTCACACTATTGCCCTTACCTACGGCGTGGCAAACGATCACCCCGAAGTCCAGCGCGAGATCCAGGAAATCCAGAAGAAGCTCGAGGCCGAACAGGCAGGTGGTGGACACCACCCGTGGTATGAGATATTTACAGGCCCGCGCATGGGCTATCGTGTCCTTCTCGGAGTCACACTACAAGCTCTTCAGCAACTAACCGGAGGTAAGCGCACAACGAGTTAACAGAGAGACTGAACGTGGACTAACATCCACACAGCCAATTATTACTTTTACTATGGCACCACTATCTTCCAGTCCGTCGGTATCGAAAACTCGTACATCACGTCCATGATCTTAGGAGGTGTGAATTTCGTCACAACCTTCCCTGGCTTATACATTGTCGAAAAGTTTGGTCGTCGACCAGCGCTCATTTGCGGAGCACTGTGGATGTTCATGTGCTTCCTCGTCTTCGCGTCGCTGGGACATTTCGCCCTGGAAAATCCTGATGGCACAACCAGCCAGGGTGTAGGATACGCCATGATCACCTTTGCGTGTCTATTCATTGCCGGATTCGCTAGTACCTGGGGGCCTATCGTCTGGGCTGTCGTGGGAGAAATCTACCCGTCAAGATACCGTGCAAAGGCCATGGCGCTCGCCACGGCATCCAACTGGACCTTCAACTTCCTCATTTCTTTCTGTAAGCTTTCATCCGATTCGACTCATTTGCAATATGACTAACTTTGGCAATAGTCACACCGTACATCACCTCCGCCATCGACTACCGATACGGCTACGTGTTTGCTGGCTGCTGTTTTGCAGGCGCAGTCGTGGTGTACTTCTTCGTCTGTGAATCCCACGGCCGGACCCTCGAAGAGATCGATACCATGTATATCCTCCATGTTACTCCATGGAAGAGCAAGCACTGGAAGCCCACGCCTGGCGAGGAGCTGCCAGCGCTGGATAACACGTACCTGACGCCTGGTGGGCGGGGAATCAAGAAGGGGAACGAAGCAAGAGCGCCTGAACAGTCGAGGAGGGAAAGTGTACCGGCTACTGAGGCGGATATGCAGGCTAGTGGTGCGAGGCAGGAGTAGTGGCTTGGTGTGTTCCTGGGTGTTACTTGTCTGTAGTTATTGTCTGCTGTAGCGAGCATAGCGATATTAGTTATCTGAATTTTGCATTGCATCTTGTTTACTGTGTTGCGGACGTAGGGAACGATTGGCCATTTTACTCATGCGAAAACGCGCAACTTCTGTCTACAAACTCAAGCACTCAAGCTAAGGGGGAAGGAAGGAAGTGCTTTCAACAGGCATGCCTATGGGTAACAGCCAACGAAACTGAACAACGTTCAAGTAATGCATGTTATATATAATAAATGTGCCTGCTACACAGCACAAATTACCCCAACCTCTCAATTGCCTCGTGGTGAAAAGCAAAAAGGGAAATTCAAAACCGCAAGTCATTTTTCACTCGGCGAGGCACATATTCATCACCACCGGAGCAAATGAAACGGCAAAAAAATTGGTTCGAAGAATCCTGAGCAAGTTCAGGCACGTTGTCCCCTTCGTGGATCGAACACGATACCTCCAGATTTAGTGACTGAGACTTCAGTCTGGCGCTCTCCCAATTGAGCTAAGGAGACTGATGGGAGTTGTTGAGAAATGTTAACAATTTTTTTTTATATACAAGATTGTAAACATGTCGCTGCGAACGTACTGCCACTGCATGGACTTGGATTTGTTTTGTTGGGCGCTTATGGTGGGGCGTAGTGGGGTAGTTTAGCCTGAAGGAAGAGGCTGACAAGTCGGCAGTTCCGTGCCACGATCATGGGGTGGATGTCGGCTCAGGATAGCTTTGCAATGTTACGCATGTCTCCGCGAACTATTCGCAAACCTTCGAGTGTGCTGTGTTTGCTGCAACCGCGCTGTGTGCTAGGTCTGTCCAGCCATGGGGGTTGGCGGCACCATGCGGATGTTTCCCATGACATCATCAATGTCGCGTCCCATGTCACGATAGTTAATCTAGGTACAGCACACCCTGGGGGTCGTACGCGGAGTAACCCCTAATCACGGCAGGTATTGCAAATCTTACGGGCTCACCACACGCAAACCGCTGTTTACCACAAAATGGCCATCATACCAAACCTGCTGCCCCCGTCGCGCGAGAATTGGGAGCTCATATGCAAAATATGGAAGTTCTTCCCTCTGGTACGACAATCTCGCATACCTTTTTTTCAATACGCTGGTCCTCAAGTTGCTAACTGCCCATGTGTATCAGTTCTCTGCAACTCAATGGGTAACAGAGTGGTACCCGCAAGGCAAGACGTCGACTGAATCACGATTCAACATTCCCGGCAAGATAGGATGGGCGACCATGGAGGCGCCAGGCTTTATAACTTTACTGTATATCATGAACTCGCTTCCTAAGGAACTAGGAATCGGAGAGCTGCCATGGGGCAACTGGACAATGGCTGGATGCTTCGTAGGTTCTGCCGATGAAGATGCGGGAGAAGTGTACTGATTTGGACGAAGGTCATTCACTATTTGTACCGCGCAATTCTCGCGCCCCTCTTCCTCAACCCAAGCATGTCGCCCATGCATCCAATCGTCTGGTTCTCTGCCGTGGGCTTTCAGATGGTCAATGCCATCTCCATCGGCGGATACCTCGCGGGTTACGGACCGACGTCACAGTACGAATGGGCGGCACGCTCAGAATACATGTTTGTCGGGCTGGTCATCTGGTGCTGGGGGCTCCTAGCGAACATATTCCACGACGACGACCTCCGCGAGATCCGGCGATCGGCCGACCGCAAACGGCGCAAGGAGGCCGCTGAGTCGGGCAAGCCAGTGGAGAGCACAAGTAAGATGTACGCGATACCAAAGAACGGGCTGTTCAAGTATGTGCTGCATGCGCACTACCTTTGCGAGTGGATTGAGTGGGGAGGCTGGTGGATGATCGGGGGCTGGAAGTGCGTTCCTGCACGCTCGTTCCTCCTCAATGAGATTTCCACGATGCTTCCGCGTGCGCTGCAAGGCAAGAGGTGGTACGAGAAGAAGTTTGGTAAAGAGAAGCTGGATGGGCGCAAGGCGATAATCCCCGGACTGCTGTAGATCAGGGTCTCGTTATTGATGGGAGTTGTGGTACGCTAGCCATGGAGCCCGCTGTTGATTGCGGGTGGGAATGGTTCAATGGCCTCGTGCAGCGTTAGCCTGGCAGTAAGGCAGCTCGTGTTTGGTACACTAAGCATGACACGGTGGAGTATGAGGCGGTGGAGGCGCATTTCCATGGACGTCGAAGGGGAAGCCAAAAGAGAGTGCAGTAGCTTCATCAATACGGTCTTATCTTGAGATTGTATAATCATTCTGATTCCTTGCGCATGGCAGGCAATGGGTGCTGCACGAACTATTGGCAGGAGTGCTATCGTGATCGCGAAAGATACGAGTGCAGCTGATGCAAGCCCCACGCGTAGAGGTAAATTTACATACGGCATGTTCGCGATACGAAGCCATGAGTGCGCTGGTCAAAAGAAGAGGCAAAAAACGGAATTATAGCGTGCCGAGGGTACTTAGTCCGACTGACTATCTTAATATAGAGCTGCCGTCCCAGCGAATCACTAAGGCAGGAGCTCGTAAAAACGGCGAACGGTGGTGTCATTGGGACGAAAAGTCGGTTGCGCATAGCAGGAGGCCGTCGGGAAATGGCATGGAACGAGTGCAAATAATGTGCGCGAACCGGCGTTGATGGTGCTCGTGATGCGGATGCACCGTTCTTTGTCTTTCGCCATGCTCTAGCACGAGAGCGGGTTGAAAATCTCATCTCGCCTAGGCACAACACAGCCACCTGCCGCATTTAAGCTGCTGGCTGGCTTTCCAATGTTTGGCTCTGCGACTAGTCTGCACTGGGTGCATTAGTCTCCGCTTTTTCGCTGCAACACCACCCCTTGATTGCTGATGAAAAGCAGTACAGCGCGCGCCCACCCAGTGCCCTCCTTGCTGTGCCCCGACCCAGACGGCCATTGTGTTTCGGAGCGCCTGACGCCCACCCCAATTCGACATCTTCATTTCGTGTCGTGAGTTAGCGGTTTTAGCCAGGCGCGCGTGCTTGTTGGCTCCGGCTCCGGCTCCATAACAACCTTGGCCACGGTACCTCCTCAGGCTGGGATCGCCGCTCCACTTCACTCTCTGCGCTCGCCGCTCGCGTCCATACATCATCGCTGCACACGACCCACGGCCCGAGACCTTTTAGTCTTTGACCTACTACTCGTACCGCCCAGTTTTCCCACCAGGAACGGTACCACGGCGCTGCTGCCCTTCCGCGCCGCTAACATCCTCATCTTTCGAAACCTGTCTGCGCCGGCACCCTTATCCGTCGTCTCACCCAGCGTGCCAACTTCGTGCCCGACTTTTGGCCTCAATTGCTGTCAATATGTCGAGCAATGTGACTGCGAGTACGTTGTCTCTCTCTGTCGTTCCTTCTTCGAGTCCCCAAGACCCTCCTTCCTCCATTCCTTCCTCAGATCCTCCCTCGCCGTCTGTAACACCTCCTGCAGTCCCCTCGCCATCGCCGACGGCTGCCGCACCCTCCTCAGAGGCGCCGCCTGAGGCGCCGTCAGAAGCACCCTCAGATACGCCTGCGACTTCTAACACACCATCAGCGGCAGGGCCCACGTCGGAACCAAGCCCGGCCCCATCGAGTGATGCTCCAGCTCCAGCACCACAGCCGGCATCTTCATCGCAAGCTCCAGCACCACCTCCAGCGCCAGAGCCATCGTCAAGCTCTGCTCCCGCTTCACCTCCCGCTCCAGCTCCGTCAAGCGATCGACCACCAGAGCCCTCTTCGGCCCCTACATCAACAACCTCGGCCGCGCCGCCACCACCACCACCACAAGACACAACCAAGACCATCACGGCCTCGTCGGTTCCCCCCTCTACCATTATCTTCACGTCCGCAACGCAAGTAGGAAACGAACCCCCGACCACTATTGTCATCACCTCTGTGCTTACCCCAACGAACAACCCTGCGGTAACATCCAGTGGCGATCCCGCGGCGGACACCGACTCTGCTAGCCCATCTAGCACCGACTCAACTGCACTCCAGAATGCGCAGAAGGAGAATTCCGGTGGTCTCAGCAGCGGTGGTAAGACGGCCATCGCCGTCGTTATTCCCGTGGTGGTTGTAGCATTGCTATTACTCGGTGGCATCTTCTTCTGGCGGAAGCGCAAGCAGCGAAAGAACGCAGAAGATGAGCGTAGGAAAGAGGTGGAAGAATATGGCTTCAACCCGAACCACGACCCGACGCTACCTGCTGTCGGCGGTCTAGCCATGGCGGAAGATGACAGCGGGTACCGAGGATGGGGCAACACAACCACGAGCTCCAACCGCAAGGCTTCAACCACTCTCACATCTGGCATGACATACTCAGACAGCAACAGCAACCCTGGCGGATACGCGAGCCCCCACTCTCCAACCAACGCTGCCTACTCCGACGCTCACTCCAATGATCCATTAGTAGACGGTCGTCGCGAGACGTTGGACTCGGACGGTATCGGCGCTCTCGGCGTTGTCAATGGCGCTGCAGCCCCCAACTCCGCCAACAACCAGGCTGGCGTACACCGAGGGCCCTCTAATGCCTCGTCGTCGTACTCTGCAGCCAACCACTCGGACAACTCGGGCGAGTATCCTGGCATGTCTGGCGGTCACCAACAGGACTACTACAATAACCAGGACTACTACCAGAGCGGGCCGTATGGCGGCAACGATCCTTATGCCAACCAACAGCAACCGATTATACGAGACGTTTCTGCGCGGCGGAATACAAGGATCGAGAATCCGAGTGTCTTCCCACAGCAGGGCAACTCTGGCATTGCGCAGAATTTCTAGCTGATCAACCACTTGTCCGTCTTTCGCTATCTGTATATTGCGACCTCTATCATTCCAGTCTCCTTATGTCATTGATATAAATATCCATGTCGCGGCGTTCTTGGGCCCGTTGTTCCAACTTTTATCATGGTTGTATCCTGAAGCTTGCTTTGTTGTTTTCTGCGGTGCTACCCTGCACATACGACGTACCGGAGTGGTTGTCGGCATGATGGACCGCATGCCCCACTCCATAGAACTGGGTTCTTCGGAACATACGGATGCGCACACGCCCAGGTCAGTGGTACGAGGGCGGGAGATGCTGCATGCATGCCAGGTTGCAGGGGTGGAAGATGTTGAGCGAGGCTTACGCGCTGCGAGTATAAGCGACAAAAAAGCAAGCGACGATTTTGAGTCTGGACCCGGCGGAGCACGTATGCTTTCTCGAGGCGTCTTTTCGACATGGCACAACAAAGCCACTGGATATGTGTTGCGGACCTCTTTTGTTAAGTTTGCTAATGCTGGGTTTGAATATTTGACGGTTTCAATGCAGCCATCTTTATATCTTGTAATTACCACCATTTCTCGTACACGGCTTTATTCCGCTACTTTCTTTTTCAAAGCTTGTCACAACATCCGGCCTTATTCCAAGGCACGTTTCCTATCTGTTTAGTGGTGGAGGACTTGGGGAAGAGCGTAGTAGAGTAGAGGTCTATGGAGTAGTAGTGTCAGCAGACAATAGATTGATTGAAACTCTCACTAATTTGCGTCTTGTTCTTGCGAAGAGCCGCCCCTGATGTGAGAACGTGAGTGCATATAGAGTTAACGATGCGTTTGCGTTTCCTGTACTATACCGGTGGTTAGAAGTTGATATCTTTCTGCGAGCGTTGAAGTTTTTTAGCATTGCGGAGGAGGTACAGGTTATGTGAGTTGTGAATGGGACGATGAGCATTGGTATGGGAGAACATGTTTCTTAGACGATTACCCTGAAGTACGTTGTGTCGTCGCAAGCAGCAGACTTCCCTCCCGCTTCATCGCTAGCATTACGTAGACGCTGTTTCGTGATGTTTGGTCTCGGCACTGCTGGTCAAGTACTGTTGCTGGCATCGCTGGTCGAGAGCTGTGCGTTCTGCAGGCCGCTGTGTGGACTGCACCCCACCGTCGTACCCATATGTTCGCTTTAGGCGCGGTCAACTACAATTAGGAACGTCCCCTGCTCCTCAAGCTGTAATATTGTGGCGCGATTAATGTCAACTCAAGTGTGGCTGGTTGCCAAGGCGAGTGGCAGTCTCGAAGGTCCAAAGTTTGATAATCCGTTTGTAATCCGTTTGGACGAGGTCGCATCTGAAGGGGCGGTCACGCGCCGAAACACAAGGCGACAGAAGTACCCTCTGCTGGAGGCGTAGTTATTTTCGTTCATGGATATGCTAGTTTGGCGCTGACAGGGAGTTTCTTGTGGGTTTGACATCATCAATGCCCGCATACGAGCGATGACAGACAGGCGCGTACGCTATTTCAAGGGCAATAGAGAAAGTCCTTTTCGGAGAGCAAGCCAGGACGATGCACCAAGTCCGGATACTGTGGCATCGCGACCCGAGTTAGCCACCCAGCACCCGTCATCCAGCCTTGGAAGGCAGTTCGCATCGTTCGTTACCAAGGCGGGGCAAGCGCCAAGCAGTATGCACGGCTACTCCTCTCTTGCATAGCCTCATTCACCCTCGTCCACCCGCCGCAGTCCCACCTAGAGACGACAGCTGCCGCTAATAGGAGAAGAGGCACCTCACCACCGCGAGCTCTGAGAGCCGCTCCTCTTTCCCTGCCTGTACCCCCCTCACTACCGTCCATCGTCCTTGTAGGCCGCATACCCGCGCATCATGGACGGCGCCGGACCGCCCAATCTGCGCGTCACCAGTGCGTCTGCCCTCGAGTACAGGTCCCTGTCAGCTTCACGCGTTACTGACACGATGCAGTCATTGCCGCCGATGGGCTCTACAAGCGCGATGTGTTCCGTACGTATATCCACGCCACCGCCGAGGTCACGACACCGCTCACACCTGTCCTGTAGGCTTTCCGGACCCCTTCGCCGTCGCCACGATCAATGGCGAGCAGACGCGCACCACGAGCGTGATCAAGAAGACGCTGAACCCCTACTGGAATGAGAGCTTCGACATGTATGTCCTACTTCGCCATCGTCTCGTTGGCGCTCGCATCACGCTAACACACGGAACAGGCGGGTGAACGAGGAGAGTGTGCTGGCGGTCCAGATCTTTGACCAGAAGAAGTTCAAGAAGAAGGACCAGGGCTTCCTGGGCGTCATTAACGTGCGTATCGGGTCGGTAATAGACCTCGATGCGGGTGGAGATGGTAGGCCGATGTCGTACGAGACCAGACGCACATGCTAACCATACGCCAGACATGCTCACGCGCGACCTCAAGAAGTCCAACGACAACATGGTCGTGCACGGCAAGCTCATCCTCCAGCTTTCCACCAACCTGTCCACGCCCATCAGTCAAGCCAACCCAAACGCCACCCGACCCACCGCATCCCCGCATCCGTCTGTCAATGGCGGCATTCCGGGCGCTGTATCTACACCGCAACAATCGACCTCAAACCTCCACTCCACGGACGTATATCCCGGCCAGCAGCGACCGTCAATCGCCGCCCAACCTACGCCACAACGTCTCAGTCAAGCGCCTCCAGCGGGTCCGCCGACGGGTCCGCCTTCGGGCCCGGGGCCTGTACCAAAACCGAATGGACCGGCGCCCGCTCGCCACGGTCCGGGTGGTGCATATAGCGCCTTTGAAGATGCGCAAGGGAGACTACCGAATGGATGGGAGCGTCGTGAGGACCACTTGGGACGGACTTACTATGTCGACCACAACACCAGGCAAACAACCTGGATAAGGCCGGGCGCAGGGTTCAATGAGGCAGACCAGCGCCGTGATGTAGCAGCGCAGACGCAGCAGGAACGCATGCGACACCAGAACCGCATGTTGCCAGAAGACCGAACGGGAGCGAACTCCCCTACTCTTACCGAACGCCAGCCATCGCCACCCGCCGGCGCCGCAAACGCCGCGAGCATGATGGCAACGGGAGCTACCACTGCCGGAACAGGAGAGCTTCCGTCTGGCTGGGAACAGCGGCACACTCCTGAGGGAAGACCCTACTTCGTGGACCACAACACGCGGACGACGACATGGGTGGATCCCCGCCGGCAACAGTACATCCGCATGTATGGCGGACAGGCCACTAATGGCAGCACGATCCAGCAGCAGCCTGTCTCGCAGCTTGGACCGTTGCCCTCAGGATGGGAAATGCGACTCACCAACACGGCAAGAGTCTACTTTGTCGACCACAACACGAAGACTACCACCTGGGATGACCCTAGGTTGCCTTCCTCACTGGACCAGAACGTGCCGCAGTATAAGCGTGACTTCCGTCGCAAGCTGATCTACTTCAGATCGCAACCGGCACTGCGCATTGTGAGCGGACAATGTCACGTCAAGGTTCGACGAACGCATATTTTCGAAGACTCGTATCACGAGATTATGCGACAAAGCGCTGCTGATCTCAAGAAGCGATTGATGATCAAGTTCGACGGCGAAGATGGACTGGATTATGGAGGTCTTTCCCGAGAATTCTTCTTCCTGCTTTCTCACGAGATGTTCAATCCTTTCTACTGCCTGTTCGAATACTCTGCACACGACAACTACACGCTGCAGATTAACCCTCACTCTGGCATCAACCCCGAGCACTTGAACTACTTCAAGTTCATTGGACGTGTTGTTGGTCTAGCCATCTTCCATCGCCGGTTTCTGGATGCCTTCTTTATTGGAGCTTTTTACAAAATGATTCTGAGAAAGAAGGTGGCATTGCAGGACATGGAGGGTGTCGATGCTGATTTCCATCGTAATCTGGAATGGATGTTGTAAGTTCGGTCCTTCCCTACCCTTTCCGACGCAAGCTGATTATGTGTAGGAACAACGATATTACTGATGCACTGGAACTGACCTTCGCTACCGATGACGAGCGATTCGGCGAGACTGTGAGCATTGAACTAAAACCAGGCGGCGAAGATATCGAGGTCACGAACGAGAACAAGCAAGAATACGTTGAGTATGTTCACCCGTCTCGCGGACCTTGAACTATCATACTAACTACTTCAGACTTATCACCGAATGGCGCATTCAGAAACGTGTGGAAGAGCAGTTCCAGGCCTTCATCACTGGTTTCCATGAGCTTATTCCTGCGGATCTCGTGAACGTCTTCGACGAGCGTGAGCTCGAACTCCTCATCGGTGGTATCGCGGATATCGATGTCGATGACTGGAAAAAGCATACCGATTACCGCGGTTACACGGAGAACGACGAGGTCATACAAAACTTCTGGAAGTGTATCCGCAGCTGGGATGCTGAACAGAAGTCGCGACTGCTGCAGTTCGCTACCGGTACATCGCGTATCCCTGTCAACGGCTTCAAGGATCTGCAAGGAAGCGACGGTCCCAGACGATTCACAATTGAGAAGGCCGGTGAGCCGAATCAACTGCCGAAATCTCATACATGGTAAGTACCTTAGTGGACAGTTTCTAGTGGCAGGTGCTAACAATATGCACAGTTTCAACCGTCTTGACCTGCCAGCATACAAGACGTTTGACGCGCTCAATGGAAAACTCACTATTGCCGTCGAGGAGACTGTTGGGTTTGGGCAAGAGTAAAGCAGTTTCTAGGAAATTTCAGACCAGGGCCGATGGTTGGAGAGTCGCTGCGGAGGATGTGGAAAGACTACTTGGCTTTGCAGTCAATGTACAAAATCTGCGGAGGGAAGTTTATCACTTTCGGGCCAAAGGCACGCGCCTTGGAAGTCGCACATGACGTTAGCTTCCTGGACATGTCTAATCTGGCTCGCTTACTGTGCGGGGACAGATCGCATTGCTTGCTGTGTGCAAGAATTACGGCGTTTTTGGTACTTTGCGATGAGAGTGGGATACGATAGCGCTTTCCATTAATCCGCGCTGACAGTCACTCAAAGAGACGATACTATAGATATGTGCTCTTGCGTGAAATGACAAATGTCTTCTCGGTTCTTCGCGTCGCTTGAAAGCGCAGCTTAACGTTACATGTTTGCGTAAGCAGCTAGTGGCTTGCTCGGACTTGTATGGGGCCGAAGATGGAGGATGCTTACTTAGTCTTGGAACCTATGTGAGATAACGCATACTGCCATCAACATAAGCGCTGCGGGTAGAGAAGAGTATTAAAGTCACCGCAGTGCTCACAAACACAAACTTGTCTCTCTCATCCACAACGGTTTTCAAGTTGCGTTGACGTCAGCATCATCCATTCATCCACTGTTTTACCCCACATCAAGCAGGACCACACCAACATCCACCTATCCTCCCACCAAACAAGCCTCCACCCACCCTCCCCACCCCTCCCAACCCATCCCTCTTCCCCAAAACAAAATATGGTCAACATCAACCTCTCCTACACCTCCAAAATCAACCCCTCAGGCGCCACCCCCGTGCTCACACGCGCCCAAGTCTGGGCAGGTCTGCAACGCAAAATCCGATTCGCGCAAGAATTCGTGCCCGTCATTGAAAGCTGTCAGGTGCTGGAAGAGACGGACGATGGGGTTGTGACGCGCGAGGTGAGGTTTAGGGAGGGACCCAAGGATAGGGCTAGGGAGGTTGTTCGCGGGTTCTGGCCTAGTTGGGTATGTGTATAGCTATGGGACTTGCCCAGGGGCAAAGGGATAAAAAAGGGCTAACCAATGCGTTGTGTTGTAACAACAGGTCGACTTTGAGCAAGAAGACGGAACGCGGATTCGCAACACGATTTCTGAGGGCCCGTCTGGCGATTTGGACGATTTGAAGATGACGTATTCGTTTGAGTGGCGGGTTCCTCATCTTCAGGAGGAGAGTGAGGAGTTCGAGAAGGAGATGAAGAGGTTCAAGGGGGTGAGTGTATTTCCTCCACCTCTTTTTTTTGTTACTAGTTTGGAAGGCGCAGGGGAAGTTGTGGTAATCAGGCTAATGGTACGGCAGATGGCCAAGGGGGCGGTTGAGTCTAGCATTGAGGCTATGAGGGAGATGGTCAAGGATGGACGGATTAAGGAGTAATAAGGTCTTGTGAGTATTAGATATGGGAGGTAGGGAGAAGCAGATGGAACTCTCGGTTTGGTATTATACGAGAGTTTACTATGACCCAGTCACCCAGTCTCAGTCGACCCTTTTTCATGCGTATTGATTCGCGGCCATGTGCTCCGAGGGCTCAGCAGTGATGGTCGATGCAGCTATCCAACGAAGACGCAAGAAATATGCAACAGGTTTGGAGAACAGAGACACCTAGCTACCATAAAAGAAATCCCATCTCACGGCAGAGGAAAGAAAAAAATGTCAGCGGAAAATCTCCTTATCCCCAATTAAATATTATTCCTATCCAAACAAACTACCATCCAACAAAACCTCCAAGCTTCCCTCCCCACTTGCCCCGTATACCACACACACCCCATCTACAACATGCGCACAGCCCCTAGCGCAGCAACAATCGCCGCCCCAGCCGACACCCCAAAAGCGCCGTTTGCCCTTCCCTCAAACGACGAAACCGTAGGGCTAGCCGCGTCCTCGGCCGCCGTCCCCGTCACACTCTCCGTCGCCGTAGCCGACGGCGCCTTGGAAGCATCCTGGCTCTGGGTAGCAGCCACACTCGCAACGCTAGCCATGGACGACGATGCCGCCGCGCGCAGCGGCTCCGCGGCACCACAGTACGAGATCACTGTGTTTTGGACCGACGGCTTCTCGGGCGCGTCCGGGCAGTTGTTGTAGCAGACGAGGACGTCGTTGTACACGTCGCAGAGACAGATAAAGTCGTTGCCCTTGGCGTTGCAGTCGTCGATGCGGGATTGGTAGCCGGCGAGACAGGTGTCGAGGATGCTGGGGGTTTAACGGGTTAGTTGTGTGTGTGAATTGGGGGTTGTGTTTTTGAAGCCGGTGACTTACTTTTGAGCAGCGCATTTTTCGGCGGCGGCAACGAGGCTGGCGGTGGCCGTGATGGCGAGGGTAACCGTGGTGAAGAAACGCATCTTGATGGATTGATTGGTTCGAGGATAAGGATGAGAGGATATAAACGCGTCGTCGAAAAGACTTCTCCCAAGTATTAAGAACGATTAACTACAGTATAATAAAAAACCCAAAGCGAATGATGGGCAAGTGTTGATGGCGATCTCGTTGTTGACAGGACGACAAACAGCAGGGAAAAGGAATGCAAAAAAGGTTGATCACTTTTCACGCGAAGGGAAGAAACCGATTAGTTAATAATGAAGCTCACCCCATCCCTTATTTTATTTCCCCCAACGCCGGGGAAAATAAGGGTTACCCTCAAAACAAAACAAGCCACCTCGCTTCTGCTTGAAGCCCCCTGTTCTTTCATTCCCGAGGGTCTCTCTCTAACGCACTCGAGTCTAGTATATGTGCTAGAACGGGTATGGTATACGGTCGTTAGCGCGCGCTCTCCCTAAAATTAGGGATGGTTTTATAGACAAGACACCAGCGCGTGGCACCAGCACCAGCACCAAGTGGAAAGTGGTCATGCGGAGACGGCGTCGCCTCTTCGAACACGACATTGAACTATCGACTGCTTACTGCTAGGTATGCTAATGATGCGACTAGATAATGTGGCAAGGGAGCTGGCACTGGCGATGCGAAAGAGGAGTTCTGACAATGTCTGTACTCCGTACTCATTTGGACCAAAAGCACAGTTTTTTTTTCTTTCCAGAACGGTGAACTATGTTTGCATGTTCCGCCCATTTCGCTTCTCGAGACCTCTTTTATGTAACGCTGACTCGCGTGTACACACAACCAGTTGCTGTGTAAATTGGGCGGGGTGAAAGATGCAAGATGGACGCAAGGGTGAGCACTGCGCAAAGTTCGAAAGGGGCAAGGATGCCAAGCTACCTATACGGGCGGGTGGCGGGCTCCAAAGGCTACCCATGCGCAAACCTCGGAGATATTTCCCCTCCCTATCGTGAGATTGAACATTAAAATTTCCTCACCACATGGCACATGTCTCCTGCCGGCTTCGGCTCAGGTTCCGAGGCGGATGCGTGTTTTCTCTCCCATGGATTTTATATTTATTATCCAGATAACGTACTTGATATTCCCCGTTTCGTCTTTTTGGGCGGAAGGAAGTGTCTCGCAGCTGATCGGACAAGCACAGACTGGTTCAAGTCGCGCAATTTCGCTTTCGAGAGAAGCGAAGCCGTGGCTAATACAGGCTGAAGCCTCAGCCTGAAGGCCATGAAGATTGCACGACAACGATGAGGTATCCGACCAGACTGTGTTGGTCTGTACTTCTTCAGCCAACACGTGTAAAACTATCGGTGGGCGCACGACAGAGAGACGTCGTATCCAGGTCTCGGCTCGCATTGACTGACATACTCGCGCCTGCTGGTAGCACGCAAAGAACATTGATAATTTGAGAGCAGGATACACGATAAAGGCTGAACAATAGGTCCATCCAAGGTGGCGGGGCATGATCTGTCATTGAGGTATCATTTCACTAGCCTTTCGCTCTAGATATCCATAGTAGCTACTCAGCAAAACCCGCCGGAACGCCATGCTTTTGATATGCATATCCTCCTCGTCCGTCATGTATTCTATGCATCCTCGACGACCTGGGTGTGCAGACCCTTGGGGTCTTTGACGTTCACCGCCTGGACGTAGGAGTAAAGCTTCTCCTTGGCGCCTTCCTCGTCGTTACGCTTACGCGAGATGCGGACACGGAGGCGGAAAGGTACGCCCTTGATGCCGGATTCCCAGACCTTCTTGTTGAGCTGAGGGTCTAGGCGGACGTCGTTGGTGCCCTACGGGATGTTAGCATAGTCCCATCTGTATCTGCAGTGTCCAGATAGCAGTCCCATATGGCGATCACCACACACTGCCATCCATCATGTGGTTTCCACGTACCATAGCCTGCTTAGCAAAAGCGCGGATCTCCTTGATCGCCCTGGGGGCCCTCTTCTTGAAGCTGACGCCATGGACCTATATCCCCGACATATTAGCCAGATGTTCACCTTCAGTCTTCCGCCCGATGCCTGCATAGCCAAAGATGGACACTCAAGCCAGTGGAGTAGACCTGATTGAGCGCCCACCCAAGGTTCTGCGAGACCATCGTTGGACTTCACAAAACTGAATCAACATACGCGCTTGTGTAGGTGGATCGTGTATTCGCGGGCGACGACATCGGCGATGGCGCTGCGGCCAGTCTTTCCGGCAGACTTCTTGCCAGCGGACTTTGTGGTTGGCGGCATTTCTAGAAGGTTGTGTTAGCAGGTGCTCGTCAAGCAGTCGTCGCAATGCTAGCAGCCCTCAATTGCAAGAAAAGATAACCGGGTCATCGAGGGCATGCACTCAGAAAATTCGTACGTACTGACAAAGGATCTCGCTGCGGGGTTAGTTGACGGTGAGGATGCGAGCTGAGGCTTGAACGTTTCGTGAATTCGTTGATGGTCGAAAATCGGATACGACTGTGCTCGCTTGTTTAGCGCGGCGTGCACGGTCCCCATGTTGAAGAGCACGTGACAGCGTACTTCACAACATCAAATTGCTACTCAAGTATGATACCGTAATGCAAATGATATTATCTATTTTGCTTATTGGGTATTTCTAGGTGTTTCTGAGGCAATTCCTAGTTCCAACTCGATATCTAGAGCCAAACTTGAACAAGACCTTCTCTCCCACTTTGAATCCTTTCGCCGTTCTCCAGACGCCTCCCAGGTAGATCCCATATCATACGTGACCTGGTATGTCAAACTCCTTGCGGCGCTTCTTTACATGCGTGTCGTCATCATCGTCTTCTTCTTCATCCTCATCATCGCGCTCACTCTCATCGCTGCTACTGTCATCCTCCTCGTCACCTTCGTCGCCCGCAACAAATCGATTCAGACGTTCGCCGTCCTCGCCCCAGAATTGCAATCCCGCCGGATCGCGATCTTGAGATAGATCCAATGTGGGAATCTCTTCCAACAGACCGGGGTTCAAGTCATTCCTGAAGCGCAGCAAAGACTGCGTGAAACGCTCCAATACGTATTGAGGTAGAGACGGTTCCTGGACTGTCGTACCATCGGTAGCCGACCGCTCGCGTCGGTCATCATGCGCAAGGTCAATGAATGGCACATCTTCAGCCCGGATATCTCCAGTCGGATTGAGGTAAGCATCGAAGGATCTGCGCACCCGTTCGAGCATCTGCTGTGCAGCATCCGGCATTTGGGGCATCTGAGGCATTTGCGGGAATTGGGGTATTTGTGGAAAGTTCGGTAGCGGAGGAAACTGCGGGAAAGACGGGAATTGAGGCATCTGCGGCATTTGTGGCATACGCGGTCGTCCAGGAAACTGCGGTATCTGGAACAAAGAAGGTAGCTGACCAGGGAGCCAGGTCTCCTCTGGCTCGTCTGGTGTGAAGTAGTACCTCGGCGAACTTAGTGGTGCTTGCGAGGCGGGAGAACTGACGCTGACGGGTGATGTCGACCCGGCATCGGCATCGGCATCGGCGTCCAGTATAGCGTTGGCCGTCTCCTCGCTTTCTGGGCCGTTCAATATACGAAGCTCGTTAGTGTTGTAAGAGTCGCAGGTTCCACACTGGTTGCCGAGCCAGTGGTACTTGACGGAGGATTTTGCAGAGCAGTCATTGCATTGGACGATTGCTCGAGTATTCGCAAACTGTTCTGGCATGGGCTGACCCGCAATCGCTTGGGTCAACTTTTGCCATTGCAAGTCCATGCATACGGCGCTCTTCTTGCATATCGGGCACTTGTATGCTGTTTGCATGTAGAGATTGTAGCATCCCTTGTGCAAATAGTGGCCACAGGGCATAGAGACCACGGCAGTAGACGACGTGAACAGGTGATCGCCGCAGATGGGACAGTCGCCTTCTGTGGCGCGCGGGAGACACTTGTGCGTGATGGCGTGTGATATGGAGATGCAGACATTACAGGCCTACACTCCGTCAGCGAGTACTCTACCGGGTTCGGAAAGGAAGCTACCCTACCTTGCAGTGATAGAAATCTTTACCCAGACCTTCGCCGCGTCTGCAGATGCCGCAGTCTGGGCAGTGGTAGATCTTCTTCTTGCTATTGTTGTCCCAGAGCTTGCAGATATCACAATAGTAGCATGCAGCCTCCAGCTCGCATACTTTGCAATGATCAGCCGCTCTCTGAGGCGTACCACAGGCCATACACAGCATATTCTGCGTCTTGGACCTGTTCAGGTTGTGGTCCTCGATTGCATCGTGGCAGTGCCGGCACGTATACCAGCGCCGGCATGCGTAGCACTGCACCTTCACATTGCGCTTGTAGTGCTGGCACCCGAGCGCAAGCTCTCCCTCCACCGCATCGTCTTCCTCGTCGTCGCCGTGGTCCGCGCCGTGGTGCTGATGGGTGGGTCGGTAGGTCGGCGTTGTATCGCCCTCGCGCAGGTTGTATGGATTCTCGGGGTCCACGTCGGATGCAGACGAGTAAGGCGACGATGCGTGGATTTCGGAGAAGAGCGATTCGCCCGAGGTGGGCGTAAAGGGGCGGTCGTGCGATGTGAAGCTTGCGGGGGACGTCGGTCTCATGAGGTTGTACCGCTCCGTCATCAGGCTGTGTACCAGGCGCGCGCGCTCCTGGTCCGAGATGTTGAGGTCGCGGATCTCGTGGATGCGCATGCGAAGATGGGCCATGCCATCGTCTGCGGGGAGCAATTCAGACATGGCGCCCGCATGCTGGCTACCGGTGCTGGGAGTGCGTCGTAGGGAAGTGGTCGGCGGCGTGGTCAAGCGCGACGAGTCTACTGTTACCTGGAGGTGGCGGAATTCGTCTGCGAGCGTGTGGGATGGATTCGCGGACATGTCGACTGGGATGTGTATTGGTAGCACGTCATGGCTCTCCTCTTCATCCACGACAGCGCTGCGAGACGGCTGTGGCTGGGTGAAGGACGAATAGCGTCGTGGTCGGTATGTGTATCGATCGATTAGGGTAGTGGCTCGGGTGCCGGCAGCCTGTGCCAATTCTTCATCACTGTTGCTGTGGTGGTGTGCCGGTGGTCCATCAGCCGAGTCGTGATTATCACATGCCAGAGGTCGAGCGCCCGAGAGTCGACGTGCATGGCGCACCACAGGCTCAATAATGAAGGAGGAAAATAGACTCATTGTATCATGGTCATGGCACACTTCCAGGTCGGTAGGAAGTGTGAGAGAGAAGGCTTCGATCGCCGGGGCTCAAAGGCCCTCCAGGCGCTGCTCGCACTGTCCAGCGCTCCTCTAACCAAGGTTACCTACCACGTTTCCGTGGCTAAAGCTGCTCACATGCTCGAAACGCCACAGTCGCCACCAAGGAAGAAGGAACAGCTGGGCGGAACCGATCTTCACGGGAGGGCCAGACTCCGGTCCGAAAACGCTCGTTGTCGCTTTGGCCGTCTTTGGGAGACTCTCGCGGTGAGAACATAGGTATGCTTCCGCAAGCATTTCCGGAACAGGCCTCGTGAGCGCAAGAACATGTCAGAGTCATACTGAGGACATGCCACTGTCAGAACATACTATCCGAGGACCCATCCCCCGCATTTGTACCAGTACTGTGTAATCACTTAGCTTGGACGCTACGCACTACCGTCAATCGCGTGTGTGGCACAAGAGGATAGAGGAGCTGGATAGCTGTTGATTCTGGTTCTGACGCCCTGGTTACCTCGCCACGCCTCCGAGTCGAGCCATTATCAGTCCAGCTCGGTTGCCATCCGATGCCGCAGACGAATAATAATAGACGATTTGATAGAGTGTGACTGTTTGCCGGTGCCAAAACCCGATTGATGAGACAAGCTCTTTGCACATCCATATGTAGACCCCAAGCGGAACCATCCATCTCGCCCTAGACCAATACGAGCCGACTCTGCAATCTTTACTGTCAGCCTAATAATAATAATAAAAGTTCCTCAATACGGCAGGTTCGACCACGACTGTCGATTGCAGCAGAAATCCATGGAAAACATAGAGAACGGTAAGCAGTCCAGTCTCTTTCGAGCCACGGATGGCAAACAGCTACCTACCCGGGTTCCATCTTTCCTCACATCCACACAACAACTCAAATCCACAAACCCCCCACCCTGTCATGGCAAAATTTCCCCACGAGGCAAGTTCTCCCAAAAACCATGGATTGCAGCGGACTTTTCGCGGTCTCATAACGGACCGATGCCAATCATTTTCTCTCTCTCACACAAAACATCCCGCGGAACGCCACCACAATCAAGTTCGCTTGCGTTTGGTACTTCGTTACTCTGACTCGGCGACCTTTGGATCCGAAACTTTCTAGGCATATTTGCCCGAACAAGTAAGTTTGGAGGTTACATGTGGATTGCTGCTGCAAAATACGGGTTGCACGTCGAGCCAGGGAGCCTCCATGTCATATACATTCCACGGTACGAGAACGGCATGACGCGTTTTTCGGTCTCATGTCGCCGATGTTGTCGTCTCCCATGGAAAACTATCCACGGTGTAACTGCAACGGGTAACTTTTTAAGAATTCTGTGAATTGTCGTGGGCTTCATCGTGGGTGACAAGGCTGACGGCGCAAGTAGGTTGACATGTTTTCTCTTTTCTTTTTTTTTTTTGGCTTGGACGCTAGACGCTTACTCTAGCTAAGCTACTGTGACAACACCTTGGATCCGCGTACCAGCTTTCGACATGTTCCAAACGAGGCAGATTTGCAATTACTGTTGATGGCAGTAAGATTTCCGTGGTTATGACTGCATCGAGGCCTCTCGCTTCCGTCGTCGACCCGTGCATATCACCCTCTGTTAGGCAAGTCCAACAGAGAGCATTGATTGCTGTCATCAATTCTGGGCGACTACACAAGCTAGAACCTGCGCCTATGACACTCCAGAGATATAGGTCCCCGCCGCTATCCCATGGGAGGCGTTCCGACTCACGATATATCCATACAAGGAAACTCCTCCACCATCGATCACGGTCGCCATTCCCTGGCTCACTACAAGGGCCGTAATTCAACTACCTCGACCCGGCCATCATAGCCACGGAAGCCCACACTCCCCGAAGACCAAGTCCGCGCCCAGTTGTACAAGACTCCCTCAAAACCGTAGTTTTTATCAGTCTATTGAGCCGCCGACACTGTCTCGCGAGACTATAACATTTTTCACCCACCCATAACGCTAGATTAGCTGTTAGTGTTGAAATTGCTAAACGGGTAAGGTTATTGCTACATAGCCGTGAATCCCAGCATTCGTTCCATGGGACAATGTATATACAAAGGCGTGCATCGGCCCCGAAACAAGCCTATTCGGTCCTACTGCAGCAGCATGGGATAACAACAGAGACAAAGCCCGTCATGCGGCGTATGTATCCTCGGTTGAGCAACAATCATACGTGCAGAGTCATCAGTGGGCGATGTACAAGAGCAGAGGTTTCAGGGCGTCAGGTTGGAGAAGGGGTAGGTAGGATATGCATGGTAACCCGCATGGTCCTATGATTCTCATTCGTTTGCCTGGAATGTGCACACGAAGCTGGGTCTTTCGAATTTTGAAAGTGTGTTGTGTCTTGGACATCCACTATGCAAGTGTTTCCGTCCATTCACCCATTCACCACGCCCGTGCATCCAGTCCCCGGTTTCCCATCTCCCATGAAAAAAAAAATCGATAACGCGCCCAATACATGCGGTGACAGAAATTCGGGAAAACCCTTTGGAAAACCATTCCCCATATGCAATCCGAGATGCTGACCATGTGACTAATGAAAAGAGTGAAACCCGGACAAACGCCGTCGCTAATGGTATGCAAACAAAGGCTTTGATAACAAAAACAAGCAAAAAATGACGGCATGGTTGTAGGAGAGGCTAATGTTACCGGTGCGTCGCGTGTTGATCAAGCGGCAGAAGACAGCTTCGTGGTGTCGGGCTCAGGCGTTGCTAGCCTTTACTAGACGCGCCGGCTTGGGTTACTGAGTAGTCGATCGACTCGCTCAAAGACATTGAGCGTGTTGGAGGCTTGAGAAACCCTCGGCGTGTTTGGCACAGTAGCTTGAGCTGCTGCACCTAAAGCAGCGCTCAGTGGTGTCGCAGGAACTGGCGTACCGTATCCACCTGAGCCTTGCGACCCAAAGCTTGTCGTGGAGTACGGCTGGGCGGAGAATATCGACGACATGGCAGGTAGCGCAGTGTTGATAGGTCCGGGGAACGAGGGACCTCCGCTCGATGACATAGTCCCGTTGGGTTTGTTTAGGAATCTGGGTGGTTGGGTGCGTGATGTGAAAGAGGACAAGCTCGGTGGGCCCATCAAGCCGAGATGATTGCTCGTGAGATGTGACCACGGACTATCATTGATAGCCAGGCTAGCTTCCTTAACCGTCTTGTGCAGCGGCCGCATGAGCTGTTTGACATCATTGCTGAGCAACTTGTGTTCCCTGCCTTGCTGGGTATACGCTGCCGCAAGTTCTCCCCAAGCCTGAAACAAAACTGAGTCAGTAAGTGGTTCCGGAAAGTTTGATCACGACAGCCCAAGTAGATACGTACCTTGATGAAACCCATGCATTGCTGCCAGAACTCGGGCTGGTTCCGGGTATAACTGTCTTTGAGCTGCATCTGGGATAGGCGGCTGGCAAGGGGAATCGTCATCTGCTGGACTTCATTGCTCTTGTCGATGAGGCCGGCAAGGGCTTTGACACGCGGATCCTCAGAGTCGAGGTCGCGTCGCAAGTTCTCAAACTGTTCTCGCAACATGCGTGTGATCTGTGGCATCGAGCTTCTACAGCTGTCGGACGCATTCCTCAGCTTTGTGTAGACCCTGTCGAACTGCGCGTCTTCGTCTGCTTCATCAAAACTGCTGTTGAGCGTGTTGGATCGTGTCATCATCGGCGCTATGGTGGAAAAGGACTCTCCAGAGCGAGGGGTTGCGGCGCTAATGCTCGTCAAGGTATTCGACCGACTGTTGTCGTTGCTGTGTAGTATAACAGGCGGAGGCATGTGGTACCCGTTCCGCTGCGGCGGTGATGTCTGGAAGCGGCGAACCCTCGATGGTCGTGGACGGACGGTAGTTACCGTGTCGGCACCGCTCGGTCTACGGGTGGTGGTAGAGTTGTCCTTGAACTGTGCACCGAGAACCGAACAAGCATTTCTCATCTCGATCAAGCTTGCCTGTTGCGAAAACAGGAAAGTCCGCATAATGTGCGCGTTCGCATTCTGGGTGATCTCGACGCGGTTTTCCGCGATGGAGAGACTGATGGACATGAAAGAATCAAGACATCTCAATGCGTACATGTACACACTCCTAGAGAGCTTCTGCGCCTCTTCTTCATCCTCCTCGACTAGTCGGTCGAACTTGTGCAAGACCTCGTTCAAACCTCGGATGTTCAGGTAGGTGGTGGAATATCGGCGGTAAAAGTCTTCTTTGCGACGCAGGCTCTCTTTTGTCTTGGCGGTCAGCTTGATGGAGCGGACCATGTGTGAAACGCAGTCATGGAGCTGAGAAATGGCGTATAGAAAGTTCTTCGCAGCTTCTACGACAATGTCTGGTGCACGCGACCCTCGTCGGTGTTCGCGCACATCGGACAGCGGTCGATTGGCGAGGGACCTGACGGTGCCGGTGTCTCCATATACACCCGCGGTCGCCGGGCCTGAGAAGCCGTTAGCAGCAGAATTAGCAGGAACGACAATACCCTGACTAAAACCGCGGAAGTGACTCGTCCGCCGCAGCTCATCGACCGACCCGAGCTCGGATGCCTTGTTGGTATATATTCCCATGCGCTTCTGGCGCTGCGTGGAGGGCCCTGAGCCTTCGCTCTGGCTCCGGTTGCGCTCATTGTTGCCAGTTAGGAGCAGCGGAGAAATGAGGGGCCGCTTGATGGTGCCATTACTGTTGCCGTTGCTTGCCGTGGACGCGACGCGGAAGTGGGAGCGGGTCGGGATGGGCGGGGCAGGCACGCCGGGAGAGTCGGCGCTGGGGTCGGAAAAGCCATCGATGTTGCCCACGCTGGGTCTTACCGGGAAGCGTCCGCCGTTGGCTCGCCTCGAAGGCCGGGGCGTCTCGGGATTGCTTTCGGTCCAACTCTCGTCGCCGGACGACTCGATGCGCAATCGCTCCAGCTCGGTCCGTTGCCGCTCCCTCGAGATGTGTTGGCGCATGAAGCGCTTGACCTGCGTCGCGATCACCGCATCTCGCTCGTTCTCGTTCGCCGGCGAGGGGGCATTGTCCCTGATGGTGCACACTTCGGGCGGCGGAAAGACGAGCTGGTTGCCGTCCAGCTTCAGGACCTGCAGGCTGTTGATCTCGCCCAGACACACGGGCAGCTCCTCAATCTTGTTCTTCGCAATTGCCAGCACCTTGAGGGAGGTCAAGTTTGCGATTTGCGTCGGGATGGACCGGATCATGTTGCGGCTCACGTCGAGGATCTCCAGCGATGTCATTTCGAGAATCTGGGGAGGGCGTCAGCGGTGCAAGGGGTGGGGTTGAGCAGTGGGGACGCACGGCGTTGGGTATCTCGCGCATGGCATTGTAGCGCACATTGAGGTAGCGGAGGCGCCTGCATTCGATCAGACGCGAGGGAAGCGTCGAGAGCAGGTTGTGGGAGAGCGCGAGCCTGCATGGTGAGCCTTTCAAGTACCACAGACACAGGTAGAAGCACGCGCTGGTGGGTGCTGTACCTTTCAATCTCGGCCCGGATGACATCGATGACCTCGTCCGGCAGGCGGGCAATATTCTTGTGGCCTAGGTCGATGGTGATGCCGGGCTGCTGCTGCAGTTCCCGGGGCGTCTCGCCAGCGCCGCGGTGGTTGATGTCCTGGCGGGAGTGCTCGAAAGCGGCCTTGGCCAGCGCCACGACCTGCTCGTCCGAGATGGGCGTCGGCACGTCGTTGCTCATGGCGAGCGGGCACGCAATGGGAGCGGTGGGAGTGGTGGGAGGAGTCTCGCGCGCGGCGTCGTCGCATACATGCTATTCGCGTGCAGCGACAGTGAAGGCCAACAAGTACGAAGTAAGGAGCCGTTGGTCATCAACGGTGGATACCCGCGCCCAAGCCCCCGGTTGGCCGACTAGCCTGTTTTAGGGCCGACGTGCCAAAACGACCAACCAACCCACTGCCGGCGTCAGCCTGAATCACCTTCGACACGTCTAGGCCAACTGAAACACCTGTTAGTTCCATGTCTGCTTCGGCGGAGACGGCCGTCACGCGTGAATGTCCACACCGGAACCGCGCACGTGACGGCCGACCGTTGGCCAGTCTCCCATCCGGCCGAAGCCACCCGCGTAATCCACCAAGCCGACCCGCTTCCAAGCCAATGCACATTATTCGTCTTCTCCGCGACAAAAACCCACGGCTTGTTGGTCCCCAGAGCGCAATTCCTCCCCGCCGACGAATAGCGAAAGAACGTTGTGTCTCTAACCGTGCGCTAAAGCACAACACCAGATCTCATAGATCTCATCGCGGACGAGATGCAAGGTACAGCCATGTTGCCCGATCACGCTAGCCAACGCCATTCTAGTCTGGCAGGCCGCTGTGCGTCATCATTGCTGGAGTCTGGGTGGTTGGGCGGGCCCGTCACGATAGCAGATGCTGGGGTATTTTCACGTCTTTTATCTTGACTTGTCATGATATCGCGACCTTTGCCCACATCCTCCCACGAACGCTGCAATGCATCTTGACGCGCTGCCGCCTGCCATCCGACGCTCTCCCAGGGCTGCCCTCGAGGCACAGAAGCACCGCCATCATCGTACACTAGTATTTGACGAGTCCGACGAAGAACTAGACGAAGCAGCCCCACCGCCAATAGCGCGAAGTCGATCTGCTTCAATTGATGGAGAGCTGTCCAAAGAGACCCCAACGCGTGCAGACTCCTCGTCAAGGATAAATCCCCTTCGATCACATCCAGTCGAAGAGCCACCGCCCAAGAATCCCGCTCGCAAATTCTCTCGTCCCTTCAGAGAACTAGAACCCCAAGAGGTACGGTCACCTGACCCGGTCGAGCCACCAACATCACGTCGACACCCACGCGGGCTGGTATCATATCGAAACAACAAAAGAGAATTTAGCAACATCAGGAAACTTCCACCACACTTGCGTAGGCAAACCTCTCTTGAGACGATAAACTCCGTAACGACAACGGCCTCTGACGATGCAAGCCAATACGGTCACGACCCACCTGAAGTTGAGGCTCCATCAACGGATTGGTTCACGCTCCAGGATGATCCACCTTGCAATCCTCCTCTGAGCATCACCTCTAAACCCTCTTCTATGCACTCATCCAGCGGAAGCTCGAGACAGTCGCCTTTGCCAGTAGAGACACCTTTGGAGTTTGCCAGTCTCGACCATAATACGCCCCAGTCGCTGTTCCGGAAAATGATGCCTCGAAGAATGACAGACAAGATGGAGCAACCACCTCCTTCACCTACCCGCCTTATCATAGAAAAGTCAACTTCAATCGACCGAACTTCACACCGATCCACGCACTCGAAATCAACAACCTCGCTACCGGCATCATCAACCGTATCAATGTCAGACGAACGCTCCCTGCAATCCATACTCGGGAACGTCGACAGAAGTCGCTCCGGCTCAAAATCAAGCAGCAGCAGCAAATGGAGCGCCAGCGACTTTGACATTAGCACTCTCACTGAAACCGAGATCAAAAGATGCAGAAAGAAGGGCATCAATCCCGCGCTATATGCCGAAATGAAAGCAGCAAAGAAAGGAAAATGGACTAGTCCGATAGCCGGAAACACCTTCCTATAGCACACTTCCGATCTTACCGTACACAACGTATCGAACTCGCACCATCATCGCGGATGGGGTGCCCCTTACCGCATCGTACAGCACGCCCAGCAGTCGCTGCTTTACAACCCACAACCTCGGGTCGTGGCTTCAACTTACGAGTTCAACCATCCTCTGACTCTGATGCCCCGCCCTCACGGCGTCTTGTCGTCCCACGCCTCAATCTAACCTGGACCCGGATACAACTACGCCGCATCGTACATATGACCGATCGCATGTACGATACGCAATAATGCGAATGCTGCACCCTTCTCCCCGCAAGTCCACCACTTGCGTGCGACGGAAGCTGTATACCGGGTGTGCTATTAATGTACCGCGGACGTGGATATCAGTAGTGGGGCTCATCAGTTCTGGTAAACCTGGGAATCGAGGTTGGCAAGCGAGACACCGGCTATTATGCGAAATACCTAGCGTTGTTTCTTTGCCATGTTGGCTTCTCGGCTTCCCTTTGTTCCGATGCCTACCCATTCCTCTACTATGCATACTGTGTATTCCCAAGTCACGCGTGTGGTCGGAGATGGATTTCTTAAAGGAGTAATGTGGGAGCGCACGTGCTGTTGTTGGCTTTCATCCTTTCTCCTCCTGCTTCCATTTTCCAGCTTACCGGGTAAAGCTATCCTTCTACCGTACTCTGGTCCCGGACGCAACCACCGCCTCTTATAGCAATCTATCTGTTATCTCACTGGTAGTTTTATCGCTGGTTGGCTCCATCCCAAATGTTTTATATTGAGGCGGGCATCTTCCGTACTGTGCAGTGGTCGTCCGACGAATATGTTTGTTGAATGGACAATGATATTAAATCATTACTACAACCCACCTTCCTAAACAAGGTTAAATAAATAAAACACTTCCCACCTATCCACGCAGAACAGTTCCAACCATTCAATTTTCGTTAAGTTGCCCGTCCGCCCAAAGAAACACACTCAAGACTCCCGGAAACAACGTCATCATGTTTCAAGTTCCGTTTCCATGAATAGCATAATACCCTAGCGTTATCACGACCCAGGTTTATCGCAAGCCATGGGGCTTGAAGAAATAGATTACGATATATATTAATATTGCTTGGCGGACTAACACACCCTGGCGCTGGCATGAATACACGACTAAGACTACGGATCGAATCGTGATGGTAGGTAGCGTGGGGTGGTGTGGGGGAAAAGGGGGAGAGTTGGGTACTAGTATGTAGATAGTAGTGCAGGCTTGGGGAAAGTCGAAGTATCATTGTTATACAAGAGGATGTATGTTAGGACAGCATATAAACGGTATGAGGGATCTGATCGCGGTCGGGGTAGGGTAGTATGGGTATGTATTGTCACGACGATGTTGTCTGATGGTGACAGTTACCCCCAAGTTGTGAATTTTGATTCGAATTCGTGGTTTGAAATGGAATGGAATGGAAAGGTTTTTTTGCTACGTAGATTGTAGGCAAGCTGATCATTCCGTACGTACAGTAGTAAACACAGACTGTATACTTCCAACGCAGAAGTATCGGTCAAAAATATGCATGCATACCAACCTCAGTTCGTCAAGATCGATCAACGCGTAAGACGATAAACGCAATATTTTCGCACATGGATTTACTTATCCTATATCCATACCAGCTAACGTATCAAAACACCAATATTCTTCTACCATCAGCCCTACCTTACCAATCAGCCACCAACAACGGAAGCCGACGGATCTAGCTTACTATCAAAAGCAGCAAGTACAAGCCTCAAACTTACACTTACACAGCAGCCATTATTGGACAGTCCTTACCTACAGTTTCGTTTGCGCATGCGGGACCAAATCTTATAATTGGCTAACTACAGTTATTCTCGATTGCAACAACTTGGGACGAGAATCGAGGGTGCGTAGGTAACATCTGTGGTTTTGCTGCGCCTCCTCGTTCTCGCTACTGGCTGGGCGGGCGGGGTAGGGCTTGGATGGATGACTCGTGGGAGCTTGCGTTACTGGCAAGCTGCAAGTGTGATTAATATAAGTGTGATGGAATGCGATAGATGGGCAACCTATACCTAAGCGTTAAGTGTGAGTGGACGAGAGGTGTAAAGATCAGCGCACGCACACGCATGAGAAGCAAACCTGTGATCGACGCACGCTTACGCAGTTCGAGATGTCACTGTGGAAGGTTTCTAGAATGCTTCGAGAAGCGCATAGCATTATTTGTAGTAACAGTACTCCGTAATGTTGGTGTTGGTTTTGGTGTTACACGAGCAATCAACTCAGATGAGCTGGGTTGGGGTTGGGGTTACACAGATTTCGTCATTGCTATATAACAACCGCGTCCAATAATGCAGCCTTGCCTCGCTACTATCAAATATTTCTTTGCACTTCTTTTCCTTGGGATGTGTGCACATGTGTGTGTTAATTCGATCCAGCACACACATCGCATGCATACAACGGGAGTTACCGTCCATCGTAGCCGAATCCCTACCTAGTTTCGAACGCCTACAGCGAATCGGATAGCTGTGGATACTATAGACGCGTACGCAGCCAAGTTGGTAGGTTAGAATGCTAGGAAGAGGGGGCTGTGTTTGTGACATGTGTAAGAGAAGACGTTTGAACTAAACTGAACTTGGATAGAAGAGGAAGGCGGACAGAGAGATAAAGGCGGGGAGACATTTCCTTGTGAGTGTGTGTGCTGAAGTGGTGGCTTGGGGTGCGGGAATAGGGAATAATAATAGTAAGGCCGCGATAGGGTTTTCTATGTGTTTGATAGGATTTCAAGAATAGGGAGGGGTTTTGGTGTTGGCGTGATGGTGATGGAGAGTTACTAAAGTGTGTGAATTGGGTTGTTTGTGTTTAACGTAGTTAGGTCTTGATTATAGTTGCTCTGATATTTTGGGTTGTGTTTAAACGAATGAAGAAGATCTTACATATATTAACACAGTCCTGTTGGAAGTTTTTATAAAAGAAAAGCAAGAGGAATTTATTTTTCTTCACTTTGGCTCGCATGAGCACAGATTATCCAAGGCAAACAGCACAGACGATCCACCCGACCGAACCCCCAAACTATGAATGTGGACATCCCAGCGCAACGGCAAAGGGCCCAGCGTGCAGTGCCACATATCAAAAGCAAGGGCTTCCTTCTTTTTCTCCTTCTCCTTTCCATTATTCGCTTGCCGCCCCATCCCGTCCCGAACCCCAGGGTCGCGAACACGAATGCGAAGAACATCAAGGGATGGTGCAGAAATGAGACCGGTCGTGCCGGTGTTGTGGGTTTGTTGGTGGTGTTGTGGACGGGGCGAGGCGAAGAATCCAGGAGTTTGGTTCCCGAAGGATTTTCTCGGGTTCGTTCTCGGTGTTGGTACCTCGTTGTAGAAGGGATGGCTGTTTAGCCGTCAACGTCATGTATTCCTGGCCAGTGATACCTTTTGACGTTTTCTCGGTTAACTACGTTGGAAAGAAAAGAGAAGCAACTGGAAAGGAAGGCGGTGATGGGTGTGTGTTGGATCATAAAATTCTAGCGCTTCCGCACGCTTTGGTATCTACTCCAATCCGCCCGTCCAATCCTATTCACAGTGTCCAAAGACCATGCCTTGAAGCACCCAATCTCCTTTCAATAGAAATAAACCATACTGATACATAAGCCAAATCGTTCCGCCCAATCATGATATGCTCTTAAAAGTCAAAACGCCCCGGGCCTGGTTCGTGGATATATGATAATGGCCCCAAAGTGTAATTTTACAACGCCGTCAAATGTCTAGCCGAGTCGAGAATGTGAATGTGGAAATGCCAAAAACAACCTCGCCGGATTGTGTGAACCAATTCAATTGCGCCTTCGCATGCAAGGACTGGAAATGGAAATGTTGTGACGCCGGTAAGATGCAGCCCAGAATGTAAAGTTGACGGTGTGATGCTGATCGCTCTGATCGCACCTTGGTGAAGGTGTCTGTTTTCAAGGTCGGAAACGTGAAAATGAAGCGGTCTAGGTAACTCTAGAAAAGTCCGCCCTCAACAACGCCTGGCTCGTCGTCTCGAAGCTGACTACCGCTCTTCTTTTTTGGCCATAGTTTGCTGCTAACTCGCTTCCAGCTATCTCGGGTAGCATTGGCGAGACCATTGTGCTCCCCACGACTGTGGCGGGGGCTAGGAGTGCCGCTGTTCGGACCAGACTCGTAGTAAGCCTGATGGAAGTCCGTCATGGGGTAATCGCTCATGGGCGGTGTACCAGGCGGAGTTAGAGGATCATTGATACCCGATGGGCTACCGGTACTTCCCGAGTCATCGGTCAACGCATCGCTTCCACTGGTGTAGCCGGACGTGACGCGACCGACAGGTGCTTGGCCAGATGAGGTGGGTTGAGAGTTGAATCGTGAGTGTGAAAAGGGTCGAGACTGCATGAAGCCAGAGGTGAGGGAAGATGGTGCCGATGCCCGTTGATGAGCAGGCACTGCCGGCTGTGACGAGCGAGCCAAGAGGCTCCGCTCCTCATAGCTACGTGTTGATGACCGCGAAGCGTTACTGGCGGTGCAGCTCTCTTGGCTGAAGGTTGGGTGTGCACTTTGTGGGCTCACCGAGTTCAAGAATGATACCAGTACACTTTCTTCCATGAGTTCGTAGATCTTGGAGACGGCACCGTCCAAGGATGATGGGTGGGGTGGTACGTAGGTGTCGGAGAGGCTTAGCAGGCTGTCACGGACTTGGGCTGGGAGGTTGACCTGTAGAGATTAGCAGGGGACCAGGTCAGACTACAAGGTACACTCACTTCTCGTGGACCCGACTCGCGGATGTAAGCATCGATCAAGCGACGCCAAAGCATGAGCACATAAGTACATTCGTCCGACAAGGGCGATATGGGCGTGCCTGGATGGCGATTGACCATCTTGGCGTAGTGTTTGCGGTATCTGGACGCGTCCATGGTGAACTCGAGGTTCTCCAGGCAGTGGTTCTGCGAGAGAAAAGCCATGAAGGAGGTTAGTGTGTAGGGCGGAGGGGCAGTGTTGGCGAGTATCTCAGACAGGTTGGGCTTCCGACAGTGTGGACTGGGTATGTTCTTGGGTATGGTGACGGTCAAGGGCGCAGGTGCGGGCTGGCAATTGCTCATGGCCATCTTTACGTCGCCGTCATCAAACTCGGCCAGCGATGATGTGGGTGAGGATGCAGTGGAGGATGTTCTTATTGACAGTGCTTGGCTACCGGGTTTCCGGGTAATCATGACGCTCCGCCAAAACTGCTTGTAGACGCGGCGGGCGTTTTTCCTGCTCTGCTCGTCAAAGCCTTCACAGGAGCAGAGCTGCAGTTGTTGCGCCAGCGTGACGGCAGGTGGCACGAGGTTCGGGGAGAACCTGGTGTCGAGGAGATAGCGTCGAGGAGATTATCGTGCCGTCGGCAGCAGCATCGAGGGCTGTGGCAGGTGCGAGTGACGGGTGGTAGCACACAAGCGGGCCGAGGAGGGGTGCGTCTGGGTGACGACGTGGGCGGTGGGCGAGGAGGGCCGGGGCGGTGGTGTGGTTGCGGTTCTAGGCGGTCGCACCGGTATATAGGGCTCCGGCAGTAGCGGCGGCAGGTGCAGACGACTCGCAATGTTTGTGGGAGGGATTGCTGGCGGAGTGGGCGTAGTAGGTAGTGGGCACTGGGTGGAGTGGGTACGGTGGGCTGTGACAGAGGGCGTGGTGTGGTGAGACAGCGAGGCCGCTATGTATGCGTCAGGATTCGGGCGGGTGCAGGACAGGACAGCGGACAGGACATGGACAGGTGCGGCTCAGAGTCGTTTTGAGCAGCGCACAGAGAGAGTCAGGGAGCGTTGCGTCTTTTGCGTCTTGGGGGGGGGTCAATGCGTGGGCAGAAAGCTCAGTCAGGACGCACACGCCAGGCTCCACCATCAGCGATGCAGCATGGACCCAAGCACGCCCGTCGCTGCTAAAAGCGGCCGCCCATCGCGCCTGCCCCATTGGCTGCCCGCGCCTGCCCCATTGGCCGCTCGCGCCTTCCAGAAGACGCACACTCGCATCATGCATCCCGGCCGAAACGCCCCCTGGTCTCCACTCGTTTCCGCACTTTGCCACCCGATGAGGTGCTGCGGCGTGACCATCTATCTATCATTATTGTGCCTGTTATTATTATCGATGCGAGCAACGGGCATAGACCGCGCTGGCTGCTGGCTGCTGGCTGTCTGGGACCTATGCGCACTGGAATAATGCCGTCCGGTTGACGTCCTGGCATTCCAAACTTCACAGCGGCCCCATGGCGATCAGCGTTCATCAGACTCCATGTACTCGCTGTTCCGCGGCCTTGGCGTGTCGTACCCCGGCCTGGTGTGCACGTTATCTCGGTCGCTCGCCACTATTCCCATCCGGTTCCGACGCCGGCACTAGCTGGGTGCGTAGATGACCCTCTCTAATAACACCGTTGTCTCTCCAACACTGCGACACGCCTATCAACGAATGCACCCCGTCGACGACTCCCCAGACGGGACTGCGATAGCCATTATTGTCAGCCTGCACTGCCTGTCTTGCTGCTACTGTGTACATTATTCACAGTGACGCGGCTGCAAACGATGCCTCACCCGATCTGCGCCCTAATCCGCTATACCACACTAGCCAGGCTGCTCACGTAACAAAGGAAAGCGCGTCGGTCGACTTTGACCCTCATGCCGGTTGCTTTGTCTCCCACAACCGCGAGCCACAACCGCCCGTAGCTGATGCCACGTCTCCCAAAGGACGACAATGGCGCTTTGAAGCTCTCGCCTGTCCCAATGTCACCCCCACCCGTATGACAGCAGCGCTTCACGGTTGCTTGCACGTCCCTCCCTGGCCAATCAACCAAACGCTGGTCTTACAGGCGAGCGTGCACGGCCACATTCTTGGTATTCGCCTGATGCCTGGGGACAGGCAAGCGCTTCCAATCTCGGCCTGAGCTTACCGTAGAGACATTTGTTTACGGTAACAAATAACGACCGCGCGCTGCAGCTCCGCTAGTAGGTATCTATAGTGTAGATCCACAAGACGCCCATGAGCAAGCAGCAAGCCATGACACTTTATATTCGCCCTAAACAGCTTGGTCCTGGCTACGAAGTTTGCGTAGTACATTCCACGCACACGCAGGCCACAAACCTCTCGCGACAGTATGCTGCACGACCTGCCCGGCGGTTCGCTGTTGGACATGCAGAGCCCACTGTAGACTGCTGACGTCCTGTCCTACCAAACACCCCTGTCGCAACTTCATCACCGTTCGGGCGAAGGAATCCTCCAGAAGAATTTCAGGCTTCCAGAAGATTACCCCAACACGCCTAGCTTCGTCGATCGCGCCGTCGACTTCGTCTTTGTTCCCGGCCTCGCCAGCGTCACGCTTGTCACTGCTTGTCACTCCAGCCGGACCTGGGACCTCGGACTCGCCTTGATCGGATATAGCGTAATCTGTTGTTGAGCAGCTCCCGGGCTTTCTAAGCGCCAACCTTGTTGTACCTCGCAAGGCCACTTTGTGGCACCTTCTAGAAGTCCTTCCTGTCGTGATCACTCCGCCAGTAGCCGGCTAACGATTCAGCACGCGCCCTTCGGTCAACGAAAAAAAAAGTACCAGAAAAATTTGAGCCGCCAACAAAACAAGCTCGGTGCCTCAGGACACACAACATGACGCGTGAAGTGGATAGGTACCTCTTTTTTACCTACATCGCGCGTCTTACCCGCTTCACCGCTCCGTGGGGTCACGTTCTAGCCGCATCCCACGTCTTATTATTCCAGCGCATCAAAACCTCCTATGCACGCGCCGCTCCGATATCATCCTATATAGGCGGGTTTCAGGAGTCGGAAACGCCATGCGCTCTCCTTGCATAGTGGCGATGGTCCTGCGCTTTTTCCCATTATTGAGCCTCCTCGGCTCCTTTCCCAACGACCACGTTCTCGGGCGAGTGCAAGTGCGAGCGGTTCATCAATGCGCCGCCACATCTCTTACGTTTGTTCTCTCATACGATGGTGGCACAGTCTGATTCAACAAGACCACTATTCAGCCTGGTCAGCACCCGATCCGTCTCTCCGAGAGCATTGACTCGTGCACGTGCTCGAGCCGCTCCTGCTCCACATTGTGAAGTGGAAGGAAGGATGGAGGAGCTTGGACACCTGTCAGTCATTTCTTGCGGTACCAGCGGCAAAAACAAAAGCGCGTACACAGTACCGTATAAACTGGTTTATAAGAACTATGCTAGGCTCAATAAGGTATGCGTGAAACCTGACGGGTGGATCGCGACCACATCGTGCTTTGCGAAGTTTCGGCATGCTGGCGACAATCAAACGAGTAGCTGGAGACAGATGCTGGTCTAGTGCAGATCTTATGCGATCGGGATGAGTCGAGCCTCACCGGTGTATTGATGTAGCCTGTAGGTAAACACTCGCGAGGTGCTGACTCCCAGTCTTAGACACCTGCCAGCACGCCTTGTAGACCGATCGGGGCGTGGACAATCCTTTCTAGAGAGAATTTGTTGCATGTTGTAGGTCCCCATGGAAGTTACGTTTTTCGAACCCAACGACGTCGTTATACACTAGATGTTGCGATAACTCGTCATCGGCTACCACTATCATGGCAACAATCAAGCCGGTAGAGCTTCAACGTATTAGTGAACAAACATGCGCCGAGCCATAACACTGCGAGGGTATACCACAGCAAACCATGCTGACACGATCCGATTACTGATTACCTATTGCAGCACCTGGCGGCAAACAAAACAAAAAAGTTTGTCACACCACTCTATTACCAACATCAACACACGCCCTCGTCCCAGCCCGCGTCTCCAACACCGCAACATCCAGATCCCACCCCTGCTCCCTGAGCACGCCAACATGTTCACCAAAAACCGCCGTAACATGCTCCAACGACCGCCTCAGGCCAGCACCAGACCGGCAATCCTTCGACGGGGATAAGGCATCCTTGCGCTTACCTCGCGCCCGCTTCGCAAGCAACAAGGCGTGCGCCCAAGCTTTGAGCTGATCAATCGGCTTACACCCTTCTTTCAGCACTATCAGCGTGACCTCTTCGCCGGCCCAAAGAATATACGCCTCGTTGGCGAATGTGTCCAACAGCTCCGAGACGGATGGGCCTTGGTCAGGACCGTCAGGTAGTTGGAGGGAGCCTGTTCGCTTATTACGCTGTGCTCCTCCCATGCAGACCAACAGTTGCTGTAACGAGACGCCGATCTTGCAGTACCCGACGATTTCGTCGTCGGACCATCGCAGTACGCCGTCTCGTTCAAAGACACGTTCGCGCTGCGATACGGCGGTGGGACTGAGCGTTTGGCCGTGTTGGAAGAGATTGCTGAAGACGATGTTGGCGCGCTGCCGGTTCAGGTTGTGCATGCTGACGGCTCTTACGGCTGCGTAGTTGGTGGCCAGGTGGAGGGATAGGAGGAGTAGGAGGGCTGTCCATGTTGCTAGAGGTGAGGTCATGTGCGATATTACTATGCTGCCGGCCTGTAGTGTGGGTGTGAATCAGTGTTTGCGGTGGAGTGGTGGAGCGCACGTGAGACGATGTGACTTGCACAGATGCAGAACGATATACACCGGTTAGGTAGAACGACACGCGTGTTGCACTACAGGTGTGTACATACTACATGTAGAAATCGAATATTGGGCAGAGGTCTGAGGGAAAACCATACTTACAAGCATACCCAAAAGAGATATCACCGTCTCCTGGCTCGAATCCTTCTACAAGTAAACATTAGTTTCAGCAGTAAGAAAACTTTCATCTACGTTGGGTATTTCCCACACCTTCGTTCGTAACAACAAACGGCCCAAACAACCCCACACCTAGGAGCCCCATAACAACAACGGCCCAATCAAACCCACACCCAGAAGCGCCAAAATGCAAAGAAACAGGAAGGATAAAGAGGAAGAAAAACTCACGGCATTCACCTCCCCCAAATTCCCTCTCCTCGCAAAATGCGCACTCAAACTCGCCTTGGCACTCCCCGCACAAACCCCACACAAACTCCTCAACACACTACTCGCACTCAGCACGCCGACGCGGACCGGTTTCGGAAACGCGGGCGACAGGCAATCGAGCACCATGGCCGTGTCGTTGAGCACATCGGCCGCGAGCCGGTACTGTTTGCATTCTGGTTCGAGGGCGGTGCCGAGCCGGTGGGCGAAGAGGATGGTGGCGAGGCGGCCGGTGGATTCTTGGAGGACGGTGAGGAGGAGGGCTGTTGTGGGGGTTGCGGTTGCGTCGCCGACGCCGACGCCTGTGGGGTTGGGGGCTGGTTAGAAAGGGTTTTGTAAAGTGATGGTACTTCACTGCCACCTTGCGGACCCGGCCTCCCCCCCCCCCCCCCCTTTCCTAATGTTGATTATTTGATGGGAAAGGGTGACGAAGTAGCGAGATGATGCTCTGGTATGTACCTATAGAATGACGTACATGCGTTCTAGAACATGAGTCCAAGTGCAGAGATAGACATGCAGGAAACAGTGTATGTACAGACCTTGTAGCACGGCCCGAGAAGCGAGCATTCCCGCTATCGACGACGAAAACGCTTGGAGCGAGTCCTATACACCCGGTACAACAACATCCATCCATTAGCTTTTTTAAAAAATTACGTTTCAAGGCCGTTATGGGCGGGGGCGGGTCAAGACGAACATAGAGTTGGTAGTGGATGTAATCTTCTGTAACACTCTGTGGGTATCCTGCTGGGAGAAAAACATCTAGGAACCGTTGCGCGTAGTTTTTCGTCTCCCTAGCTTGCTATGCAGTAGACGAAAAAAGGTTAGCAATTTCTACCCAGTTCCACCTTCTATCCCGTAAACTGTATACACCAATAACTAGTAAATCCTCCTACATCCCATTCTAGACGACTATGTTTCAAGCTCCTAGCTTCGTATGTAGGAAACGGACCGGAATTGCTTCCTGCATGATGAAAGTGGATGCATGATTTACGTACAATGACATCAACCCGCGCATCAACCCGCGCTCCTCCCGACGCAAGGTACGATGTGGTCACCTTTCCCGCTTCGTCCCGCTCGACAATCTCAAATCTCGGCATGGCCATTGCATGAAAAGTGTGGGTGGTGGGTGGTGTGATAGTCGTGTGAGCACCACAAACAATCAAAACGTGTGCTAGCAGTTACGGAAAAGAAAGTGGGCTCGATTCCCGTTTCTGGTTAGCATAGCGCGCCCCGCATCCGTTGCGTGGTCCCCACCTCGACGCACATCACACAAAGCTCGCAAGATCTTCGTTTGCTGCTTTAACGATTGCATGGTGGTTTCGTTTCTGGGGAGGGGGACCGTGGTACGATGGTTTCTTGCCAATTTTTTTTCTCTCTTTGGTCTCTGCTATCGGGATGCGCATGGACTTCATGTGTGTCCTTTTCATCTAGAGTATAGTGCGTGTTTGCTGGGTTTGATTGGGGCTTTAATTCTCAACCGTAACTTGGATATAGTACACGCAGTATTGGATTGATCACTGCGCATGCGGCAGCGGGTATGTGCGTTTGGTGGTGAGGGAAAAGTCCGCTGCCCGATGCGAGAGCTTATGTCGATCTCGCGGCAAGTGTTTACCGGTTTGTTGCTTTGTGGTCGAGCAGGACAAGTTGGAGACATGGTTTTCACCGCAACAGTGGTCAGGTACGTTCTGGAATGGCAATATCAACCGCGATTCTTTGCGAGATTGGAGAGGAGAGCTATCGAGTTACAGACGAAGCCGGATACAGACCCGGATATCCTCGCAGGGAAGAAGTAGTAGATAACACTTCACAGATTGATATTAATGTTCGCGTAAAATTGCCTGTATCGGACTGTTCGTGCAACACGAGACGAGACAAACCCTTTCAATAAGAAGTGGTGAGAAACGTTCCATGGGACTCAGGGGACAGTTTCTTAAGTGGAAGAGGACAGAACAGATTTACCACCACTCGCGTGTATGGAAACAGCTAACGACGACCACATTACTTAATCTACAGTTCATTCATTCTCCGACGCCTCGATGTGGATCTCCTTGGTCTTGAACAGCGACCGATCCGTCTTCGGCACCATGATCCTCAAAAGTCCTCGGCTCAGTCTCGCTTGAATCGCATCCGTATTGACTGGAGCCGGGAAAGAGAAATTGCGAACATACATCCCATCTCTGCGCTCATTCAGCCATGACTTGACCGCTACATGCTTCGCTGGCGTCGACTTTCCATGATCACTTTCACTTGTTCTTCCTTGCGGTTGTTGGACCGCGACTGTTTCGCTGGCACCGCTGTGCCGTTCGTTCACGTCGTTTTCGTACGGCGGCGACTCGGGTTCGTCTTGCGGTTCATGAGGCGTAACATTGACTCCCCATTCCTCTTTCAGGTCCGTCTTGCGGATGGTGCCTTGGACGCGCAGTGTGCAGCCGTCGATCCACTGCAGTTTGAGCGCGTTGCGACCGCTGATTCCCGGGAATTCGCCTTCAAGAAAGTAGGCCTCGGGGGTCTCACGGAGATCAAAGTCGGGCGAGAAGGCTGGTTCATGATGGTGGCTACTTCTTCGAGTGTGGCCGTCGGACACGAAGGGCTTTTCTTCCCCGCCTCGTAGGGCGCGGCCGAAGGACCGGATTGGTTCGTAGATTTCGACAAGGTTGGAAAGACTCGGATGGTGGAGGAAAGTGTTTAGGTTGTGATGGGACATAGTGATTTGGAGGATGTTGGTTAGGCAACGTGTAAGTCGAGAAGCTGGGTTGGTATGTTGGTATGTTTGTAGATTTTACAGATTACAGCCTGGTTGCTGATCTGATTCAAGAGCTTGGAGAATACACATATACGACTTCCAGGCCAGTCAAAATGTCATACGGTGGCAAACATGAGGTGAGGCGAGCAGTTTCGATTTTACACAATAGTGTGATGTCTTGCACACGTCAGTGCATACATGGTCACTCCATCTCCAATGTGCAAGGGAGCAGTTTGAACATACCCGAGTCTTTTCCATGGCAGCAGGGCAGTTTCAATCTTACGGTTTAGCAGATCTGCATCTTCCCAGGTGATCATCTCGATGTTCTTTCCCATAGGTGATCTTCGTCTCAACAATGACCTGAGGTGGAACCACCGCGAGACACGCTGCAGGTGTTCATGAAGGACATGGAGATCGACGATGGTCAATTGTTGAGGCTGGGCCAGAACCACCTGTGAGGGTGTGGCTCTTCTTCCCTTGGCATAAGTGGCATCAGTATAGGCTTACTTGCGTCGTTGATCCTTTGTGCCTCCCAACGCGGAAATAAGAATCAAGGTCTAAAAGTCTAGAATCTGTGAGTTTTATCAACACATCGTTTCACTTCATGTGTTGAAGCGAGCCAGTGCAGACTGATCGACCGTTTGGATATGCACGATACTCCGTTCCGTATCGCGTATGGTGTTGTATTCAGTAGCTCTTCACCTCCAGTTCCGACTCGGTAGTTCGAGAAAGGCGATATTAGCCGAAAGTTACACAGAGGATACTGCGACAAACATTCCATTTTCGTTCTCATACTAATTACTTGAAATGACAGACACCAAAACATTCATCCCACCATCATACACCGCATGAACAATGACATCCGGCCCAAACGGCCCCTCGGTGCCATCCACATACTCGTCGTACTCGATAAACTCCTCCTTCTTCATACCCCCATCCAGTAACACCTGCAATGCTCTATCTCGTGCGAGCTGCGCACTCGTGTACGTGCCCTCAACGATACTGTATCGACGGGACCCAGAGCGATCATTGTTGTACTCGATAACTGTCTGCAAAACGTGGTGAAGGGGCGCTGTTACCCGCCCGGTGCTGTCCGCTTTCACCCCCGCGAGATTGGGGACCGTATCAATCTCGACTTTGAGTACTTCTTCGGAGGGACCTTCGGCATAGATGACGACGCCGTCGCCGTGCTCCCAGTCTTCGGTTGTTCCCTTTTCGCGGTAGACGGGAAAGAATTCGGGCTCGTAGCCTTCCTTCTGGAGGGCTGTTTTGGCGTGCTCTTTGGCGGCTTTGAGGTCGGTGTAGGTTGCTGGGAGCACGGTGTTGTAGAGGGGTTGCGCTGGGTTCTTTGGGTCGAGCAACGTCCGCTTTACAATGTAGAGGCTTTCGTCGGCCATGGTGTGGTTTCGCTAAGTTTGGGTAGGAATGCTAATGTTGATGTGCAATATTGAGTTGAAATAATTATTTTTGAATTTGTTTAGTGCCTAGGTATAAATCTGGGGACTGAGTGTAGGTAACCTTAAGACCAGCGTTGTTACTGGGCTTGAATATCACATGTATCAGAGCAGATCACGTTATCTCATGTTACCTTACATCTCACTGACGCGGCCTCCTCAGTACACTTGCCCGATCATGTCATCTGAGAATCTTCCGCGCAGCGATGAAATCCCCGTCGTCGCATGATAGTACTTTTGAAAAGCGCTTGTGATGGTATCGGGTCATGGAGCCACCAACTGTGCATTTGTTCAAGTGAATTTACCCGCTTACAGCGAACACACTCGAGTCTCGCTTACATGGACGGAGCGTGGGAGTATACAGATCGGAGATCCTATGCATCTACCCTTGCTTTTAACATCACACCACTTCGCTAGCATCCGTGGGCGGCAATACTAAGCGATGGCATAGAGGACAATAATCGTGGGACCCAGTGAACCATCGATCAAAACACTGTCTGTGGTAGATGTGTCCGCATTTCAAAGCCCGAATAGAATCTTGCGCCTGCATGGCATCGAGACAAATCACGCTGCGAGACTGGTTAGCGAGCAGTCATCTCCAAAAGAGGATATCCAATGCAGCTCACCAAACTTGAGCTTCTTGCTGACTTGGTGGTGGTCCTGGATGGTTTTTTTGGTCGTGTCGGTACCATCTGCTGAAAACTGCAGGCGGAAGTGCCTTGTCGAGCTGTTTCAGTCGGCCTTCGGGAGTTTGTAATGGCAGTACTCCGCCCGTTGTACTCAACACGCCGGAACGCTTCATGCATCTGTTGGACTCATCAGCAACTATAGATTGTATCGACTTTCGAAGGCTAAGCGTACGTGACTATCAATATCGCAACGGCAAGTCCGACCAAAGAACATACGCCCACTACCAATGTGATAACGTTGCCGCGATCGGCCTGATCTTTTTCGGATGTTTGTTCCTCCCATGTGTTTCGCTCCATCATAATCTGGTCTTCCTGTGTGGGTTGAGTGCTGAAATGACTTTGTTGTTGTATGGCCGTTTTCCTCGTGGCTGACTTTGCATATTTTTATTGTGTCCTGTAGATGCAGGTTTTGGAAACATCAGATATCGGGATGCGCCGGTTTGTGGCGAGGGTCGGTGGCGTCGTACGAGATCTTGGAATATGTATACTCTCCTGGTCATGAGGATAGCACTGCCTTTCTCCGATCTCGATCAAGTCATGCCACCACCACCACCACCACCACGCGCAAGCGTGTCTATAATCAACACTATGGCAGTGCACACCTATAGAATGAGGATAAAGCTTCTTTACCCGTAGTTATCTTGGACCATCACACACACTTAACTATATCAATCCAAGAAATTCATCGCCAAATATTCGTTCAACTCCTTGATTCAGTTACAAGAAACAAACAATGAGCGGCTCCTCTAGAGCAGACCTAGTTGCGACGGCGACTTCAACCGTGGTTTCGGCAGACCAACTTATGAGAGCAATCGAAGCGAGCCACGAGGGCAAAGAAGAGCTATACTGACTCCGCACGTTGCCCAGTCATGCCAAGAAGCATATCGGATACGCAGCTGTCGGGGCAGCTGTGGCGGTCGGCGCACTCGAACTGCTCCGTCGAGACGAACTTCGAAAGAGACGTGACAGCATCGATAGTGACGAGGACGATATCACGGTAGTTGAAGACGATCGCTATCACCGCCATCACCATGACGAAATATTTAGTACGTGTTGAGCCGAGAAGACGAAGAGACTCGACGCCCAGCGGACACAGCAGAAGGCTTGCAGAGGAGATTGCTGGGGCATATGCGCTAGGGCAAGAGACCATGGGACACAAGAAACATCATGTCGCACATGTTGTAGCAGAGGTGCTTGGAGCAGTTGCTGCGCTGAGGGATACTAGGGACCATGTCGAAGGTGTGGAGTAAAGGCCGCTGCGGAATGATTGTAGGAAAGAGGTAGCCTGGGGTTCGCGCCTTCACACTCAACTTCACGAACTTACCCTAACATCTCCGCAATAATAATACCGTGATCGCTTTTCGGAACGCGGAGGTGCCATGCCTCGCTCTTGGCGACGATCTAGGCACGCCTTTTAGCGCAGCAGATCGTTTGAATGGTGCGGATGTCATACACGTGATTGAAACCCCACCCTCACGCGCCGACCAGAATCGTATCATCTCTGGCAGAGGATGCCGACAAACACATAAGCCAAGTCTGGATGAGGAGAACTACGTTACTAACAGCTCCAGCTGGTGTCTCGCCGGCATTCGAAGCTCCCAACCCGATCTCCAGTGTTTTGGTACGAGGTCTTGGACATGGAGATGTGGCGTGAATCCATGCCCAGACCCGCAGATCAATGCCCAAAACAGTCGACCTCTGGTGCCATGATGTGACATGATGTGCCCGTCGTCACCAGAATAATACAGTTGTTGCTAGAAGAATAGATATGATATATAATGTTCAGCCTGTTACTCTGTCAGAGCACCAAAACACCTGTTACATTGAAATCGATCACACATGCCTTCTCCAACACAAGACACGAAGGCTATTCACACGGCACCCCACCCGCACCTGGAAGAGACCCCGATCGATACCAAGACGCGAAGCGGCCGCGCATCGCCAGAGAAGAAAAGCACTACCTCTTCCCAAGAACGACCTCGAGACTGGCACCAAGTAAGCCCTAGTCTTGGTCCTGAAATCGTAGTGGAGATAGAGAGCTACGAGGCGTCCTCGGTGGAACAGGCTCTGCCACCACCATACAACCACAACCGAGACTCGACAACAAGAACGGAGGAGGGCACAGATGCTAGCAGCAATATGAACTGCGAGAAGCTGGGGACCAATAATACTTGGTCGGTCCCGCATGCGGTGGAATATCAGAAGCATGCTTGGTACGGCGCGTTGTTGGGCATGGGCTCGAAGAAAGTGAAGGATGACTGGGGCTTTTCCAGCGCAAGCGTCTCACGATCGCACAGTCCCAACAACAGGACCTGAGAGTCGCTTCCTGATGAACAGCTTGCGAGATACTTTCACCCATCGTACCATTCGGATACTATTCGGATACATTTCTGGGTGCACGCGTCTCCAAGGGGCTTGGAAAGTGTCCGAAGAGTGGCACAGTGGCTATGAGGGGCTTTGAGGGGTTTGCATGGGCGAATGTGGAAGTTGCTAGAAGGCAGGCGTTCCGGCGAACATGCGCATGTACATGTGGTCGTAACTTTTTGCAGCTTTATCCAAATATGTCACTAGCTGTTTTTGACTGGCGGAACGTGGTTCCGGTAGATGTCATTGGCCGGATCCGGTGACCGAGCACTACCTAGTAGGGTTCTGCCCATCGAATTCTGCAGCATTCATCGAGAGCACTGTCTATGCTGCCACCTCAGCACATCACCAAACCTCAGCCTTGTCTTACACCGCGGATGATAGCGGAGGTCGCGCTGAGGGAGTGGGCCCGGTCTAGACTTCTCCCCTTGTGCGGATGGTACGACGATGCTCGGCAATGCAGGCTTACGAGGTATTGTCCATTCAGGTGGCGTATATCGTCGCTGCACGAGAGACGACAACAAACTTTTACCACATTAAGTTTGTTGCAGCTGAACGTTTAAAGTAATGCAGGTGGCGTTTCTCCGCTCTTTTCGCTTCGCTCCGATGACCATCGCGAGTCTAACCCAATGACGACAAGCACAGAACCACGCGAAGCTATGTCTTTCCATCTGCAAAGTTCAAACCCCCGCCTTGTATCTTGTCCATCGTTCGACCGTTCGACCGTTCCACCATTACTTTCTCATTGCGATCTTCGATCAAAGCTGAGCTAGCCGCTTGTACCACGGCAGGACTTCCCAACAGGCTAGACCGAACGGACAGCCTTCTTGTATAAGCCATCACCACATGACGATGGGAGTACTCCAGTGAGCACTGATCACAAACGAGATATCAAACGATCATTCTAGCACATCTCGAATACCATGGATTTCTCGACCTTACCCCCTTACCCTCTGGTCGCGAACACACAATACTCCCCCAACAGCGAAGCCTTCCCTTCGCCTGAGTTACTGGACACGTACCTCACGGAGCCTTACACCGAATACCCTTTCGGCGACCACCATAGCCTCAACGGCAATTCATACTACTGCCATGGCACACAATCGCTGGATACACCTCCCTCGTGGAGACCAATACCCAAAGACTTCACTGGCTCCATGGCACTAGCCAGCACCGCGAGCGGAGCCATCAACACCCGCCTCAATGCATGGTCAGACCTAAATCCAACATCTTTGAGATACAGGGCAGAATATAACGATGCCTTGAATACAGCCGACCTTTCCGGATTAAACACATCACCACTCGCCATCTCCAGCAGCAGTGCCAGTCCAACATCTCCATGCCGCACTCCCGAACTTGTGAAGAAGGAGCGCCCATCCTCGATCTCAAGCCAACCTCCACCCCCCGAAGAAGTTAAGCCTGCACCACGCAAGCGAGGTCGGCCACGTCTCAATCGCCACATATCAGACGGCTCTGTCCCCACCACCTCCAACAACAGAGTCAGTCGGTCACAGTGCGTACCGCATACCGAAGTCGAGCGCAAGTATCGCGAGAAGTTGAACATGGAGCTGGAGCGATTACGCCGGGCCGTGCCCATCCTACCACAAAGCGACTCGTCCGATATTATGGGCGCTGCGAAACCGAGTAAGAGCATGGTGTTGGCAGTGGCGATTGATTACATAAAGGACCTGGAGAGGCAGAGGGATACTGCTATTGAAGAAGTGGAGAGATTGGGTGGGAAGGTGAGGTTTGGAAAGATTGGACAGTCTCGGAGGGATGCTGGGCATGCGTGAAAGGCGTTTGTTGGCGACTACACCTAGATGCGGTGAAGAGGTACCGTGGAATAAAAACGTATGAGTATACGGCTCTACCACCCATGCTGTATCAGATTGCTATCGTTGTTGTATGATACAATAACTCAAGCGTTTGGTACTTGCATTTTTTTTAATCATTAGAGAAGCTATAGCTACGCTACAACGCCATCAAGGTAGATACCCCAGTTCGAGAATGCTTATCACCACTAGGCGCTTCAAGAGCAATCCATTACCGCACCATTCACCACGCCGTCTTTGACCACCTTGACTCCTCCATCGCCTTTATTTCCAGCATCTACAAGTCCAAACTCTCGAGCATATTGTTGCCCTTGCTCGTCCGACAAAGAACCGGTCCGCCTAAGATATGGGGACGGACACCAGGACGTGCGAAAGACAAAACTCCAGAAGTCTAGAAATTTCCTTACCTTTGCTTCTGCCTTGAACATGCGCTGTCTGCGCTTTTCTTTCTACTTCTCTCCTGCCCAGTCTCGATATGAGTTTCTTGAGTCCAACATGTCTGGCGCCGCCAAAAAGGTCATCTAACGGGAAAAAAAAAGCACTACTACAGTTAAGTCCAAGTGTCAAAAAGTCAATATCGTCATCAAAAACATCTTCCATACTCCTAACAGCAAAACGAAACAAAACGTACCTCGCCTGCTCGATTCGATCATTCCAACAGGACCTCCCCACCCAGCATCACGAACCCCAGACCCGATCCCCCAAACTTCCCAGATACCAACCCCACCACGCCATAAAAATTCCAAAGAAAAAGCTTGCAATGTAATGCCCCTCCCGCTCTCCCTCACCATCAAGATAGAAAGCAAAAAAAAAAAGCTGGTAGTCATCATCGGTAAAAAATAGAACTCTTTGCATCATATGTGTAGCAAAAGCAGGAAGGCGCACACAAAACTGGTCTGCATGCATCCCAGACGTGGCCTTCCCCCCTCCAAAAAAAGGAAAAGAGGAACTGGCTGGGCTTTTTAGTGGTGGGTTGTGAGTAGGGAGTAAGGTGGATTGTTAGCGAGGGTACGGATTGGAATGCTAGAAATAGGATGGGTTTACGGTTAGGATTGGGAAGAATGGGGGGGAGGCAGTCAGACATGGTATCGTGTCAGCAGTAAACTTTGTGGGGTTGAAAATATGTACTGTATGGAGCTGGTACTAGCAACCGGAACCAGTATCTCCAGGCATCAGAAAAAAGGGTTTCAACATCGCAATTTGATCGGAGTGCTGGGGATGTTTACGCGGATGCGGTTTAGGAAAACGGGTCGAGGGAGGAAGCGACTGTTTTTGACAGAGGTTCTGATTGGGATTTGGGGGACGATTCGGATCACACTGACACGAGGTGGTCCGACTTTCATGAGCATGGGAGTGCAGAGGTGAAGAAGAAGTGTATGGATGAAGCGGCACTAGAAACATTCTGGGCGTGGTGGATTAAACTGGCAAACGGCGCATTCGTAAACACGGAATCAAATACGGACCGTTCTGCTTATGCGATGGAGCACGCTGATATAATCATTTGAGAAACAAGCTGGGCACGATTTCGTGGGATTCGGCCGAGTTACATTGCTACCCGAGACGCTATGTCGATATACAAGTTCACACTTTCCGTCCCCTGGGCGTCGGCGGCATCAGAAGCGGCCTTGCACAGGCTGTATAGCCTCTTGGGGCGGGGTGTTTCCAATCGAGCCAAACATTCCACAGCATCACTGAAGACGTACTCGCTCCCCAGTAAAGCATAAGGGCCGCTGGCACGCCCTGACATAGCGGTCCTACGAGTAGGCAAATAAACAGTATTGACCTCCGAAGCACCCCAGGCCACTTCGAGGTATTGTTGACTGTGTTCTTCGACGTGTATACATTCGTAAACATTAAGCCTCCGACAATGTAGGGTAGTGCACCTGTAGGATCCGGAATGAGGAGGTTCTGGAACCAAAGCATACCTTCTGTTGCAAGCGACGGCTCCAACCACTTGCTTGGGGAAAGCTGGCCGATAGTAGCTGTTGCGTCTTCTGACTTGAAGGCCGAGAACGCGATGCCCAGTAATCCATCGCGCGCGCCGCATTTTTGCCGTATGGCCTCAGCCATGGCGAAGAAGATGGGTATCTGCCCCAGCGTCCAGCCGACCTGCCCGACCAAGGAGACGTTCCACCTCTTGTCCAATGCGTTTGTGACCTCCCTCGCTTCCTTTCTTACGGCTATTGAAGCTTCTTTGAGGCTGCCAAAATTTCCCTTTCGCAAGATTTCATGTTGTTTCTGGAAAGCAAGCGCCTGTCGGAGCGGGTGCAGGCCAACGTAGCGTGCCATGATGGCGCGCGCCCATGATCCGGCTGTCACGACGAGTAGGCCTCGCGTGATGAAGGCGGTAAGAGGTAGGGCGGCATACCACGGGACGTGGGCGTGGATCATGGACATCATCTCGTGGGGCCAGTAGACGATGGCATCGAGAAGGGGGTCCTGGCGTGGTGCGGAGGCGTGGAAGGCGCGGGCCGAGGGGCGGCATGTTGCGGCCTGGGGTTTCTGAAAGCCCCTCGAGCGCAATTGACATGTTGGCTGCCGCAATAGGCGCGAGGACAGCATGGCGTGCTGGTTCTGGTTCTGGTTCTGGTGTTGCGCTTTCCCTCGTACTCGCGTCGGACTCCCGAGAGATAGAAGCCCGCACTACCTAGGTACGGAGTAGGTAGTGCTAGCGTCAGGGTCCACGTCTCCGGCTCAGGCCGGCGTCAGGCACCATCATCATCCATCTCCAAACCCGAACAGCTGTCAAGCTCCCAAACATTTCTCCATGGCTTGACTCTTCGCTCTGCATCTTCTGCCCTTCCGCTAGTCGGCCCTTGCCAGCATGAGTTTCTTACTCATCCTTCTCTCGCTTCTCTTACCGGCTATTGTTTCTATTGTTTTCCTCCCCACGGTCGCCCGTTTTGCTGCCGTATTAGTGGGACATCACCTCCGTCGGTCTTCGCGAACACGGCGGGAACTGCTGCAGGCCAGAGTAGCAAGCGAGACCAAGACCCATGAAGCGGGACAGAAAAGTGAGAAGAAGAAGAAGGACGACGATGACTGGGAGCAGATAGGAACTACGACTAGCGGACTGAATAGTGGAAAGGCTGACAGCGACTGGGATGGTATCGTGGGCTTCTTCCACCCTTTTTGGTACGAGGTAGAGAAAACAACATGGTAAGGTTACGTCACTAACTTAATATCGCCCAGTAATGCAGGCGGCGGCGGTGAACGGGTCCTATGGGCCGCCATTCGAGCTACCCAGAAGCGCTGGCCGCAAGCTACTTGCATCGTCTACACCGGCGACCACGATGTCGACAAGGCCGCCATACTGAAGCGCGTCAAGGACCGCTTCAACATCCACCTATACTCGCCGACGGTCCACTTCCTGTATCTCAGCACCAGGGACTGGGTCCTCGCAAGTACTTGGCCACGCTTCACACTGCTAGGCCAGTCTTTCGGCTCCCTGGTGCTTGCATATGATGCCTTCACGCTCCTCGTCCCAGATATCTTCATAGACACCATGGGTTACGCTTTCGCTCTCGGGCTATCCTCCTTCCTTTTCCCCACCGTACCGACGGGCGCATACGTCCACTACCCGACCATCTCCACCGACATGCTAGACTCGCTGCAAGCCGGTGGTCAGGGCGTCAATGCCGGAACAGGAACAGGATACCGCGGCATGGCGAAGAAGAAGTACTGGCAACTGTTCGCCAAACTCTACAGCAAAGTCGGCAGCACTATCGACGTAGTCATGACGAACTCGACATGGACACAGGGCCACATCAAATCACTCTGGGAACCCTACCGCGTAAAACGCTGCAAAGCAATCGACATCGACGTCGTCTTTCCTCCTGTAGCCGTCGAAGAAGTCATAGCCGCCGTCCCAGTCACCGAAGCCAGTGAAGCAAACCGCGGTCCCTACCTACTCTACATTGCACAATTCCGCCCGGAAAAGAACCACCGTCTTATACTCAAAGCGTTTGCTTCTTTCCTGCATTCGAAACCCAAACTCCCTGCGTACCCCAACGAGACCCCGAAGCTCGTCTTGATAGGTTCAGTACGCAACTCGCATGACGACGCGAAGCGCGTGTACGAATTACGACTTCTTGCACACGAGTTGAATATCAAGGATGATGTGGAGTTTATTTGTGATGCGCCGTGGCCGCAGATGTTGGAGTGGATGCGCAAGGCTAGTGTAGGCGTGAATGCTATGTGGAACGAACATTTTGGCATCGGGGTCGTAGAATACCAGGCCGCGGGTATGATTTCCGTGGTCAATGAATCTGGGGGCCCGAAGCTAGACATCGTTGTGGAGGTGGATGGGAAGCCGACTGGTAAGCTCATCTTCCTCCTATTCCTGGCACGCGACAAAATGTATTGCTGACATCTTCTTTAACGTAGGCTTCCACGCAACAACAGCAGAGCAGTACGCGGACGGTTTCCGTAAAGCACTCAGTTTATCTCCGCAAGAGACACTGGCCATGCGACAAAGAGCGCGCAAGTCAGCGGAACGCTTTACGGATCGCGGGTTTGCAGAGAAGTGGTTGGCGAATGCGGAGAAACTGGTTGCTCTGCGGATTGAGCGGACATCGAGATGAAATGTTTTGTTTAGTCTTTGATTTGGAACTGTACGGTTGAGGGCTTGGGAGGGTTTTTTTTTTTGCAATTTGGGGCATTTCTGATACCACACATTAGCATTGGGCGGTGCATAATTGGAGTATGAAATAAAAGTTTCAACAACTATAACTAAGTAGTTATCTGGTTTTGGCTCTCGGTCTTCTCTCTCTTTCTTTCTCTCTCTCTCTCTCTCTCTCTTTTGACATACAACAAGCAGATGAAAACGTACAAATATGCAAAGCTTCGCCTCTTGAGCTCACCCTGTGTGCGCAGGATGCGGTTCATCTTCGATATCTTCAACCCTGTCATCCCCCCTCCTCCTCCTCTGTCCTTGGTCCTTGAAAGTAGAGGTACTTTGTACGCCATCTTTTAATCTTTACGCGGTTCTGTGGTCTGGGAAACGGCGTCTGGGCTCGTACTCGATAATGCTGGAGATGATGTCGTGGAAGTAGGGGATTCGGACTTGTCGCTGGAGTGACCACTGTCACTTGGTGACCCCGATTGCGAGATAGGGCCCTCCTCAAGTGCCTGATGTGCTGATGCGGCTGGAGATCCAGTCTGTGCAATGCCACGTTCTTCCTCCGCGAGACGCTCCAAATCCTGATCAAGGGCCAAAATCTCCTCTTGGATAGCCCTCCGCTTCTTTCGAGAGGCCGCTTGTTTTTCCCGTTCAGCCCTTTTTTCGTCCGACTTCTTGTTCCACTCACTGTTCTCCTGGGCAAACGGTTCAATGTCATGGCCACTGAGAAGCTGGTTGACTCTGTGCTTCTCCTCCACGAGGATTTCTGCAAACATCTTCCTGTCATCTTTGAATGCAGGATTCGTCCAATAGTCGCGGATGCGCCTCGGCCGGAATTCTCGGTGGAAATCACCAACCAAGTATAAACTCCCTGTCAGAACTATAGGCATATGTTCTTCGGTCAGATACCTAGCCGCACACAGCGCTCGGAGGACACCTTCGTAAGGCATCGCTAATCCCATAATCGTGGGCTGCACAGACTTTGCTATGGCGAGGAGTTCTTTTGGATCCATCGCATGTACCCAGGGCATGCCGTCCACCGGACCAAACGTCGTAGTAATGACGTTATCCTGTGGCTGTAATAGTCTCGTAAGAAACTCACGTGCGTCTTTCCCCTCGCTCATGGCAAGTACCCACGTAACTGGCACTCGGTCCGGTTTACCTTTATTTTTGTCCTTCATTATCCTCTTTCTTTGCCTTTGGCTGACGTAGTCATTGAGCATCGACGCAGCATCAGGATTATGGGCCCCATCCACGAGAATAGAAGGCCCTTTTTTTGCTCCTGCGGCCATGGATGATGTGTCGCCAAAGACTGGCGGGACCTTGATCAGCTCCAGTCGCCCAGGAATTTCGTGAAGTTTCGACAGGTACATGATCGTTCCAATGTCCCGTGGCTTGAACTGAAGGCCCCTGCTCTCCAGAGCCGTCGTAACAGCTAATACGGCCATTTTTGGATTGACTATCTGGGAACTCCGTAGTTTGTTGGTGAATCGATGCCATTCTGGCTTGCTAAAGAACGCCTTTGTGAGATCGGGAGGGTCATAAGAGAGGGCGGGGCCTGCACCAATTTCTTTGGCATAGTTTCTAATCACGGCTGTAACGTAATGCTCGTTGTGAGGGTTGACGAGGTATGGTACGTTAGGCCTGAGTATGCCAGCTTTGTGCAGCGCAATTTGATTCAGTGTCGTTCCGAGGAAGTTTTCATGATCTCGGGCAATCTTGGAGATCACGGACACGGCCTGGTTATTCAGTATGTTGGTGGCATCGAGCTTTCCGCCCATGCCAGCTTCAACAACACCAAACTGCACCTTTTCCTCAGTGAAGATGTGGAACGCAGTCGCAGTCAAAATTTCAAAGGGCGAGGCACCGATGCCTGCCCTTAGGCTGAGCTCTATGTAGTGTTTCTCGATCTTTTGAAAGAGGGCCTTATCTACGGTCTTGTTATCGATGGAGATGGAGTCCCATCTGCAGGCGTTAGAAGCTTGATCGGCTCACGTAGCAGCGTGCGTACCTGTCGACAAGGTGTGGAGAAGTGAACGTCCCACATCTGAGCTTCCGCTTCGTAAGCAAGGTCGAGGCGTAGTAGCATATTGTCCCTTTGCCGTTGGTGCCGGCGACGTGTATCGACTTCCATGGAAACTCGACGTTCCTCAGCAGCCTGCTGATGCGTTCCAAGCCGGGCTGGATCATGACCTCTGGACGGTGGTTATGGTTGCATAGGCAGCGATTGGGCTAGGCAGACGGGTGATGTTCTGAAACGAGTAACCTGCAGATGGTGTTGACTCACTGCAGTGAGTGGACCGAAAGCTACGGGCAGGTGCGCCTTGCCGGAAGAGGCAATGACGACTTGGCGATGGTGGTCGCGCCTGCCGATGCGGAGGGAATGTTTGGTCCGCACCTATTTTGATGTGCTGTATGAGAAGAAACAAGGCTGTCTAGTAGGACGACACAAAAGGACGCGTATGAGCTGCACATGTCATTCTCTGTTTGCTGGCAGGCGTCTCCATAGTTCGTTTTGCGTGTTCTGCGTGTGCGCCTTCCCCGGACGCTTCAGCCTCACTGCTCCATTTTCGTTTTAGGCGCTTGCGACATTGCGCCGCCCTAGGCAGTTCCTTCTCCGACTATCCCCCAGCACATGCAGGCGCGTCACCCATCAACACCCCAACTCCACCACTCCACCCATCTTTGTTCGACACCTCAGACATTTTCTGCGCCATGGGCATCCCGATCGGATGGAATGTGAAGCGGGAGGAGGCGAAAGAGAAAGACGTGCTCAGGGCCGACGTGACGGGCCAGCGCTCACCCATCCGGCGCCGCGCCAGACCAAACAGATCGCCACGGCCTCAGACTGTTTACGCACTCGACACCGATTTCACAGACTTTGTTCGCGATAGCGTTGGTCAGCATAGCGAGCGCATGTCGCGGCCGGCGAATACGCGCTCGCGTCTGGCCCCGCCACCTGTTCCGGAGGTCTCGAGGATCGAATACCGCACCAGCGAGCCTCAAAGACAGCCGCCTACCCTACAACGCGAAGAAACCAGCCTGCATCGCTCACACAATCGCCTCGATGGCCTCATGGGCGTCTATGAAACGTTCGGCGCCCTCGACCACGACCGTCCGCGTCCCCTTCCAACCTTCACCCCCGGCTTTGCGCCAGCCGCAGCCGCGCAGTCCGAGTCTCATGCGCTGCGTGAAGCGCGCGATCGCTTCCGTGCGCGCGACCGCGCTTCATACCGTTCTGCTGCAGATCCACGACTCGCACGTTCCCGGAGCCCCCGCGCTGACCCCTCGGCGAGACGCGACGCTGCCGACGCACCCGAGTACGACCGTGAGAGCAGCGACAGTAACGCCGTAGCCTTTCCCCCACTGCGCAGGATGGGTCGCCGCACCATTGCCGATGGACCGCTACCTGCCAGCTCTCTGCGCGAGTCCTGGAGCCCGGCCTCTACGCTTCTGGATGGTCTAGGTGACCGAAATCGCAGCGCCACTCCCTTGGGCGACGATCCGCTGGAATGGGACCGCTTCCTCGACACTATAGTGGAGGACACTTTCACACCTACCGCGGGGTCATCATTTGCGTCGGCCGCAGCCTCAGCCTCGTTCACGAATTCGCATCCAAGCTCGCGAGCCGGGAGCGCCAACTCGGCAGCGTCTTCGCAAACTCATCTCACAGTGCCGTCGCGTCGTCCCTCACCGCCACAAAACGAACAGTTTATGCGCGCATGCGATACCTCGGAAGATGACACAGCCTCCGATACTGAGGAAGAAGAGGTCGATGTACGCGGCAGCATACGGCGTCTGAACGGTAGAGAAGTCTACAGGAATCGCATCGCCCCCTCGGACCCAATCGTGCCCAGACGCAGAATACGCCCGTCGTACTTTTCCAACGAGCCTCCCATCCGCGATACAGCGCGCTACTCACCCCGCGTCGTGGACCGCGCACTCAACGCCGGCATCTACCTTCGCCGCTACTACGGTTCCGGCGCCTGGCGAGGCACCGAAGAGGAAGAGGAGGTGCAGAGACGACCTCCGATCAGCCAGTTTGACGGGCCCACTGACGAGCCCCCGAGCGCCAGCAGCGAGGAAGGTATATCTGCACTCGAGGAAGAGATACCGCCCCTTGTGAGGGCGGATGCGGGCGCCCAGCCCTTGGACCAAGAGCTCCGCGATGCGCGATCCTTGCTCGAGCGGCTTTCGCGTCGGGAAGATATCAGCGATGACTTTTGGGCGTCGGTCGGCTTGACGCGCTCTTTTGCTGATCCGGTCGAGCGCTTCCAGGAACTGGAACGACTTTGATTGATTCATTCTTTGCTGGCTTGGGATTTATATACCTCGTTGTATATGGCCTGTTTGGCTGGCTGGCTGGCTGGCTGGCTGGCACCGCCACACTGTTCCTAGTTTTTTTTTTTCTTTCTCTCTCTTTTTTTTCTTCTTTTGCGTACTTCATCCCCTTTTGTGAGATTTTTTTTTGGCTCAATTCACAGTGGTGATAGTGACCGTCGTTCTGCAAACTCAGCGCCGTATTATTACTATTGTTGGGGGCGGGCGGGCGTGTGCGGGAATGAGCATGATTATTCAACGAAGTAGAAGAAGTAGAAAAAGTCATGTTTGAGCATTCCACGAGCATCTCTTTTTTTGGGGGAGACGGTTTTTAAGGTCCAGGTCCAGAGCTCTTCTTTTTTCTTTGGTAGGGGATGGGAGGGGAGGTTACGTGAGATGTTTTCTTCTTTTTGGATATGATATCGGGGTGTTTTGGGTTAATACCTAGCTTGGATTCCCATGTCTGCGTGCACAGTAAAGTCAAGCAAGGGGTGGAAAAAGGAACGGGTTTTTGTATGTACGCCTCATAAGCGTGCGCAGTGCATTTTACCTTTTTAGTCGCAGTCTCTTCTTTTAGATGTGATTTTGCTTTTGATTAGTAAGTTGTCTACGATCTGGTTGTTAAAACCGAACGTGCGGAACAGATGCAACTAGAAAAACTTTCCCCTATGCTATGCCTTCGTCGTCCCTTGAAAGCGGGGTGGTGTTTTAGAAGAGCACGTCACCACCATGCGGCACACGAGGCGCCATGCCTAGGTACTGGCCTGGGCGTTGTTGGTTGGTTTGTGCGCATCTAGCGTAAGAAGATGTGCCGTACTGATGCTAGATGTCTGGAATATAATAATGAGCTGTGAGTCAAAGTTTGCGTTCACGTTAAGCCTCGTGCTCTCCGGCCCAAAGTTGAGGCTCTGCCGCTTTTCTGGGGCACATGACTTCCCCGTTTTCCGGACCCCGGTTGAGCGGGTTGGGGTTCGCCGGCCCCAGACGGCTTTTTACGTTGAGGTAGCGAGTGGCATCTCCCCCAGCCCGGCGGCTTGGATCTGGATCGATCTGGTAACATGCAGTTGATTATTGTGTTTACTTTCAGCGTCCGACAGAGTTCATGAGGGACGCGGAGAACGACTGGAGGAACGACACGGCCCGTTTGCTCAGGCTACTGCACAGTGGTGTAGGCCTGAGGAGGGAGGGATCAGAGGTTGGGTAGGTGGATACACAGTACAGGTACTGTGTAAGCCGACCACTCGCTTAGGTAGCATCTCCATGTGTTGATCAACTACTCCATGGTAACTGCTGAGGACGCCACCAACCCCGCGAAATATCGGAAGGCAATAATTACCCCACCAGTGGACGCTGGCGCTGGCAAAATTCCGAGCGAAACATGACAGGACTCGAGATGGCGAGGCAAAAGCCGTCAGTCAAACCGTGGGGCCTGGGGCGCAAAATAGTCTCCGTGACCGGACCAGGGCGCGGTCACTGCGACCACCGGCATTTCGGTGAGATCAACCGGCCGGGCGAAGGTGACGAAATGGCGCCCTGTCTCCACACGTTTACTGCCAATTCCTCCCAATGACGTGTGGAGGATTCGGCGCCAGGCCAACACCGTCTTATTCGTTTAGATACTAATCCCGCATCCTGCATCCACATGCTGCATCCGCCGCAATGCGAGTTTCTGGGGTTAGGCAGACCCTTCCTGCTTCCCTTCACCGCATCATCTCGCGTGGGCCTGCACCTCGTCCGTTTCAACTCCCAACTGCCTCGTGCAGGACAGGACGGCCCCCTCGCCCCTCAGCTGGCACCAGATAATGCCGTGGCCTAAACACCAGATCCCGAGACGCCCGCGACCGCGATAGCACGCCGTCCCACAGTCCACGTCCACACGCATCTGCATCGACTTCTCTATGGATGTAGTCCCGCGCACGAGATGCCGAGCACCGACTTCGATGGCGACTTCCCCACCAGAGGGCCCGCGGTCATGGGCGTATCGGCCGCGACATTGGCCCTATGTTCCCTGTTCGTGGCCTTTCGCCTGGTCTCGAGATTCCTCGTGGTCAGAAAGCCGGGATGGGACGATTACACGATGATAGCGGCGTGGATACTGGCCTTTGGCGCCTCCTTCTGTATATGCTACAGCACCACCAAAGGCCTGGGACGGCGACAGCAGAACATCCCACCAGAGTGGCAGGAGCCGATGAAGAAGTCTTCTTACGTCTTCTCGGTGCTCTACGTACGTAGTAGAGGCCTATCCGTGCCTTGCCCGTGCTAAACCCTCACAGAACCCAGCACTAATGGCGACCAAAACCTCTATCCTCCTCTTCTACCTGACGCTGTCCAAGACGCACAAGGTCTTCCGCTGGGCCACCATCGCGACGCTCATCGTAGTCAATGTCGGCGGCCTAGCTTTGACCATCTTGAACATCCTGCAATGCCGCCCTGTCGATGCCGCCTGGGCTTCGCCTGTCCCGGACTCGGCGCACTGCACCAACATCGTCACCATATATCTGTCTTCGGCGCCATTGAACATCATTACCGACCTGGCCATATTATTCCTACCCATGCCCATCCTCACTGGCATGCGGTTGCCGAAGAAGCAAAAGGTCATCCTCGTCCTTACCTTCGGCTTTGGTGTATTCGTCGCAGTTGTCGATGTCATTCGGATAGCATACTTGCAAGAGGCCCAGCGCAAGACGCTTGAAGCTGCCCAGGCCAATACCTCCGAGAGCGGCAATGAGCAGCGAAACACGGGCGACTTTGCATGGTTTTCCTCGTTATCGTTCATGTGGTCTACCGTCGAGATCAACTTGGGCATTATGTGTGGCTGCGTTCCTGCGCTGAAGCCATTGGTCAGGAGGTTTCTTCCAAGCTGGGTCATAGACCCCACCCAGCGCGAAACTGCAACACACACGAGCGACGAGCCTGTTCTTCACCCCGAGATACTTGATTCACGGAGGCGCTCGGATCCATTATCAGATCCCCTGACACCGCCTGCATCTCCACTCAGCAAACCTCGTCCAGCCCGCCGAAGCGGCGGTGACGAGCCGATGGGCATGATGGATTTCCTGACAACTCCAGATATGAACGAATTGCCGCGATTGAGACCGTCCAATACGGGCATCACCTATTCGACCGCTGCACCCACACGGCGCGCATCTATGACCTTTTTCGATTTCGTAAACACTGGGCAGAAGAAGAACATCACCTTGCGAAGTAATCGCGAGTCGGTATATCCTGTGATTATGGTCACTATACTGTTCTTCGTTTGGGGCTTTGCCTATGGCTTCCTCGAAGTCCTCAACGGGCGATTCCAGGAGGTTGTCCAGACGAGCGATTGGGAGATGGTTGGCCAGCATAGCGCCTACTACGTCGGCTACATAATCGGACCTCTTACCTTTGGGCGCATCGTATTCAAGACTTGGGGTTTCAAAGCCTCTTATATCGTCGGGCTTTCAGTTTACGCTTGCGGAACCCTCGTCTTCTGGCCTTCTGCTGTGCTGCACTCCTTCCCGGCATTCTTAATCTCAAACTTCATCGTTGGTGCGGGGCTGTCGACACTGGAGCTTAGCGCCAACCCATTCATCGCCTTATGCGGACCACCCGAATATGCTGAGGTACGACTGAACTTGTCACAGGCTGTGCAAGCTATCGGTACTATTGTCTCCCCGCTTCTAGCAAAGAAGGCCCTGTTTCGTCCGGATGCTGCGAGCTTGATTGACGTCCAGTGGACGTACCTAGGGATATCTTTTTTCAATATCGCTCTCGCCATCATCTATTACTACGTACCGCTTCCGGAGGCCACAGATGAAGAGCTTGAACTCGCCAGCCAGCGCACTGTGCCCGCTGCACGCGAGGCTACCGTCAACATTGGGTCCAGACCGGTGAAGGTTCTCTGGATAGGCCTAGGCATGGTAGCGCTCTCGCAATTCTGTTACGTCGGAGGTCAGGAGTCCGTGTCCACCTCTTATATGGAATACATCAACCGCGTCGCGCCCTCGTTAGACTACGTCTCTCAGCAAGCGTACGGACACACGGCGTTCGCTCTTGCCCGGTTCTTGGCAGCAGCAGCAGATATCTGGGTCAAGCCGCGCTTCAGTCTCTTGTTCTTTTATCTGGGTGCTATCGCCTTCGCCGCGGCAGCCATGCATGCTTCCGGTACCACCGGCGCAGCAATGATCGTCATGGTTATGTTTTTCGAAGGCCCGCTATTCCCCCAGATCTTCGCTCAAGGTATACGCGGGATGGGCAAACACACTAAAGATGCTGCTGTAGTCCTCACCGTAGCCATAGGCGGGGGGGCAGTCATTCCTCCCGTCATGTTCGCCGCGCTGAAGATCCACAACTCGCAGTACGCATTCTGTGTCATTGTCGCGGCTTTTGTGGTCGGTACATTGTACCCCATCTACCTCAACGCCCTTCCCGCCTCGCGTGCCCTATCCGACCCCGTGCGCGACGAGAAAACTAGACGCGAGTCGGAAGCTGAGGAGAAGAGGAGGGGTTCGTTTAGCGAGAAACTCAGGAGATGGAGCAAGGTCAAGAGACGGCATAGCTGGACCAAGGAAGAACAGCTACCTGCTGTTGAACATCGAGAGCGGCGTAGCTGGCCAGAGGGACTGGCGCCGCAGACGCGCGATAGTCTGGCTATAGAGCCGGTACGCACGAGGACACCAAGCTCATCGGGTAGCTCGAGTGGCCAGTGACAGCCTTGTTTCATCATCATCATTAATACGGCGTTTTTTGGGCATGGGGCATTGTATGTCATGAGTAACGTTTTGTTGCATTGCGTTTTTTGGCGTTTCTTCTTCTTTTCTTTTCGGGAGATACCACATGTACTTTTAAATGTAGTTTTTTGAAGCTGAGGGGAGGGCGGGAGGGCGGGATGGGGGAGACGGCTCATGCTCTGTAAACCTTTTTTTGTTTTGTTTTGTGTGGGCGATGGAGATGTACACCTTTTTACCACAATTTTCTTTTTCAAAGCTTTATTTGTTTACTTACCTTGTATAAACAAACAAACAAGCAAACACAGTATCACTTGATCTTGATCTATTCTGAAATCGTGGATCTGAATCGTGTTGGCAAAAGCCAAGGGAGAGGGAAGGGGTGTTCTAAGCGGTTCGTTCTTAAGTCTTTGGTTGTCGCGAAAGAATGTCTATGTACGGAGTAGGTAGGTAACGCAGAATCTATATACGAAACCTGCACTAAGAAGAACTTAAATGATAAGAAAGTCTTTCTTGTATTGTTAGTATAGATAAGCTAGAATAGTATTAAAGGAAATTAGTATTAGTATATTTAGACGTAACGTTGTAGTAACGTAAACTTGTATACCGTTTCGACAGAAAGAAGTTTAGTTTTTGTCTAAAAAGTACGTAGGTAGGAAGTTACACTCCTTTCTTCTCTTTTCCCTCTTTGCAATTTCTACAAGATTTTTTTTAAATTTTGGCTTGTAGGTATAGTCTTGTTTTTCTCTCTCTGTCTCTGTCTCTAAGAAGTTTGAATCTTTTGTTATGTTAAGCGTTACGCAGATAGATAGTACAAGTATTCAAACCCCCGTACTATGCAGATGATGAAGAGATTGAAATAAATATTCAATATTTAGTACTACATTGTAGTATACAGTGCAGTGCGGTGCGGTGCGGTGCAGTGTGGGTGCAGCGTGGCTAGGGATAAAATATCAAAACGAAGAGAGGATAAAAAGGGAAGGGTAATAAAACACGCTCAGTTTCAGATATGCGTACATAATAGATGAACAGTCGTGAGACGTTTTGGTTCTATAAAAAGGGGATGTTGTTAGTAAGCGAGTTCAACGGCTTTTGTGTCGTTCGTGACAGGTAGAAGATGTTGGATGATGAGTTTGAATCACGATCTCTGGTGGGGTACAAAAGCGGTAAGTGTACAAAGGAAGAGAGACTGATCATGTGACAAGCATGGGCAAAGGCTTATGTCAGGTCGCCGTCTTTGCATAGGCGATGGTAGTATCGGCGACTGGAACAAGTGGAAATTAGCATCTACGACGAGTTCGTCGTTGTCCCCTGCTGCCCGGTAAATCATACTAGGGTGTCTCAGACATCATACCCCATAGCCATGTTCGCTTCATCTGCAGATCGGCGACGGTGGAAAGGTTGCGGGAACGATTGGTATTTATCATCAGTAGCTGCTCGCCGACATCTAGTCCCCGGTTCCAGATACCGAGGTGTAAGGGACTATGATTGTATGGTCCACTACGCGACGGGGCAACGAAGTGTGTACGCGGATCGGAGCTATGCCCTCGCTCAGCATCTGGTGCAGGTCCGGGGGCTTGGTCAAAACGCTCAGTGCGAAGCAAATCCCCCTTGCCAAGTTGATGTGTCGATCACTCCACTTCGCTCGCTCAGAGGTTCTCTCGTGATGGAGGTTCAGCTGACGCCCCTGGTGGACGGCGAATGCCATAGTTTGCTTTTCTTGCTTCGTCGATGCGACCCTTTGAGAGGCTGATACCAGGGACGACCCATTCTCCGCAGCTGCATTGCATTCCCTGCCAGGCGTACTTGCCCACATTAGTGTGACATTTTGGACACTCGAGGCGACCATCTAGCTTGCCCTGTTCAAGCTCGGGACGCATCCACGACAGGGGATCCAAGAAGTAATGCGCGCAATTCCGTGACGAGGCAGCTGGGGTTGCTTCTGCAGTCTGGTTGGAAGACGAACTATGCGATAGTAGATACTGTGACGTTGCCAGTACCCGCCTAAACAGTGTAAGCGCTGAGCAAGACATTCAGCGGCACGACGTGGCGTCAGGCGCTTTAACGCGCGGCTCCACTCACCTGCACTTGCGACATCTCAGCTCGAAGCCAGAAGTCTCGTCGGTCACATGCTCGTCTTCGAAGCGGATCTTGTCTGCCTCTGGAGCTTGACCGCACGCGCGGCTCAGCTCAATCTCGCGTTGGTAGACCCATCGCTGATAGGCCGGAGTACTCTCGACGTTTTCTGGTGTCTGCATCTCGCCGTAAAATTCCAATTGCTTCATGAAGCCTTCGTTTGGTTCGCAGATAGACCGCGCTTGGCGCACGTGCGACAGTGCCTCCGAGGGGCTGATGTCGTGCACTTGCATCAAATAAGCGATGACAACGGTAGCCGAGCGCGACTTGCCCATAGCACTAGAGAGATGTCATGGTTGGCATATTGACTCGAGTGGTTGAGGGGAAATAATGGAGTGGCAAGAGAGCGGTGTGCCGGGGGGAGAAGATGGCGGAAGGCAAACGAAATGTGGGAAAATTCTGCAAAGATTGATGCAGGACGCGCTGATGAACAAAAATGAACTGCATGCATATTGCACTACAGTGACGATTCTCGGGCCGTCGTTCTTGGTGAAGAAGGCGAAGTTGCCAAGCAAGGTAGTCGTCGGCGGCGATCAAAGGTTGTTTGGATATGCAAGGCTCAGCTCGACAAGGGTGACTTACCAATGCACCAGGACTCCGCCACCACCTTCAAGCCCCTCCTTGATGAAGCGGTTTGTGGCAGGGAAGTGCTCCAGTAAATTTTCATCGTCGACATCGTCCACCTCGACTACCATGTGCTTGAAGGAGCTGAAGAGCTCCTGGTCCAGTGGAGTGCGCAGTACCGAAACGACATGCGTAATATTGGCTTGCTGGAGGGCTTCACGTCGCCGCAGCGTGAACATGCTACGTGACACGCGTTAGACAGTGTGTAGTCCAGTGACGCAAGACAGCAGCCATTTTGGGGTAATTTGGAACGACGGTCGTGGTCGATATTACGTACCCACCAATGTAGAGATTCAAGTCGCCGGGAATTCTATCGATGAGAGCCATGATGGCCGGAACTGAGGTATCCGAATATGGTCGGACGTCGGAGATGAGTGGACTGTGGAGGTTGGACAGGCGCAGGGTGTGGAAGGTGCGAGTGAGGTTCGGAATTTTCCACCGAGGCTTCCCAGAATGGCAGGACCTGGAGAGGGTTAATTCGACCTGCCACCTTCCACAGTGGACAGCAAAGCCTCGAGGTATTATAATAGTTATTTGACACATGCATGCAGCAAGACCCGTGGACACCAACGGCTATCATTGTCTCACTGGTGTCGTCGAGTGCTGTAGACGGAACCTAGCGCAAGACCGCAGCTACTGTAGATCATAGATAGGGCTGCTATAGGGGTGAGCCGACAGTTGCAATTACCATTCTTGAACAAAGTCTTCGTCCGCATCACTAAACTCTGTATCTCTATCGTGACATCATACATGTCTGAACAGACATGACTTTACTAATAGTCGTCGGTAGATGTCACCATGACTTTGCACTTGGTATGGACAAGGCACGCGATATTGCGGCCTGTTACCGATTGCCAGAAATAGCGAGATAGTTATGAAACCCGTATCCCGGTAACATATAGGTAAGGCTGCGTGGACGGTTGCGCCAGCTTCGTCCCGCATCTCGGCGAAACACCTTAGAGCACCTTAGAGCACCTTAAGAGCACTTTAGCAGCAGACCTCTCTCAGTAGTCATCGCTGACATACATACCCCCTGGTCATGCTAAACTGCAGATACCTAGTCTGGTAGTCAATAGTCAGTGCAGGCTTGACGCTCGTGTGGTTTCTGCATGCTGCTGTTGATGATAGCACGAGGTTGAGGCTGGGGCGCACTTATCAACACAGCCCCATACCTAGGCAGGTGCTGCAGTCATCCGTGGTCGTCTACCGATGCTATAGTACAGTCTACAGTGCGTTTTCATGGCGCGACTACCTCCGGTACTATCTTGAGAGTTTTATCCACGCTTCCTTATTATAGCTATCCGGGCCGAAGCAGAAGCCCATATCCTCTGGGGAGGGTATCATGCATACAAGGCTGTACACAGTACCACCATGGTAGAAACGAGCACCAGTGACCAGCCAAGGAAATACCATGTCCCAGACCGCCGTCCGGTGTCGCATTGGCTAGCGGAGATAGCGCACCGTCTGCATGGTGTGTAGTATATACGCCCCGCCGTGTATTCGACTCGATCGCTATGACCATGGTGTTCCCCCCTGCCGCACGACACCGATGAAGCGATCAACATCGTATCGCGGGCAGCAACTGGATTAAGGCAAATGAAGAAAATGGCGCTCCCCAGATGTAAGGCTGAGGGGCTTTCTGTCTCCCGCTACCCGCGACGCTAGTCCTGCCCCGTTTAAGCTCACGACGCGGTGGGTCTTTTCAACTGCATGCTGGCCAGCGCCGTCAGCGCTTCCACGCCGTCGGCATGGCTCGCCCTATCTCCCACCCGGACATGCGTGTACATCTAACGTACTGACATCGGCCTTGCTTTGCCCTACCATACTTCTAGGAATCGAACAACAGGCGGAGGGCGCCTATGCACGATGGATGGTTGTAGCCAAGACTGTTGGTCTGAGTGAGCAACGCACGTCTCCAGCCAGCACCAGCAATGCATCCCACGCTGCCGGGAGGGCTGGTGCCGCCGGAGCAAATTACGAGGCGAAATAATGGAGTCGGTGTCGACCCACTCCCACGGCCCTGAGCGGAGAGGCTAGCGTTGATGGCAAAGCCCTATGCAGGTGCTCGAGGAAGGGTTGGCGCCGAGCAGCTCCCGGCAAACATCTACTTCTCCAGACAGAGAGAGGCATGGTTTTTACGAGTAAGGGCTGCATACCCCCCAGTCAAAACTCCGTGCTTATGAGCAACGCGGGCATCCAATCACCGATAATGCGTCTCATCCAGCGTAGTGCTTAATGCTAGCAGTCCCCGGAGCACGTTTTTCTGCTGCTGCTGCTCCTCTGTCTGTTGCTGCGTCGTCGCCGCCGCCTCTCCCTTCAACAAGACACAGTGACAGACACTCCTCGCTTGCTCCACTCGACTCACCGCCGGCGCTCGTTGCACGACAGTGACGACACCAAGGACCCCACCGGCAGCCGCTGGGTCTTGTCTGCTGCCGTGCACCTCGAGCATTCTTGCGCTGCCAACAACGCGCGAGCGCTCCAGCACCATTCAGCGCATGCACCCGAGAGTCATATGCCCGGCCACATTGGGGTGAACAGGCGCAACATTCGACTCGCTCAATATTGCGTGGCGGTGCTGCGGCCAGGCCTAGCGATTCGCAAGCAACGAGGCGTGCGAGGGTCCTTCAGGGCTCGTTAGCGTGCGGCTTGTAGGGCTGAAGGGACGAAACGAGACCGAGGACGGTCCTTAATCCTTATACAGCCTCGCCGTCGCCCACGACGCGTACTCGCCCACACCAGACGACGGTTGCTGCAGGTGAGCCGCATATCCCTACGAGTGTTATTACGCACGCTGCTCGTTTCAGCTGGCTCTGCAAGGCCCGCGGCGGGATGGCCCCGTCTGTCTCGGCCATTCCGTGTATGGTTCCGCTAACTAACATGTTCGACCAGGTCTGTGCTCGCCTGTCCAGTCGTGACGACTCGAGCCTACTCCTACGCCAACGTGCTGCTCGTTGCGCTCGCCACAGTAGCGGTGCTCGTGTGCTGTGCTGCCCGGGTACCCTTCTCAGCTGCCCTCGAGTGGCGCACTGCCGGCGTCATCGTCTCCGGCGCAAACCATGTCCTCGTCTACGACGCCGAGCATCCGGGTATATGATTCCCACCGCCGCTATCCACTGCCTCTCCATCACCGCCCTGGACCCTCGATCCCAAGCCCGGCCGTCGCAATGGCAATCCCGCGCGCACACGACGACGTCCCGCCGCCCTTGCCGCCACCGCGTCACATCGAAGAGCTGCAGAACGGGCAGGACGCCGGCTGGAGATGGGGTAACACAAACAGTCCGAGGGACACGGGTTTTGGCGGAAATCGGCTCGCGACAGTCAGACCTGGCTCGAGCTTATACGGTGGAGCAGGAAGTAGCCACCCGCGTCCGCGGCAGCACTCGGTCGACTACATGTGCAGTCACCGCCGCGAGCCCTCCGTGCCCACGTCTACCGACGACATGAGCTCCGAGCACAGCGGGGAGCACGCCAGCGACGAAGAGCGCACCAGCAAGCCTCGGCCACCGCTCGGGAACCACAGGTACGAACACATGATCCTTACCCTGGGAGGATGCTCAGGCCTGCCCATTGGCTCCCTCCATTACTCATGGCTTGCTTGCCTGCTACGCCCTAGGCCCGCTATTCTGGGCCATGGCAAAACATGATTGTTTTCTTCTTGACGATGCATGTGCCAGTCACTGACAATGAGCCACAGACTCACGAGCGAGCGCCAGCTTGGCCAGAAGGCCCTCCAGCACTCTTCGCATGCCTACGACAAGCAACTACTATCCAAAATCGGTGGCCCCAATACACCCACGAGGACTACCGCGCCGCCCCCGTCGTCCAGTGGCACCCAAGATCTCCCTACCGATGCACATCCCTCGTTACACACGCTCAACGGCCAGTTAAAACCGCTCTCCGTGCCGGCCATTTCACCTGCCTACAGCGGCTTTCGCAGCCCGATATTCGATCCAGGTTCAGCCGAGTCGCATCGGGCACGTTACGGCAGCGTCTCGACCCCGGGGCCTCTGGACGACCTGTCCTCACAGCACCGCGGCAGTTACGACCACAGCATATTCTCAGATCACGACTTCGGCATGGAAGAGAATGGAATGCGCGAGTTGAACATCAATGATCGCAGCCCAGCCGAGTCAGAGGAATACCAACTCGGCCCGAAGGGTGGCCTGAAGCGGCGCGCCTCGTCACCGCCCACTGAAGCTGCGCGCGACGATCGTCCCACAACAGGCGGTCACACTGATCTGTATCATCGCCGCTCGGCGCAAATGCTGGTCAATCGCAATTGCGCTGCTTCACGCTTCCAGTCAAACCCAGGCTCTTTATCTTCGGCAGGATCAGCAAGTCAACACGGCAGCTCGATTGGCTCTTCCTTCGGCTTCTCGACCGCCGCGAGCAGTATAACGAGTTACGGCGGAGATCAGCGCCTTTCGCCCATGCCCCTGTCGCCCTTGGGGGAGACGGATTTGGGTCCTGTATCACCATATGCAACTAACAGGTCATTGGACCGGAGCCCCCATGGGTCACTATCACGACCTCCACATCAACGCACCTTTGCGGAGACCGAGGCACCACAGGTTCGCAAAATGTCAACAGACGGCATGTTACAGGCACGACATAACTCAACCGCGAGCCGCATCGCAGGCGCTTACATCTGTGAATGCTGCCCTAAGAAACCCAAGAAATTTGATAGCGAAGAAGATTTGCGGTACGTGATAGTCAGCTCTTCTTTTTCCTCCCAAATAGTCAATGCTTGAACGAGACTGCTGACACAAGCAATAGGGTGCACGAACTAGAAAAGCAGTACATTTGCCAATACTGTCCTAATCGCTTCAAGAACAAAAACGAAGCTGAGCGCCATCAGAACTCTCTTCATTTACGCCGACACTCCTGGTCATGCTCAACGCTTGCTGGCGTCCATGCGGCTTTCCACCCCTCGCCCACTCGCCCAGCGGCGGGCGATATCTGCGGATACTGTGGTGAAGAGTTTCCCAATCCTGCAGACTGGAACGCGCGTTCAGAACATCTAAACCACGTCCACAAGTTCGGTGAATGCAACCAGGCTAAGAAGTTTTTCCGCGCCGATCACTTCCGACAGCACCTGAAGCACAGTCACGCGGGTACGAGTGGAAAGTGGACCAACATGCTAGAGAACGCTTGCATGAGAGACGAGCCTCCGCCACAGGAGCGGATCGGGTCTGTAGGCTCCATATCCGGTCCCTCGAGCCTGGCAGCAAAGCCAGGTGTCATTAACGAAGCGCACGATGAATCATGAGTTTCATAAGGAGCATGAGTGGCATGCGGGCAATCCTGCTATGTTGTTCTCGGTTAGCCCGGAGATATCCGCGGCACGGCAAACCACCAACCGTCTTGCATTCACGCTGCCAATACTCCCCAGACAAACCTGGGCAGGTTGTGCACAACAATGAACCACTCTATCCAGCATCTTCAATTTTCTTACGTCAGCTTCTCCCGCTAAGTAACAGCATTCTCTCGGCGGTCTTCACAGTGCCTAAACATTTCTCAAAAAAAGTTTCCAGGTTTACAGACTGTCCTGCATTTTCACTCCGGGCGTCATGGGTATAACGAACGATGACGACTGCATCTGGTACCACAATAATATCTTTTTCTCCGAGGCTCAGAAAATCCCTGACGTCCGACGGCAAGTTCGATGCATTTCACGGGTGTTCTCGATTTAGCGGGCGTCGATTGGACAGGACAGGACAGGACGTTTAGGATTATTTCTCACAGACCCTCAACACGACACATACAATGACCTGGCGACGTATCATACAGCCAGTGTGTCATTCCAATACAACAGTGTTCGACCTGTCTCACTCTCATAAATTTTCTTCCCACGGCATCGCCGAATGTAACGTTGAAAGATAAAGTCTTGGCATACCATGATCGTCATCACGGTATCGGCTCCCGATACCCCTGCAATCCGCAAGGCGAGATGGAGTTGAAGTCGCAACTTTGGTCTGAGGCCGGTATTATTGAGCCTGCTCCGTATCAATGCCTATAGCCCCCGAGCCCGAGTCAAGCGAAGAGTCATGTGTTTCCATTTTTTTAGCCACGGTTATGTCAGTGTCAGCTTTTTTTTATCAGCCCAGAAAAGCGCCACCATGCACGTAAACGGCGACGTCAGCAATGGGGGGGCATGGGGGGGAAGGAAATCCAATACTAATATGTATTACCCACATTGAGAAACTTCATGCGAACATACATCTTGGCACCAGCACATACATCAGCCCTACTACTTTTATGTCTAGGTGAGTGTGTGGGTGCGTATCCTGTTAAGTAATCGTTTAGTGGGGGGATGAAGACGTTTTACCCGGTGTAGCAGTGGATAGGTAGTAGGCTAGTAGTGCAATGCAATGCAATGCGATGCGATGCACAGATGTCTGCTATCCATCTATTGGCCGCATGAGGAGTGTAGCAGTATCGTATGGTACATGTGGCATGTAGGAATGGCAAGGACATACCTATCCAACACACCATTATCATTATCACGAGTCTATACTTTTCACAACTAGTAACGTAGCCAGAAATCCAAATCTTAACTGAGCCGAACTTTTCTTTTTTGTTGGGTTGATGCGCGCTGGGTGTTTGTGTAGCTCAGCCTTGATTTATTCATACGAATTCCTTGGGATAGTATCGGTATGCGGTACTGGGTGTTTGTATTTTTTTCTGGGATTGGCATTGGGATGGCGAGGATTGGATGGTGGTATGTGTATGCGTAGGAGAAAAGGGAAAGAAAAGAGGGGTGAGGGTAGATGGATGGGATGGGATGGGACGGGGTGATTAGGTGTTGATAGAGATTGAATGGTAAGAATCGATGGGGTTTTAATGGGTAGGTAGGTAAGTAGATGGGTCTTACCAAGTACGAGACCAAAAAAAAGATACAAAAAAACAGCATAAGCATCTACTAACTAGTCTAGCGAAGCAAATGAATAATGCTATGTACTTTCCGACAGTCCCGAAAACCAATCTAACGTGCCAACCACAAGCAAAATGCAAGCACTACAGCCAGATAACAAAACATGATGAAATAGGGTATGCAAAGCGTGCGTGCGTGCGTGAACCACGTATGACACACCACGTCACAGCACGTTATTTCGGTTAAGTAAGCCAAAGAAAACATGTAGTTAGTTAGAAAATTCCCTCCGGACGCTAGTTGCTGACCGCATCTGATCTATGCTTCGCACTCGTTTAACGTTCGAGATGATGATGCTGATGCTGATGATGACAGCGGCACGTACATATATAAAGTAAGCCCTATCTACTATCGTTCCCGTTCGATTTGGCTTGGCGTGCACATGGGTGTGTTTCTTGCCGGGTTTGTCCAATCGGATGGGTGGGTGGGAATGGAGAGGAAAGGAGATGTGTGGATATGGTCAGGCTTTTCGTGGGGCCTGTGTTGTACGATAGGTAGGTAGGTAGGTAGGTAATGATGGGAAAAATTGTATATATATATATTTTTTTTAGCAAATTAGGTAGACTCCCGTGGCTTGAGTTACCTAGGGATTATTGCTGGGCACTGATGGGAAGTTTGCGGGGTTGCTGAGTCGTTCGCGGTTCCGTTTGGCCAGGTCTGCGTTGCGGAGCTTGTCGAGTCTCATTTGGTAGAAGTTTCTGTGTTGGGTAATAAATGTTCAGTTACCGAGTACAGGTAGGTAAAGAGCAGATGATTAAGTAGGTCAGGGGTTTGGATGACGGCGCCTGCCTTTGCTGAGTGTACTTACTTGTTGAGCTGGTATATGCGCGGACTAGCTTCGGCCTGGGCTTGATCTTTGGTCTTGGAGAGCGCTTTGATCTAGGAAATATGTTAACAAATGGTAGATGGAATATGGAACTGCCGCCTGCGTTACTGCATACCTTGTCCTCCTTGGCCTTCTCGTCCTCTTTGTCTTCGTCCTCTTCCTTGGTCTTGGACTCCTTCTCCTTCTCTTTATCCTTGTCTTTCGCTTTCCCCTTACGCTTGTCACGCTTGAGCTTCTGCTTCTCTTCGTACTCTTTCTTCACTGCTTCAATCTCGCAGTCCAAATCTTCTTGCTTCTTCAGTTCTGCCACCCGCTTTGCTTCGTCGGCGTCAGGCTGACAGAAGGCCCGATCAGATAGGTGGCCCACGCATATATAAAAGAAGTCCTGTCCCTATCTAAGTAGTTACAAATGTCGCCCCTAGCTTGTCATCCTACCTTGTTGTTTGGCGTTATCAAGACGCTGGTGGATGGCTTGTAACATATCCAGCACGCCTTGGCGGCATTGTCGGCGACGCGACGGAGGTGCCATATGTTCTCAAGTGACATGCTGCATGGGAAGTCTGTTACGGTAATGCGCTATCAACGATCGAAGACTATGAAGTTTTTCTGGGGCGGGGATGGCAATGTTGGTCCTTCGTGATGGAGTTGCGAACATCCATGGATCTCCCAGTGATGCAAGCGTTGGAACTAGACCTGAAGCGGCCTAGTCATAGATACATTAACGCATAGCTACGAGAAACAGACATGTTATCCTTTGGTCTACTATCGATCCATGTTTCTGAGAACCATACGAGCTTTCGGACTTCATCATTCACCCTGTAATAGACGGCATATTGGCATATCGCGTCGATTCGACTGGGCCAACAGGCTCCCGAGTCATTTTTCGAGTGCGTCACGCATGTTCCTTCACTCTCGCCAACCGCCTTAGCCAGGTCTAATGCTAATCTCTATTCCAGACCACATCTTACCCGTGTCAACATTGACCCCAAGACGCTATACCATGTCATCCTCAACGCCTCAGCTGAAGTACATTGATGTTGGTTCGCATTTCTTCAAAACCACCCCCACCATTTCCTAACAGCATCACAGATTGGTATCAACTTCACGGATCCTATTTTCCGGGGCGAGTACCATGGTACCCAGCGCCACGAGAACGATTTCGAGGATGTCATTCAACGAGCCGTAGACGCTGGCTGCAAGAAGTTCATGGTGACAGGCTCGGACCTTGAGGAGTCAAAACATGCGATTGAAATAGCGAAAGCGCATCCGAATTTGTGCTACGCGACTGTTGGTGTACATCCCTGTTCAGCGAAGCAGTTTGACACGCATCCTGGCGGTCCATCTGCACTGCTTTCCGTGCTCAAGGCTTTGGCGGTGGAAGCCAAAGAAGCGGGTCATGCAGTCGCGTTTGGCGAGATAGGGCTCGACTATGATCGCCTTTTCCTGACACCAAAGGAACCGCAGCTTAAGTATTTTGAAGCGCAGTTGGAAATCGCTGTCGAGGTCCAGTTGCCTTTATTCCTCCACTCGCGGGCTGCTCATCAAGACTTTGAGAGGCTATTAACTGCGAAGCTGGATCGATTACCTAAGAGGGGACTCGTGCATAGCTTCACCGGCACAGCCGAGGAGATGCAACGCCTAGTTGACCTAGGCTTCGATATCGGCGTCAACGGATGCAGTATGAAGAGTGCGTCCAATCTCCCCATTTGACTCTTCTACAACAGCTCACCTCCCTATCCAGCGGACGAGAATATCCAAGTCGTCAAACAAATACCGCTCCACCATTTGCAAATCGAAACCGACGGGCCATGGTGTGAAATGCGCCCTAGTCATGCATCCGCAAAGTATCTCAAAGACGCACCACCTCTACCCAAGGCGGTCAAGAAGGAAAAGTTCGCAAAGGGTATGATGGTCAAGGGGCGTAACGAGTCGGCAACAATACCACACATTGCTTACGCTATTGCGAATATCAAGGAGATTACTGTCGAGGAAGTGTGTGACGCGTAAGTACTTCTTGAAGATGGATTCACAGCATAACAGCAGCTAACGGTAACACAGTGCGTGGAAGAATTCTGTACGAATGTTTGGCCTCGGCGAGACGACCTAACAAGGCTACACCATGGCATTGACCAAGGGCGAATCGGCGGACATTGCACGTAGAAGATCGATTTGTACAGTATGAATCTAATCCGTCAAACTCGCAAAGACAAAGATTGCTTTAAGAAATATGACAATGAGCACCCCTACTTCCTGTACCACATCCTGGTGATCTTGGTATGCCTCATCTTCTTCTGTAGCTGGAAGATACCGTACATGAGCGCCTCAGCGGTGGGCGGGCACCCGGGCACGTAAATGTCCACTGGCACAATTCTGTCGCAACCTCTTGTGACCGAGTAGCTGTAGTGGTAGTATCCTCCTCCGTTCGCGCAGCTACCCATGGAGATGACCCAGCGCGGGTCGGGCATCTGATCGTAGACTTGCCGCAGCGCCGGCGCCATCTTGTTCGTGAGGGTTCCGGCTACAATCATAACATCGGACTGTCGGGGTGAAGCACGGAAAATAATACCGAGGCGATCCTGATCGTATCGTGGGGTGGACAGATGCATCATCTCGATGGCACAGCATGCGAGACCAAACGTCATGGGCCAAAGCGAGCTCTGGCGTGCCCAGTTGGCTACCTGATCGAGTGTCGTCCTGTTCCAACCCGTTAGCCTGTTCCTTCTGCCATGTTGTCCTCTTCGCCACCTATTCTACCCTTCCTTGACCACCGAAAAGGTATCACCTACAGTGCGTACTGCATCACACCCTTCTTCCCCTCCTGACTCGGCAATGGCACTTCTCGTCGCGCTACCTTCATCGGCGGTGGCGATCCAGGATTGCCGGGGATGGTCGCGGGTGTCTTCATCGTTTGCGCTCTATCCGACGAGCTCGAAGAGAGGAAAGCTGAACTTCCCGCACGGAAGGGCATCAACGCCGTCGCGGGTTTGGCTATCCATAATGTTAGTGTCCGGGTCAGGGCAGCCGTCGTGGTGGCGGCGACGAACCTCGCAGCGCCATTGAGGCCGCAGACCTTGTCGTTGAAAACATAACTACGACAAACCCGAAAGAAGAGGCCTAGGTGAAGGAGTGGAGAGGTTGGATGTGGGGTGGCGGTCGGGCAGTCGCGAACTCGATCGATGAGGTAGGTGCAGCAAGAGCCTTGGCGCAATCGATTAGCATTCGATTCTGCCGCCGTCTGATAGGCTGAGCATCGTCACTCGTCCACCATTACCCTTTCGGACTACGCCCGTCCAGACTACTCCGCATACCATTCACCCGTCGCCTCCAAGAGCTGGAAAACACCTACCTTGTGAGCGATTCATTGCAATATGTCGGGTCGGGTACGGAATGCCGACAGCTGAAGGCCCGAACCATGCACTGACCGCTCTCTCCAGGTTCCGTCCATTGCTTGCATAGGCGTAATCGGCAGGCACGTTAGTCTCTCTAATTTGGTATATGTTCGTTATACATCAATATAGAGCTAATGACTACGACAGAACAATCCATTGCACATATCTCTCTTTCCGGCAGAAGAACGTGCACCACTAGAGTTCCAGTTTCTTCTTTCGTCATGTCTGGACATATTCGAAGCTCGCCTGCCTCATAAGACGGCGGACCAGGATTTTGGCCTCCTCCAAGCGGTTGACGAGAGGCTTGCAATGTATGGCTGGCTCACCAACACTGGAGTCAAGTTCGTCATCGTCGTCGACATGGAAGGAAGACCAGCTACTGCTCTTGACAGCAAGTCGGCGACTGCTGTTGGACTGCGGGATGCCGATATGAAACCTGTAAGCCATATTTCTTGATCACCCATGACCTCCCTGACCTTTCGCAGGCGTTCAGGGCATTACAAACAGCGTACATCAAACTTCTCCGCAACCCCTTTTTCGAGCCAGATGAGCATTCGCCAGTCACGGCAAACTCTGAGCAGAGGATCGGCTCGACTCAGATCACCAGCCGCAAATTTATCCAGGAAGTGAAGAAGATTGCTGGTGTCTGGTCGCCAGGCGTTACCAACATCTGAGCAAACTCTACTGTTTCCGACTAGCACGATACCATATTGCATCGACCGGCGTTCAAGAATGCACACGTTGTTCTGTTACCATCACGGTATCCTTTTCCATCTTTTTAATACTTGCTGCTTCCAAGTATTTTCCAAAGTGTGATGAATTGACAATCGGCTCGTCCCAAAAGCGCTAGCGCCGATTGCAGTCTAGTCTAATGTCGGGGCAGATCACCTCGGCCATTGACAATCTTCAACATCATGGTATTCAAACTTCAGCGTCTCAAACCAATGACTACCAATGTCTTCGACCGGTGTTGCCATCACCAACCCTTTGGTGCTCTATCGGAGTCTCATTGCTACACAAAAGATCCGACCTGATCCTGCTCAACATCGTCTAGGTACGGATAATGACGTCGACCATTGAACATCTGTCTTTCTACATAAACTAACATTAACGTGTAGCGCTACATCTTCAAAAGCTTTACGATCGTTTGATCGACTATGAACCGACTGTGGAATACTCTAAGCGCCTCCAACAACTCACGCGAGCCGTCGACTCTGGCCAAAATGATACACCTTCACCCGCAAACCGACATGTGAATCGTTTTGGGAGACGAGGGGTGTGGACCTCGTTACTTGCTCAGAAAGAACGAAGAGACTCAGTAGCTCTGACTCGCGTTCTGACTAGCCATGATGAAGCCATGCAGCTCCAGAGCCCTAAAGGATTCATGCTCCACGGTGAAGTTGGCACCGGAAAATCAATGCTCATCGACCTTTTCCAAGAATGCCTGCCGAATCGTAAGAAACGACGCTGGCACTTCAACACCTTTATGCTCGATACCATATCTCGGCTCGAACAGTTACGAAGATCAAGATCGTTGGTGGCAGGCCCTGAAGCACCTCATGACGAGTACTCGTTACTTCTTGTAGCACGCGATCTCATCGAGACGTCGCCAATCCTCTTTCTGGATGAGTTTCAACTGCCGGACCGTGCAGCATCTAAGATCTTGTCAAATCTTATGACGAGCTTTTTCCAGTTGGGAGGTGTCCTCGTCGCCACCAGTAATCGCATGCCGGAGGAACTTGCAAAGGCATCAGGGATGGAGTTTTTGCGGCCCGTTAACCGTCTCAGTCGACTCGGCTGGAGTATGAGCAAGAGCTCGTATACTCGAAGAGACGATGGGGCTGGTCAGATGGGTGAGTTCGCAGCGTTCCTCGAAGTACTGAGATCGCGATGCGAGGTATGGGAGATGGAGGGCAAGAAAGACTATCGAAGACTTGAAAGAGAAGACGCTGAGAGGAATCACAAAGCGGAAAAGATGTTGTCTGAGCATATTCTGGGTTCGTCTTCCGCTTCGATAGCAGGGAACTTCGATGCCGCCGATACCTCGAGCCTTCCTCAAGGCACGATCCATACCGACGAGCCGAGTTCATCGCTAGGAACCACTCTCCCCCAAAACTACCTCATCCAACCCTCCACAGCCGAAGAAATGGTCCCCTTCGCCGAGACGTTCAACTCGCTCGTCGAAACTGTTACCAACCAAGAGTATCCCATACCATGGGAGCCCGCCACACTGACTGTATACAACCGACCCCTGCTCGTGCCCGCGCAGTACAACGGTGTCGCATTCTTCACATTCACCGAACTGTGCGGTGCCGTCCTAGGCCCTGCAGACTACATCACCCTAGCATCCACATACCACACCTTCATCGTCATCGACATTCCTATCATGGGCTTGCTAATGAAGAGCGAAGCAAGACGGTTGATCACGCTCCTAGACGCCATGTACGAGGCACGCTGTAAGCTCCTCATCACCGCCGCCGCAGGCCCAGACGGCATATTCTTCCCCACACAGCCAGGCACGTCTCCAGGCCGCGAAGAAGAAACACTCAACGCCGACGCCGTATACCCGGAAACCTATTCTGAAATCTACCAAGATCTCAACTCTCCCTTCCGACCCAACATATCCTCATACGAATCAGCCGCCAACACCACCCTATCCCCCGACGCCCTCGAAGACGACCCTCCCAACCGGTATAGACGGCCCGGCACCTCCTTCACCGACGAACGCAGCCTAGGCGTCAACCCCGGCTCCCCCGATTTCGCCAATATCGGCGGCCTAACGGGCGAAGACGAAAAGTTTGCCGTCAAGCGAGCCGAAAGCCGGATTTGGGAATTGTCTTCGGCCACGTGGTGGGATAAACACGTTTCTGCCTCTTCCCCTGAATCTTCTACATCGTGGTGGCGCCCTTTACCCTTGGAATCCCGGCATTGGGAACGTCCAGTTACGCCGACGCCCACAACAACCTCTTCCGTTCCGTCTCTCCCACCCAATACCAAAATCTTGTCCAGCGAGGAAGTGCGTAGGGATGAACAAGCACGACGAGAGGAGAGCAAGGATCTGTTTCGCTATGGAGCGAGTCCGTTTCGTACGCATCCTGATGCGCCGCCGAGGTTTGCGTGGACACATGCTTGGGGGATGATGAGGTGGGGGAAGAAGGCTGGGGCTTGGGGGAAGGGGGTAGAAGGGTTGGAGAAGCGGGAACGGGGCAACAAGGGGAGTGAGGATGGGAAGGAGGAAGGGGGAGGGCAGGGAATGAAGAGGAAGAAGGGGGATTGAGATGGAGTGGATGAGGCCTTGGATGGTTCTGGTGAATCAAACTAGATGGTTCTTCCAGGTTCAGGTGGATAGGACAGCTTGGATTATTGACATTGCCATTTTGATAGACTTTTTTCATTCCATTTCTCAGGATGCCAGTTGCTCTAGAAACGAGTATTTTCCGTATTCCACGACATAGGATTCCGGTTTTCCGCCCTTCCTCTTTATATTCTACACAGCTCACTCAAACCAAGGATCTAGTCACTGAATCCTCCCCTTATTCACCACAAAAGCCTCAAGGGCAGAAATAGCGGCCCACAGCCTATTCTCCGCTTCCTTGAACACGACACTCCTCGGGCCGTAAAAGACTTCGTCGGCCACCTCTTCGGGGTGGCGTGGTAAACAATGCATAAAGGCCCAAGTATCGTTTGCACCGCCGCGCTTGGCGAGCTCAGACGTGATTTGGAAGCCAGCAAACGCTTGGAGACGTTTTGCCGTTTCTTCCTCTTGGCCCATCGAGACCCAGGTATCTGTGACGATGATATCGGCCTTCTTGATCGCCTCTTCCGGCGTATTGGTTTCGTAGAGTTTTCCGGGCCGGGGTGCGGTTTGCGCGGCGTGGCTGATGACGTCGCGCATTGGTTGGGGAATCTCGTAGCCCTTGGGGGTCGCGACGCTGATGTCGACGCCCAGTTTTGTGGCGCCGATGGCGAGATCGAAGAGCACGTTGTTCGCGTCGCCGATCCAGGCGATCTTGAGGCCTTCGAGCCCAAGCGAGGTGGAGGAGGTGGACGGGTGGATTTCGGCAATGGTGAGGAAGTCGGCGATGATTTGGAGCGGGTGGTAGAGGTCTGAGAGGGCGTTGATGACGGGCACGCTTGAGTGCTTGGCTAGATCCGCCACGTCTGAGTGCGGGCCCACGCGGGCGACGATTGCGGATGTCATGCTGGAGAGCACGATAGAGGTGTCGTAGAGCGATTCGTTGACCTGACAGAGAGTCCCAGTCAGTTTGGGGGGGAACAGCGAAGATGGTGGGAATTGGATTGTTCCTTACACCTAATTGTATATCGTCCTTGCCCAGAAACATGGGTGAAGCTCCAAACGCGGCAATTGCACCTTCTGTCGATACCCTCGTGCGCGTACTCCGCTTGCTAAAGGTCATGGCAACCGTCCTTCCTGCCAGTGCGGCGCGCATCGAATGCGGAATCTCACCCGTGCTCTTGATATCTGTTTTGTGCTTCTGTGCATTCTGGACGAGTGTGGTGAGTTCGGCGGGCGTGAGGTCTGCTATCGAGAGGAGGTGTCGCGGTGCAAAGGGCGATGTCGGCGGCGTAGCGGGTGAGGTGGAGGAGTAGCAGCGGCGCAGGCCCCGCAGTGCTGCAGACGAAGGGCGGAAAGCGGGCATGTTTTGCTTCAATTGGGTGTCTGAGGCTACTACAAGTGTGAATGGGAGAGCTTTGTACAGCTGCAATAGCGTCACACGGCCTTATCGTGACGCGGCGGAATTTATTGCTCGACGGCACTAACAGCGTGACGCATCTTGCTTTGGTGGGTGGGTATCCTGGGGTCGGGGCGCTAGCGGCCGCGGCAGACACGTCCATGTCCTGGCTGCTTATCCGGCGCCCAGTCTGTGGCTGAGCCCATGACGAGATGGACAACGTCAACTAACGACCTGCCCTGTCCTATCCTCTCCTACTACTTCAGCAACCTTCACCCCGACCACCTCACCCCGACCACCCCCCCCCGCTCCGCACTCATGACCGCCGGTGCCGTCTGGACACCGATCCGACTGATGATGGGTGCAGATGCAGACCCCGATACTCCCGAGCAGACGTGGGGCTCGACCCGTACGCCTAGCTCGCGCCCAGGCTCGCACAAGTCGACGCGCTCATCGCCATCAGCGCGCTCACAACAATCGACCAAATCCACCGAGCAGACGCCGCTGCTTTCGCGCCAGGACCGAAGCGACGATGAAGACGACGACGACGAGCCACAGACGGCAGCCACCACATCACTGCTGCGGTCGTTGAGCGGCTCATCCGGCAAAAGTGGCAGTGGCAGCGGCAATGGGTCGCTGTGGAGGAAGCGATGGCCGAGCATACTGGCGCTGGTCGTCCTGTGCTTGGTCGTCGTCTTCATAATGCTCGGGTTCCTTCTGAGCGAAGGCATCCAAGAGTACGCCATGCAGGCAGCCGACTTCAAGCCCACCAAGCTCTCCATGGACGGACTGACGGATCACGGCGCCAAGGTGCAAATAGAAGGAGACTTTACCATGGACGCAAGCAAGGTGAAGAAGCAGAGTGTGCGCAACTTGGGACGCTTCGGCACCTGGATTGCGAGGGAAGCCGAAAGCGGGCCCTTCGATGCCGATGTGTACCTGCCCGAGTACGGCAATGTCTTGGTTGGCACGGCCAAGGTACCGGGCATCAGATTGAACATCCGAAATGGACACACAACGCACGTATCCTTCGTTGCGACCGTGCAGCCGGGCTCCCCCGACGGGATTCGGAATGTTGCCAACGACTGGATCGATGGACGACTGGGCCAGATAAGGCTCAAGGGAAAAGCGTCAGTTCCGCTAAAGTCCGGCCTGATCAACATTGGCAAGCAGTTCGTGGAACAATCCATCGTCTTCCGCGGCGGTGATATTCCTACCCTTCCCCACTACAACATCACGAAGCTCAACCTGGGCGAGGCCAAGCATGGTCTGAAAGGACTCGGTGCTGACGCCTCTATCGTCGTGAAGAACGACTTCCCCATTCAAATCACGCTCCCACCCGTTGCCGTGGACGTTGGTATCGAAGGCTGCTCGGCCTCGGACAAGCACATCATGGTTGGCACTGCCCAAACTAGGGAACTGCAAGTTAGGCCAAGTACAGATGTCAAGGTGGATGTCACTGGGAATGTAGAGAAGCTTGCAGACCCATTGACTGAGGTATGTCCCAACTCGGCCAAGTCACCGCTTGATGCCTTCTTGGGCGACTACATGAAGGGCGAAGATGCGACCATCTATATCAACTGCTGCAAATTCCCCGATCCGGCCACACCTGACTGGGCTCGCGATCTGCTCAAAGACATCACTGTTCCGCTCCCTTTTGCTGGGAAATCTATGGGCAACCTCATCAAGAACTTCTCGCTAGCGGACATGCACTTCAGTCTGCCGGATCCCTTCGCTGAGCCAGGCTCCCCAGAAGCCGCGCCTAAGATTTCCGGCATCGTCAACGTCGACATTGGACTACCCAACGAGATGAACTTCCCCATCGACGTTACCCAGGTCAAAGCCGATGCTGACATCTACTACCACAAGAAGAAGCTCGGGAAGATGAACCTCGAAAAATGGCAAAAGGCCAACTCGACGCGCATTGAGGGTCATGGCTCAGAAGGTCCCTCACTCCTTGTTCAATCGGTTATCAAGAAGGCACCGATTGAGATTTTGGACGATGATCTATTCAGTGAGGTGGTGCAAGCTTTGCTCTTCGGCGGCAAATCCGTCTTGATGGATCTCAAAGCCGCAGTCAGCGTGGGTGTAGATACGCCCATGGGCAAATTCGCAGTACGAGGTATCCCGGCGCAGGGAGTCGTACCAGTTAAACGTTCGTAACCAGTTCGTGATCCACGTGTGCCGTTGTTCACGCAATTGCTGACTCTTGGCGTGCAGCGATTCGCGGCGGCAAAGACGTCGACAAACCCGATGACGGTAAAGATCAAGAAAGTGCTATCAATCTCAAGGTCGGCAACATGGCTATTGTCGATACGTCGCCTACTTCTCTTACCATCACGGCGATGGTCAACTTTACAAACCCTACGAAATACTCAGCGACGGTTCCTTATTTCAATATTAACATTCTGGCTAATGGGAGTCATATTGCAAGTGCGACAGTGAAAGACATGGAAGTTCATCCTGGTAATAACACGAATAACCTTGTTTCGGTCCTGTGGGACCCGTACACATATGGCGGTGCCAAGGGCAAGAAGATCGGCGCAGAACTTCTCTCCCAGTACATCTCCGGTATGCTCCCGGTCTCGCACCACACTCTGCCTGCATACACAGCATACTAAGATCATTCTCCAGGTTTCAACACCACCATAACCGTCCAAGCCCACGAAAAATCTGTCCCCGCAGCCCCATACATCGGCCGCCTCCTCTCCCGCTTCCCCATCACCCGCCCAATGCCCCACCTGTCGACCCCCAAGAAACCCTCCGACGGGGACGACCCAGAAGACGATGGCAAATCCCACTTCATCCGCGGCACAACCATGCACCTCATAAGCAGCACCGCCGTCTTCACCCTCGCCTCCCCCTTCCGCTCCACCACCCTCTTCATCACCAACATGAACGCCACCGCCTACCATCAAGGCCACGTCGCCGGCAAGATCTTGTACGAGCTCCCCTTTGCTGTCCCGCCCGGCCTCTCTGAATCGCCGCGCCTGCCCGTTGATTGGTCGTTTGGAAGCATTGGGTACGAGGCGATTAAGAAGGCGTTGGGGGGACAGTTGAAATTGAGTGCTTTTGCGTATGTGGGGGTGAGGATTGGGGAGTGGAGGGAGCATGTTTGGTTTCAGGGTGGGAAGATTGGGGCGAATGTTCGGCTTTGAGTTGTTTGTATTTTTTTTTGTGACAAAGGTGTTGAAGGATTCGTAGGTTTCGTTTTTTGTATATATATATACTTTTGGAAAATGAAGATGAGTTACAGACATGGTCTGCTGATGGTAGCAACTCGATTTTTTTTGTTTTTTGAACACAAAAGTTTAAAGCTAGCCGTAGTAGGGTGGTATGCAAAACGGGAACAAGGTCATATATATACACAAAAAGATAACGACCACCACTAACTATGGAGTAATCCGTCTCATCAAACGCAGACAAGACAAGAAGCACACCGATGCCGACGTGACATTTTAATGCAACCTTCCCCAAATCCAATTCCTACTTACTTATTCACCGTCGACTCCCTACCCACCACAGGATTCTTCCCCGACTCAAACTTCGAATCCGACTGAAGCAACTCATCAGGTTTATCTGCACGATTCAAAAAAGAGGAATGATTTAGCGAGATCCCAAAGTCAAAAAGGTGTGCGCACGCTTGCTCAGGGGTCAACTCACCATGTCGCGCATAGAGATGGTAATCCTCATCAGAGTACTTGCCCACATGTCCGCTCTCCACATCCTTGCGCGAGAGCGAGAGTTTGCTCTTGGGCAGGCCCATGGAGCCGAGGTAAAGAAGGGAAGATTTCCATTCTGCGTCTTTGCGCTTGGCGTCCCATTTGAGTTCTTCGGCCATGATGTCGATGACCTTGGGTAGGGATTCGAGCGCGGCTTGTGCGTTGAGGAAGGCGAGTCGCATGCGGCGGGCGATGACGTCCGTGGCTGTTTGGGCGTACTCGTGGCGCACGCAATAGCGGACTTCGCCGTCGATGAAGGGGTAGAGTGAGGAGATTTTTACGCCGCGGACGGGGAAGCGCTGCTCGGTTGGGGCGGAGAGGGCCGCTACGGTCCAGGCGCGGTCGCCGTAGGCCTGGCAGAGGTACTTGGCTACGTCGGTCTCGATACCGTAGTGCTGGATGAGGTTGATGAAGAGAGTCTTGGAGTAGCCGTGGGCACCAACAAGGCGAACGCGGTGTGTCTGGCAAGTACCGTCCAGAGGAGCTTCGTCTTGGACCTCGGTTCCGCTGATGAGCGTGGGGTTCACGAGCGGTTGCGTCTTCAAGCCAAACTCCTGGATGGCTTCGTCAACCGTCTCTTCTGCCATCTGGCGGTAGGTCGTCCATTTTCCACCGGAGCAGGTGAGCAAGCCAGAAGGAGAAGTGGTGACCAAGTGGTTACGGACAAGGCCCTCTGTCTTGCCAGCCTTGGGATCGCGGACTAGTGGACGGATACCAGACCAGGCAGCGAGGACATCACCGCGGCGAACGTTAATCTCCGGTTGCAGGTAGCGCTTAACCTCCTTGAGAATCCAGTCGATTTCCTCTTCGCCAGCCACAGGGTCCTTTGCGATGTCACATGCCGTGTCAGTCGTACCAGCGATAGTGTTACCTTGCCATGGCAGGAAGAAGATGACACGACCGTCAGAAGTGTTGGGATCGATGAGACCCATGTTCGCAGGGCTGTAGTAACCAGGAAGAATGACGTGAACACCAGAGCTAGGAGCGACAATTTCCTCCACCTGTTGGTCATCCATCTTGCGGATCGAGTCGGTAAAAGGTCCAGTAGCGTTGATAATACCCTTGGCCTTGATAGTGAACTCTTCAGGCTTCTTGCCGTCCAGTTCAGCAATGCAGTCCTTTGCCTTGGCTCCGCATAGACGACCGTTGGCATCCTTCTCCAGGCTGGTGACTTCGAGATGGCTGACAACAGTCGCACCGTACAGCGCAGCTGTCATAGCAAGCGAGACGTTCATGCGGGAGTCGTTGTGTGCACCGTCTGATTTTGTCAGTTTTGGATACGACATATACAGATAACGAACTTACCATAGTAGACCAACGCTCCGACGAGACCTTCCTTCTTCAGCATAGGGAATGCGTCCAGAGCCTTGCTCTTGGTCAAGAAGTAAGAGCTTTCAATGTTCTCTTTGCCGGCGAGGAAATCATAGAACTTGGTACCAGCCCAGAAGTAAGGTGCCTGCCACCACTTCTGAAGCGGAATCATGATTGGAAGCCATTGTGATAGATGAGGAGCGGTATCCAAGAAGTAACGACGTTCGCGGAGAGCTTCAACGACAAGCGAGTACCTGCATTGAGATTAGTTTCTGAGATTCCAGGCATCCTGATCCACGTACTGGTTGTAGTCCAGGTTCCAGACAGCCTTTTCCAGATATCGCACACCACCGTGTACCAATTTTGTGCTCTTACTGCTGGTACCACTGCTGAAGTCATCGCGTTCGACGAGCGCCACCTTCAGACCTCGTGTGACAGCGTCAAGCGCAATACCAGTCCCAGTTGCGCCGCCACCAATAATCAAGAGATCATATGGCTCCTCGTCAGCAGTCGTGGCTGGTGTCGCTGTCGAGCTACCACCAAGCCACTTCTTGGCCTTCTCAGCAACCTGCGAGATGACTCCCGCGCTCCGCTTCAGTTCGGCAATTTGCTCATCGCGGCTTTTGGCGACGGGGAATCGCGGTGGGCGGAAGACACCGCCCTCGCCATAGGTGGGTGGTGGTACTGCGGCGGCTTCGGTGCCGGGTATTTCGCGAGGTCGTAGGGTGACATAGAGGGCTGCGGTACCAGCTGCTCCAGCACCAGCCGTGTAAAGCAAGGGCTTGATGAAGCGGCTTCCTCGTCGGGCAGCCATGATGCTCTATCAATGGCGCTGTGCGTATGTGGGTGTTCGTGTGTATATGTGTCTCTTGACAAGCAATCGCCCCAGGCGCGCTGAAGGTATAATGTACAAAGATCCTCGATAAAAAAATTACTACAAAGATCTGCTGAGGCTCAAGCCTTCACATGTCGCATAGAACGATTAGCGGCCGCGCAGCGGAGATGGAGAAAAGTGGTGCACTTCCTACTCACCTCGACGACGGTTTACAACTGCATGGTGAGCATCGCGCTCAGAGACTTTTATTTTTCCGGGAGAGGTTTGACCTGGGAGGAATGTTGGGAGGTGGAGCGCTTTCAAAGTCTGGAGTTGGCGATGACGGCACCCATCTCTGCGCGAACTCCACTTAGGGTGGACCGGGACATTCAACGCCGATACTGCACGCCAACGCGGCCGTAATGAAGCCAAGGCCTTCCACATAGAGCAACACGTGGACTGAGAATATTCTCACGGCTGCTGGCTGCGCAGCCTTCCTTTCCCCCATCCCCGTTGAAAATCATCATTGCGAGTACAAAGGCGCTCATCCCACTTGGTAGTGCATGCGGCCGAATACGGCAACCCGGGAAATGCCAAGTCATTTTGCAAAGTGGGGGCAGAGCCGCAAGATGAGCTCATGGCATAGAGAGTCATGTTTTGGGCTATGACTAGCTCTATTGATTCAGAGGTATCATGGCGTTTCGTCTCCGGGACGTGTCCTCGTCCTATCCATGGGACTTCCAGTCCGCAGTTGTTCCAACCCCTGCCACTAAAAGACAAAGAAGAATACCCTAGCACGAACATCTCTATATACGCAGCACCCACAATAGAAGCAGCACATCCAGCGCTACAACAGCTCCCGCAATACTCAAAACAGTCCCTTGGTGCAACCAACCTAGCCGTTCTCGGCGTGTACGCATACTAATAACAGCTACAATGCACAGCACCAGTGTACAGATGGTGCCAAGCAAGACGCCGGCGTCGACGGCGCCACGCTCCTTCTTCCGACTCGTTATCGTCATGAGGCCCAGGATGAGACCTATAACGAGAGCTGCTCCCAGAGCAGTCGAATAGAAGCGGAGCTTGGTCATCTCCATCTTGCGCTGGTGGCTTTCTACTTGGCTAAGCAGTGCGCGCCGTTCGTGGAGCATTTCCGCGTCATGTCGAGGATCGCGCATGGAGCGAAACAGTGTGCTGAAGTAACCCTCGTGTGGCGAGGGTCGTCTACGGGAGTTAACCGTCCCGTAGTTGGGGCCATATGTTATGGGCGATGATTCGACCGTATCATCGTCCGAGTCATCAATACCGGAAAGCGATGCCTTGTCAGATTTGTTCCGCATACCGAAAAGTCTCTTTGTCTTCCGTGTCATTGCTTCAATCAATTCCTGTCCTGGAAACTTGATCGGGGCGTCAGGGTCGACATAGATGTAGTAGCCAGTCTCTTCGTCTTCAGGATGATCGTATTCGTTCCAGTACCGCGGCTGAGCCTCCTGCTCTGAGTCTGCTCGGTTCGTGGGCGGCGGATAGTCGGAATAGGGTCTTCGACTCTTCTTCGCGAAGGCTTGTAGTGGTGGTGGGTCCACAAATTCATGTACTGATGTCGCAGACGAATCCTCGTTGCGTGAGGCAAGTGGGCTAGACTGTCCTTCATATGACGTATTCGAAGTCGAAGTGTGCGTTGGTGAAATTGCCGACTGTGACCCAGCAGTACTAGCTTGTGCTCTTCGACTCCGTCTTCGGACTGGTTCCGGTAGCTTGCGAATGTCTTTCTCTAGGAGAGGTATCTGAGTCAAGTTAGCTTGAAAACATTGGAAGGTCTCAAGAACCTGTCTGAAACAAGTACTCCAACACGTCTCTCTGGAGACTGTGTGCAGAAACGTTCGGATAAGGGGAATATCTATATTTTCTTACCCAAAAAGGCGTGGACATGGCACTAGGCATGCAGCAAGTCCACACAGCGTGTGCTTCCAATGAGAATCCCCGAACGCGTTCGACCTGCTGTTGTTAGAACCTATACGCAAATGATTTAAGAGGACGACATACCAAATGACTACGATCAAGGGTCTGAATGAGAGACATAGCCTGATTGCCTTCGCGACGGACTTCTAGAATTGCATGAGGGAATTTCTTTGCCGACTCGGATCGAGCTGCAGATGCCCAGTCTTCATTCTCCAAGTCTTTGTGTAGCGTGTCTTTCAAATACACATCTTTGTCGAGAGTGGCCCATATTCCCCCGGTGGAGTTGTTATGTAATCCGGTAAACCTGGTGCGCTTTGAAAGGACACCCGCGATGGGTCTGGTGGACTTGTGCTCAGATAGCCACTGTCGAATAGCCGATGCGTCGTCCTTGGAGTTATTTGCTTGTGAAGAGCTGCCAGAACGCTTCATGTCGCCCTCCTTCAAAGTCGGGTCCAAGAATCTCGGCAAAGACTTCCGTCCCATTTTTGCGATTTTGATAGCGGTCGGCGACTGTCCTTGGAGATCGGTCTCGGTGCATGCAACTACCGCTGCTTTGTCCGATGCGCAACACCGCACTTGCCCTGCTCCGTTGATCCCAATGTTCCCCTGTGCTTCCTCAGTCGATCCTATTGTACCTGAGTTTTGCTTGATTGCGAATGCTTCTGCATTGTCCAGAACAACAAGGCCAATGGCGTCTTCGTTGCCGAGGTATGGGTCAATGTTGGCTGTGGAGGAGTGGCGGCGCAGAGGTGTCGCTTTGGCAGAAGTATTACGCCGGGCATTACTAAGGTAGAGGCGCATGTGTTGTAGCAGAAGCACTTGTACCTCGACGATATGGTCAGGATGTATCCAGTACGTGGCTTTGTTCCCTCGCGAACCCAAAGGGACTGTGGTCAAGGCTAGGTCAAAGTCTAGATCATCGCCGTCTTGGAGGAGTCTCGATATGCGCGCAGCCGAAGACTGACCACTCACATTCTCGGCGTTGGCCGTGGACGAGCCGTCGGCGTCAAAAGCTGAGCGGACGGCATCGAGAACATCGATATATTGATCGAGGAGGTAGCCCAGATCCAGCTGGAAGAGGCTGTCCGGGCGACTACTGATCTCTTGCTTAAAGACATGACTGAGCGCCCTGTCCTTCGTCCAGCGCTTGTACTTTTTCAGGATTTTGATAAAGCCCGTTCGCTGCGTGACTTGGAATCGCGACAGCGACCTGATCTCCTCTCCCGTCCTGTATTGTATCAGCCAAGAAGTTCGCAGGCGCGCATGCTGAGTCCGCTCGCCTACCTTGTGACGTCCGCATCAATCTTCGCATATCTCTCCACCGTTCTCGCGGGAAGGCGCCCGTTCGCAGAGTCACGCTTTGCCCGCAGCTGATCTAGCGTCTTACTGATGTGTTCCAATCTTCGCTCGATCTCGCCGCTCTTGCTCCGTACAAATAGATTAATGCGATCATGTTGCTCTGCTAGGACGTGGAAGAAGGCGTCCCCGAACGCCCGCTCGGTGCTTTCACCCTGCCCAGGTATCGATACCGCTTTGTTCGTGCCCGGCGTAGTCTGGTGTTTGATGAGGTCTTTGAGGTAATCGTAGTCAATGTTATCTAGATCCGAACAAGGTCAGCGCAGGCGCTCTCGTGGTGGTGACGCTCGTCTGTACGCACAATGGCCCCATTCCGGTATGGACCTTTGCCTAAGCGTATCACCGTACTTCATGCCAAGAGATTGAGTCGAGTAGAGGTCGGTGAACGGTCAATTGGGCGGGGAGGGCGGCTCTTTGTGTTGCGATCCAGAGGTAGCGAGAGACCTGGCGCTTGTTAGATAAGGATCCATGATAGCCGTAGTGCTTTGCTTGTTCTTCCGCAAGCTCGTGTCGCAAAACAGCAACACGGCCGTTAGACCATTGAACCGCGTGGCGATGCATTGCGCGATGCATTGCGCGAGGAGGGAGTGCTTACCGCGCGATAACAATGGGGAAAGATGTCGTGGTTGTTGCGCGGTCGATGATGCAATTCTCAATTCTCACGCGTTCTAGAAAATGTTTGTACAACACCAATACTGAAGTAGAGAGAAGGAACGACACAGCGGCTGGCGCCCGTGAAAGCAAGTATGTACTGTGACCAACGGACTGACTGACTGCATGCATGCGGTGCCGAAGGAAATGACATCGGCCAGCGCCGGGGCCCATGTAACAGGCTCCACGAGCAGGTTCCCGCTATAACTATTTTGTACCGGTATCAAAGTATCCTGCAAATGCACGTGCAAGGATAGGCCCGGAGAACACACAACCGCCGACATACACTGCAGTACCATCCTATCTGCCACTTTGCTTCCAACATTGAGGCTAGATGCTGACACTGACACCTGTGAATGTACCCAGACCTGCCTTGTCCGTAAAGAAATTCCACCTCTCGGCCGTCTTGCAAAGAAACTTTCTCCAAGTAAAAGCGGGTACTGCGAAGTACAGGTTAGTGCACGATTCGACAGGGAAAACCTCGAATCGAGCACGTTATTGATTCTTGGCATTATTGGCCAACAAACACGCGGGGCTGGATGCTTGCACAAACATCGCGATCGCGATCTCTAGTTCATACAGCGCCTTCTCGTGTCGAATCGACGCCGCAAAGCTGTGAAACAAATCTAGAATAGATAGGCGCAGCCACCACACGAGACCAATTGCCGAAATGGGCCTACCAGCCCCGCGGAGCCGCGGACAACGTTGAATTGCCTTTTTTGGAAGCGATATTCCATAGCTACCAGAGCGCCGTGGAGCAACATGCCTGATGCAACGACTTTTCTCCGCGTAGTAGTTTTACTATTACCTCGTTCCTCACTCCTTATGTGATCCTCCAAATAATTTTTTTCAAAACTCCCGCGCGCCATGCGTTCAAGAATGACTCGGGGGCACAGGAATTTTCACCACCTCGCCACGAATTACGCTGTCAAAGGCTAATAAAGACTTTTTCTTCCCCTAAAGCAGCTTCCTGCATAGCCGAAACAAGTACATACATACCTACCCACATACATACATGACGGCAGGCCCTTCTACGCCTGCATGACGTTATCCGATTAGCAACCCGCAAATAATTATCTAGAAACCCCCCCCCCCCCCCCCAGCAGTTGTTTGCATGTGCATGTGCCCACCGACTCATATCGCCTGCCATTAATTTATAGCATATAAAGGAACGCGGGGATGTAAATGACATCACGCATCGCGTGGCATCCTATCACAAGATTCCCAAACTGCTGGAAAAGGTTGAATGATTATATATATGCGGCCACCTCTCATGATGTTGATACCGATACGGAAACCTAGTACTAGATTATATTACATACCTATGTTATGGCCAAAAGATGAATAGTAGGAAAAGAGAAGAAAAAACACCTGTATGCAAGAAAGAGTGTCTGATGCGGAATATCACGTCTGTATGAGTGAAGCTCATCTTGGTGAAACGTGAAAGTAAGTTGCACGACTGGGCACCGTTTACGCATTGGGGTTGGTGAAGATGTGAAAGATTGATTGTTGACTATGTATAGACGGTACATTGATTGGATTAACCTGGGGTTCACCTCTGCAATCGTCGTCACCATATTCATAAAGCAAGTCTGTTCACATTTCACGCATGTCAACCTAAACTGCACATACGGTGATAAAAAATCAAGCCACATCAATGCATCACATCACTACTATTATCGAAAATGATACAATCTCCAACGAGTGAAGCGTCACGACCGGGAATACCGTGTTTCGCCCTGAGCAAAAACGCCGTGTTGTACAAGGAACCCAACGCCCGCACGTATCGAGAACATAGACACTCGGTACCACCCACGTTGTCTGCGCTTAACCTGGGGGAAGCAAGCTGTTGTCGACAACATCCTGGGCCTCCATCTCGTCGACTTCGGCGCTGCTGTGGATGGGTGAACGGGGAAGAGCCATTAGACCTGTATGAAGTGTTAGTGCATTTCTCAGGACATCAAACTGAGTAACCACTCACCAGTCCTTGCTGACTCTAGGATACCGAAAGGAGCGATGAGCTTCATAAACGAATCGATCCTGGTGGATTTGGCTGAAACCTCTACTATGCAGTTGTTGGTGCTGATATCGAGTACCTTGCCGCCAAATTGATGAGTCATGAAGGTGATGGCCCGCAGATGCTCGTGCTTGTGGCGCAGAGCTTGGCTGATTGGGAGGTTCGAGGGATGGTAGTCCTTCCTCAAGGATTCGCGTGCAGCCTCCTGAGCCATGGCGTTGCGCTCCTCGTCTGTCAGGTTCTCCGACTCCAAAGCCTCTTGCATCTCGGGCGTCTGCGCCATCTCTCGGTGGTGAGCAAGCAGCTCCTCGAAGTATTCTGGGCCGAGGATGGAGATCTTGGCGAGGAGCAGCTCACGCTGGACGAGAGGTGACTGGGTGTAGTCGAGCACAGCCCATACAGGAACCAAGTCCTCCAGCTGGCGGCGCGCCTGCTCTATGACACCGTCTTGGCCTTGCAGTACGATTGTCATGCGGGAGAGATCGTCTACCTCGGTGTTGCATACCACCAGGCTGTCGATGTTGAAGCCACGCGCAGCTAGAATACCGGACACACGAGACAGCACACCGGGTTCATTTTGGACCAAACAATTGAGGATGTGGCTCTTCCGGGGCGCTTGGGACGGGAGCGGCGTTTCGTAGAGAATGTTGCTAACGGCGGCGGGCGCAGACCATGCTGGCGGGCGGTCTTCGGTGGGGAGCGGGGCGATACGGCGGTGGAGGGCTTTGTATGCTAGCGCTTGTGTGGACGAAGAGCTCGATGCCCGTTGTTGCTGGCGGACGGAGCCGGCGCATTGCCTGCTGAGCAAGCTGCGCAGCGGCAGGATGGCTCGCCGAGATGCCATGGTGTCTCGGTGAAGTGACAAAGGCGAAGAGACCGGTGCAGGGACAGTCGGCGTGAAAGCGCGGGTGAATGCGTGAGTGACTGTGGAGTTGCAGTCAAGCTCCCCAAGTCAGTGAAATCCAATCCCCCCGGCCGATTGTCGGAGACGGCAGCCTGCACGAATGCGGCAGGTTCAGCCGCGGCACGCTAAATAGGCGAGGCGCGGCGCTCTTGGTAAACCAAGGCCAACATCGATCCGCGACACCAACTCGAACCTGACCCTCACCACGACACCTCACGTTGTTGCTTGTGCTTGGAAAAAGCTGCACATCATGTCCGAAGAACGTCGTGTTCGATCACGCTTTGACAGCGACGATGGCGATCGTCCGACTCGCTCGCGCTTCGATGGAGACCGCCGCTCTAGGTCGCCGTCGCGCAGGGAGTCGGAGTCGTCGCATCGTGCCCGCAGCCCCGTCACGCGTGAAGCTACTGGCAGCCCGGCAGCAGGCACTACCAAGAAGACTTCTGCAGCTGCAGCGGCGGCGGCGGCAGCGGCAGCGAGGATCAACGCACAGATTGCAGCGAAGAAGGGCATCCAGCATGTCGATGTGCCGCCTATTCGCTCTGTACGTCCAGCCTGGGCGCATAGACATGCGACCATCGCTAACAAGTCGCAGGTGCCCACGCCTCCAGTCGTCAAGTCGCCCGCTTCCAACTCCGCCGCGGCCATCAACGGCGAGACATACCAGCAGGACGGTGACTACATCAAGGACATTGAGATCAATGACCTCCGTAACCGATACACACTGACAAAGGGTGCTACACAAAAGAGGGTAATTAATTGTTTTTGCTGTTCACTGATCGTCTAGGATCATGCCCTCTCCACGCACTGCGACGCCGCACATGTAGTGCCGTTGCGGGACTGGAGTTGGACTATCTGTTTGCATATTTCTCCTTGGGAGTCAGAGCTTACTTGATCTTCTAGCGCTCAAAGCCCATTTATCAACTGCTGACCCCATATGACATCTAGATCAAAGACGAAACTGGCGCTGGTATGCATGCCCCGATTACAGTCGTTTTTCACACTTTAGAATACGTGCTTATACATGCAAGATGTCACCACCCGAGGAGAATACTATCCTGACAAGAACATGGCCACCGCCCAAGTAAGTTGGCATCCCCTTCTGTCAATGACACGCTAACAGCCACCACAGACGCCGCCGTTGTATCTTCGTATCACCAGTACCTCCAAAGAGGGCTTGGAGAAGGCTGTCCAAATGATCGAGGAGATGATGAAAGAAGATCTACCTAACCTGGTAGATGAACGTCGCTTCCGCCGTCGTGAACCCGAGAACTTCGAGCGCGACGAGTTTGGCCGTGTATGTTCTTAGTCCCGTCCAACTCGTAATTTGCTAACAAGTATCAGCGCAAATGGCCAGAGGAGAAGATCTCCGTAGGTCTTGAGCCTATTGGTGGCTTCAACTTGCGAGCCCAGGTTGTTGGTCGTGGTGGTGACAACGTCAAATACATCCAACAAGAAACGGGCTGCAAAGTTCAGATTAAAGGTCGCGGTTCGGGCTTCCTGGAGCCGCAGAGTAACCAGGAGAGCGAAGAGCCCATGTATCTCCACATTGCGTTCGTCTATCCTGACACATGACAATTTACTTGTGCTAATACCTGCCAGTGGACCACGGCCTGAGGGCGTAGCACAAGCTAAGCAACTCTGCGAGGAGCTTCTCGAGAAGGTAAAGGCCGACTACCAGGCTTTCAAAGAGCGTCCCCCGCCCAACCGCTATGGCGACCGAGATGGCTACGGCGGACGGCCCGGATACGGTGATCGCGGTGACCGTGGTGACCGCCATCGAAGCGAGAGCTACGGACATGGAGGCGGTGGTGGTGGCTACGGTGGCTATGGCGGCGGCCATGGTGGATACGGTGGCCACAACGGCTACGGGGGCGCGGAGAATGTCATATCCCCAGCAGCCGCAACACCAGCAGCCGACGCGAATGCTCAAGCGTTTGACGCCAACGCCGCACAAGCATGGGCTGCATACTACGCCCAGAACCCCGAGCTGGATCCTTACGCATCGGTCGGTGGTTATCAGGCATATCTCAACCAGTACTATCAGCAACAGCAGTATGCTCAGTACTACGGCCAGACAACGCAGTCGCCTGCTCCCGGTGCTGGGGTTGCTGCACCCCCTCCGCCACCTGGAGAGCCATCTTCGTCCGCTTACGGTGCTCCTCCCCCCCCGCCGCCGCCCGCCGCTTCGCCCCCTCACTACGGCGCGGTATGTATTCCACGTTTCCGTCTCGGAATGATATGACTGACAGACGATAGGTTCCTCCACCTCCAGGTTTGTAAGTCCCCAACACCGACTATGGTGGCGCACTTACGACAGCCTCTATCAACGTAGTTTGAGTGATTGAGCGTAAATCAATATGCTCCATAGTAACTCGTAGATTGGTGGATCGGGCTGCACATTTTCCTTTGCTTCGGCGCATCTATGATTCAACCTGGAACCACGCGATTGGTAGCCGCTTCTCCATCATGGTGATTTGGTACAGGTAGTCTAATTTGCCCATGGACCCAGTAGTTCAGCTAGGATATCAATGCCATTGCTTCTGCCTTGTCACTTCTACTGGACATTTTTACGAATCCGAAATTTGGGGAACTTTTGTGGTCATGACTTCTGGAGACTCTGTGATTGGCTCGGGGAAAGACAAGGATCCTCCATGACGGTACTAACGCAGCACGCTTGCGTGCCTGAACCCTAGAACCGAGCCGACCGAAGTCGCTGGGGATATTTCATGCGGTCGCGCTGCGAGACTTTCTTCCCCCGTGTCGACGCCAAATTAAGCTTCCAAAATGCGGTCGCAAATATTCCGTGCCTGCCAGACGGCCAACTGCAGGGTGAGTAACCACAATGATCCACCGGTGTTGAAGCAAGCCTACAATCTTGCTCGCGAAGACCTATACAGCACACTATAAAGTCCAACATACAACTCTTTCATCCAACCACAATAAAACCAACACCAAAAACGCTAACATTCCACCAGCCTCACCTCCGCCACTCCATCCGCCGCTCTTCCCTCCCATGTCGGCGCCATCTCGCAACAACGCACGATGCGCCCTCTGCCCGCGACATTCAGCTCGCCTCGCGCACCCCACCATACCAGAAACTGCTCTCGCGCCTCTCAGAAGTCCGACGCGTACTCGGCTCTTCACGGCAGCTGACGCTCGCCGAAAAGATACTGTATGCGCATCTGGAGAATCCGGAGGAGTCGCTGCTGAGCAATACGAATAATGGGCGTGAGATACGGGGGCGAGCGAATCTCAAGTTGAAGCCTGATCGTGTGGCGATGCAGGATGCGAGTGCGCAGATGGCGCTGCTGCAGTTTATGAGTTGTGGGTTGGGAAGTACGGCTGTGCCTGCTAGTATACACTGTCAGTTACTACTTCCCATGTTCAATTGCGTATGAGACACATGCTTACTTCATACACCGGGATTAGGTGACCATCTTATCGTTGTATGTATACTTTCTGATTTCTTTACCTTCGCTTCTATGCCATGATACCAATACATCAATAGGGAGAAAAAGGCGCAGACACGGATCTATCACAGTCAATAGCGGGAAATAAAGAGGTCTTTGATTTCTTAGAATCTGCAGCAAAGAAATACGGCATCGAATTCTGGCCACCGGGCGCGGGTATCATCCACCAAACCGTTCTCGAGAATTATAGTAGCCCGGGACTCATGATGCTTGGCACAGACAGTCACTCTCCAAATGCTGGTGGTTTGGGAGCGATAGTCATTGGTGTTGGTGGTGCGGACGCGGTAGACGCCCTCGTGGATGCGCCGTGGGAGCTGAAGGCACCTAAGATTTTGGGAGTCAAGCTTACCGGTGAACTTAGTGGATGGGCTTCTCCAAAGGACGTAATTCTGAAGCTGGCTGGCCAGCTCACTGTCCGAGTATGGAATGTCGAATGTCGCGAATTACTCTAGGCTAACCTATGCGCAGGGAGGCACCGGTTACATCATCGAATATTTCGGACCTGGTGTGCGGACCTTGAGTTGTACCGGCATGGCCACTATTTGGTAAGATTCAGATGGTATTCAGACTTGATCAAATACTAACCACCCCAGCAACATGGGTGCTGAAGTTGGCGCAACGACATCCCTCTTCCCCTTCTCTCCCGCACATGTACCCTACTTGAAAGCAACACATCGTTCTGAGATCGCCGACGCAGCCTCCATGATTACCATGTCACCCATGCAGCAAAACCTGCTCCGTCCCGATCCTGAAGCCGTATACGACAAGGTTATCGAGATCAACCTCTCCGAGCTCGAGCCCCATATCAATGGACCGTTTACCCCTGATCTCTCAACGCCTTTGTCGAAGTTCAAGTCTGTCGTTGAGGAGAAGGGCTGGCCACAGACGTTTGGTGCCGGTCTCATTGGCAGCTGCACGAACAGTTCGTACCAGGACATGACGCGATCTGAAGAGATTGTGAAACAGGCCTCTGCAGCTGGTCTTAAGCCGAAGGCAGACTTCTTCATTACACCTGGCAGTGAGCAGATCCGAGCAACGCTAGAACGGGACAATACCCTTCAAACGTTCACCTCGGCTGGTGGCACTGTTCTTGCCAATGCCTGTGGGTAAGTAATGTATCTTTTACTTTACATGGATAAACCTGCAGTACTGACAACGCCAAAGACCTTGCATTGGCCAGTGGACCCGTACCGATGGTATCAAGAAAGGCGAAACCAACGCCATTCTAACATCTTACAACCGCAACTTCCCCGGGCGAAACGACGGCAACCGCGCCACCATGAACTTCCTCGCCTCCCCTGAACTCATTACGGCGATGTCCTACTCCGGCTCCACAACCTTCAACCCCATGACCGATAGCATACCCACGCCCTCGGGCGAAGCTTTCAAGTTTGCACCACCAAAAGGCTCCAATCTCCCGTCCACAGGCTTCGCAGCAGGAAACCTGAACTTGATGCCCACGCCAGGCGTCCCTAACCCCAGCGTCGATGTACTCGTGTCACCCACTTCCAGCCGTCTCGCACTCCTCGAACCCTTCCCCGCCTTCCCCTCCACCGAGCTCACAAACCTGCGCGTCCTCTACAAAGTAAAAGGCCAATGCACAACCGACACCATCTCCGCAGCCGGGCCCTGGCTAAAATACAAAGGCCACCTCCCCAACATATCCGAAAACACCTTAATCGGGGCCGTGAACGCGACCACAGACGAAGTCAACGTCGCCTACGATATCGACGGCAAAACGTCCAGCATCCCCGCGCTAGCCAAGCGCTGGCGCGACCAAGGCATCGAATGGCTCGTTGTCGCAGAACACAACTACGGCGAAGGATCCGCCCGCGAACACGCGGCCCTCCAACCACGATACCTCGGCGGCCGCATCATCCTCGCCAAGTCCTTTGCCCGGATCCACGAAACCAATCTGAAGAAACAGGGCATTGTGCCCCTCACATTTGCCAACGAGGCGGATTACGACGCGTTTGACGCATGTGATGACGTCGAGACGCGTGGGCTGTGGGATGTATTGAAGCGGGGGGGCCAGGGCGAGGTGGAGCTCGTGGTAAGGAAGAGGAATGGCGGTGGAGGGGAGAGGGTGGTCAAGACGAGACATACGTTGAGTAGTGATCAGTGTGGGTTTGTGATTGCGGGCAGTGCGTTGAATCTTTTGGCTAGGCGGGGGAGGGAGATGAAGGAGGAGGTTACTCGAGGGGTTGAGATGAGCGATTAGAGGCAATATTAAATGCCTGGATTGATTTGAGAAGAAGAAGAAGAAGAAGAAGAAGAAGAAGAAGAAGAGGAAAAGGAAATGTAATAGTTACATGATGTACAGTTGGAAATTGAAACGCAAACAAGAAGAAGCAGCCGCACCGATTCCACACGCCTAGCTGTAAAGAACCTGTTGTATGGCTCCAGCCTTGCTCGCACGCAAATAGTCGGCTCTCTGTACGAGCACACCAAAAAGAAAACACCTCCATTCTACCTTGCCCATAAAAGCATTACCTCGAGACTGTTTACCTTATTACGTCCCCACTGAATTCGCCTGTATTATCTGTTTCACGCATACGATCCGGCGTGCATAGCCCTCGTTAGGGCCATACGCTTGCTGTACGGACTCAGAGTGCGGTCCCGCTGGACGGGCGATGGTGGTGTTTCTTGTACCACGGGTGGGGGTCTATCGTCGAAACGGTTGCGTGTCGGAGGTGGACGAGCATGGCTCGCTTCATGATAGGGGCTACTAGCAGCTGGTCGGGCAGCCGCCGCTCTGCGCTTCGAATACGGACTCGGGCTTCGATTATCACGACTGCCGCGGTATCGGTAGGGGGACGGAGACCGGGGGGGTACTCGTTTTGTTGCGGAAGGGGGCGAGGCGGCCCATGTGTCTTTGGCATGTCCATTGCGGTCGTCGGACGTATCCATGGGGTCGTGACTGGCCGATCGTGACCTTGATACCGAGTATCGTCGACGAGCTGGTCGCTTCCTTTCTCTCCTCGCCGCGCTCCGGCTCCTGTTTCGCGACCTCAGGCTTCCGCTCCTACTCCGGGGTATCCTGCCCCTGGCGTTTTCGTGCGATAGCTGCATGCGCGCGGACCTGGACCTGGATCTCGACCTTGTTCTTCGGCGGCCGCGCTCCCCAGGGCTGAAGGAAGACATGCGCCGTCGCGTGTTCCGGTCTGGCTCGATTGTGTCTTGCGATGAGCGCGAGTCCATGGATACAGAGCGTCTGCTTCGTTTGCGCAGCACCTTGTCGTCGTCGTCGTCGCGCGACCTGTGTCCATTGTGCTTTTGGCGTGAGCGTGATGGGGAGCGAGAAGGGGATCGATTGGTGGATATGGTGGAGACGGAGTCTGTAGAGGATGTGGAGAGGGAGCGGGCGCGCTTGCGGTCCTGTTCCTTCTTTTTGAGAATCTCGTCCGCGAGGCCCTTTCTGCGCACGAGCTCGGCGGGTATCTCGGTGGTGAGCTTGGGCTGGAGCTTGGGGTTGAGCAGCTGCTGTGTCCGCGAGGGTCGGGATCGGTAGGGGCGTTCTTGCGCCGTGGCCTTGCACTCGTAGCTGTAGTGGCCGCGCTTCAGGCACTTCTGGCAGAGCGTGTCAGCGGAAGCCTTGGAGCGGCCAGCGCCTGGGCGGCGGAACATGGTGGGTTTAGTGTAGGGAGATGGACGATGTCTGCTGGCACGAATTTACGTCGTGGTGCAGGGGAGGCAGTGCAAGACAGGAGAAGAGATGCAAACAAGCGTGGCCAAGTCGCAGTGCTTCTTCAGTCGTCATGGGCATGAGCATGGGGGAAAATTAGGCGGGCCAGCACGCACGGACCCTCCCTCTCTCACGCACTTGCGGCCTCACCATTGTTGCTCGCTGCTCGTTGCTCATTGCTCTGACCTTCACCCACCCCGCCGCACACCCAACAGCCTGGCCTCCCCGCCCGACCGCCAGCATCTCCCACACGGCTGCGAGCCAACTCTCCTGACGCCTATCGTCTTGCCCCCTATATCCGGGTGCCTGAAAACTTCCCCGCAAGCCCTACGCACCCGCAACCTAGGTAGACCGCAACATCTCTCGACAACCTCCACGCCTCTGCACCTTACCCACGAATGTCGGCACACCAACATGTCCAGCTTTCTGGCTCCGGTTATCGCGACTTTCCTTGAGCACCCCATTTCCTGAAAAAACACGTCCATCACTTCGGTTCACACCACCTTCGTTTCGGTCCACCACGACCCTATCTACGGCGTTGAGCTCGCTGAAACATCTCGGCTTCGGCGTCGGGCGTCAGTGAATTCTTTGAAACGGGCAGGCTGCTGCAGAAACGCACGGAATCGAAGCCACCTTCCCCTCATTTGCACAGATTCTGCGCACTCCCCACTGCGCGCCAGCCATCTAAACCCACATCTTCTGCTCCCTTGAGCTGTAATATCCACCACGGCTCGAAATGGCGTCTGCCACTCCAGCGCCTGCCGAACAGGCCCCGCCAAGGCCCCTTTCCTTTGCAAAGGTACGTCGCAATCACCTTTGTTAGCTTGTTTACTGACAAAGCTAGGTCGCGGCTTCCGCAATAAAGCCTCAGCCATCGAAAGATGCCGCTGCCAAGGCGAGACCCCCCGTTGCGACGCCTAGAATACCCGCCCTAGCTCAGAAAGCGCGCTCTGTGCCTACCAACGGCCGAGTGACACCAAATGTGCCCACGGACAAGCTGGAAGACAAGAATGCGAACAAGAGCGCTGAAAAGGCAGCACCGCAGCCTGGGCCACCGGTGAAGGCCGCGGAGACTCCAGCCTCGACGCCTTCCGATAGCAAGGCAGAAGCCGCCGAGCGACCACAAGCTGCTGCAGTACTCAAAGTGTCTGTCACAGAGGACAACAGCACGCAGCTGTCTTCGTCCGACGGATCCGGGAAGCCGCCCAGCATCGACGGAAAGAGTGTTGCCTCTGCGACCACTTTCGCTCTGGATGAGAAGGAGTCGCTGCGACCAGATGACAGCGCCAGCCTAAGGGCCGTTGAGGAGGAGGATGTCATATCCCCTTCAGAGTCAGTCGTTGCAGACTCCCGACAGGGATCTGACAATGGGGCTGCGCGTGCATTTCGCGATCAGCTGCACGAGATAGCCGTCATGAACCCTCAGCCTCACCGAGGCGTTCCCCCAGGACGCTTTCCGACTTTACCCCACGGTCCGCAGACTTTGTACGACCCGAACCAGTCGCTAAATGGCACAATGCCCATAGCACAGCCGCTGGCAAACGGTATGCCTCCGCTCAATGGCCCGCCTAATATGCCCGCCATTCCGGACGAGAAGCTGCTCGAGGCTTTACGGTCGCCCCGCGATCGCTTGTTTGTGGTCAAGATTGAGCAAGACTTTATCGACTTCATCAAGGACTCTCGGTAGGTTTGGGACGTGGCGACACTTCAAGAGCCACTGGTTGCTAATACATGGTAGTGAGAGCGAGTATTCCTTGCCGAACTGTAACACTTTCTACAGAATGCTTGCTCATCGCCTTGCGGACTATTACCTGCTCGGCCATGTCGTGGACAACACTATGACCGGTGTGAAGATCACGCGCACCTCGTATTGCAGAATGTAAGTGTTCAACGCAGGTATTCCTACTGCGATCCTAACCACGCGCAGTCCGCCTCCTGTGTCGCAAATGGTGGATTCCGCCAAGGGTACCAATACGCCTCCAGCAGAGCTTCCTGCGCGTAAAATTATGCGTCGTGACGATGGAAAATCGGGTACCAACACGGGAGCTAATTCGCGAAACGCTTCAAAGACGACCTCCGAGATGGGTGGCAGCGATGGCAGTAACGAAGGCGAAGGAAACAAGGACAAAGCCGCCATGTCCCGAGAGGAGCGCGAAGCACGTTATCGTGAGGCTCGCCAGCGCATTTTCGGCAACGCAGAGAGCGAAGAGGTCGACACGGCAGAGGCAAACGGATCTGGAGAAGACAAGGACAAAGAGAAGGATGCCTCGAGATCGAGCTCGGCTTCTGGAAAGAAGAAAGCCAAGAAGCAGCGCAACTATGACGACGATGACTTCCAGGCTCGGTCCCGCTACAACGTGTACTACCCGCAGCAGTTCCCCGTAGCTGCCTACACAGGAGATAATCCAGTCTACTACAATGGCTACCCCGGACCTGCGCAGAACCCTGCGTATGCGAATATGAACCCTGGCGCATCTCCTCCCCCTGCTTACAGCAACCCATACCCCGGTATGATGAACCCAGACGCGCAATCCCAGTATGGCTGGACTGGTCAGCCGTATCAGCCCCCCAACGGGTCGATGGGCATGTATCCCAACTACGGACAGATACAGAATGGCTACGATTTGTCGACGGACTTCCAGCGGGGCATGTCGTCGTTTCAAAACGCTGCTATGCCTTCCCAGGTGACTCCGAAGATGGCAAATCCCCAAATGGCGACGTACCAAGATACATACCAACCGCCCCAGAACATGCCCATGAATGCAGGATGGTCCCAGATGAACCAGCAACCCCCATACCCAATACCCCAAAATGCATATGGAGCTCAGAACGGCCCCGGTAACCGCCCCATGTCCGCGCCCCACCAAGCCTCTATGCCCGGCTATCCATACGTCCAATTCCCCCCGAACCCCCACAACGGCAAGCCTAACCGCAACCAACACCCCATTCCTGGAAGTTATAACCGTGGGCATTTCAACCCACAAACTCAAGCCTTTGTTCCAGGTGGGCGCAACATGTCATACGGCATGCAGCCAAACATGATGCAGGCACAGCCACAGATGAACGGCTATGGTGGATACCCGATGCCTAGTCAACCCTCCATGCCTGTCCAGATGCCTAGACTCAGTCCTTCAACTACATCTACGCCACCGTTCGGTTCTCCCCAGAGCATCCAAGGCCACAACTCTGCTACGTCCATGAATCGAATCGCATCCCAGTCCGGCGACCCAGCATCATCGCAAAGCAGCATTGCGAAGTACGGCACACCCGCACACCTACCCCCAAAGCCTCCTGCCCCCGCACCGGCTCCGCCCTTTGCTCTCCCCTCTATGACCCGGGTGCCATCCTCTGGACATGCCAACAATGCACCCACGATGTCGATTCGGGGTGGATTGGGCTCCTTCAACAACTCCACGCCTAACTAACGTTTTCATGACATGACCTTTAGCATTGCGACGGTGCTTGTATCCCCTTGTATCCTACCTGGTTGCATTCTGTTCGCGGTGAGTTTCGGAAATTGCTGGACTAAGGTGGGGGAAACTGGGGCGTTGGTTCAAACTTTCTTGTTCTTCTTTCCCTTCGTACCTGTGTCAGCAGGTTCTTCGGTGATCTCATGATGTTCCTTCGGTTCTTCTCGTGTGGTCACTGGGGGATATGGGGTAAAAGCGGCTCTCTTTTTTATGGTCATGGTTGGGTGGTGTTTTGTGTATCTCTAATAATAAAACCAATAAATTGTGAAACTTGTTCTCTGGCGTTTCTAGACTTGGTGTTCTGTCAGATTTCTGATTCTACCTACATACCTACCTATCTACCTATTGAGGTACAACTGAAAGCGTGTGGCGAAGCGCTCTTCCTTTGATTATGACGCAACTGGGAAGTCTGGGTTCTTGAGGTGCGAGGTGGGAAATGTCTGTGCGTGGATCCACCAGATATCGTCAAGAGACTGGTTGTGCAATCTCTACGCACCGGTATACCAGCTACCGTATCTTCCTTTTCGGCTAACGTCTTCACTTTCATCTCCTTGGTGTCTATAGTCTTGCCAGGTTTCACCTTCACTTCTTCTAGGTGGCGTCCCGGCTTGTTTTGGTCTGCTCCTAGCTAGCGCGTCTCTCACTACTTCCTATCTAGTATTCGCGACTGCCTAGGTGGTATGTGACAAGCTTAACCCCGCGTCTTCTACGACTTTGCATCCTTCTCTCTTTCTCTCTCTCTCACTCTCGCACACACACACACATACATCTACTTGGGTTTTATTGGGTTCTTGTGAGCTAGGACACCATGGCTGTTCTTCCCTCCTGTGAGTCCTGTCCTGGACTCACGGTCGAGGTTTGCGTCGATGACAAGGCTCTACCTGAGTACGACGACGAAGCCAACGCGGATGGTTCCGACAGTGTCACAAAATACGTTGAGGCGCAGCTCGGTTCCGAGATTTTTATAAGATCTGCCTTCACTGAAGCTTTCCAGACTAAGAAAGATGTCGGACTAGACTTCTACGTTGATGGCAACTGGATCTCGGGTAGAGTCATTTCCAGGGCCAAGTTGCTTGAGCCAGGCGATCATGTCGATATTGTGAACGGAGTAGAGACAAAAATTGGGGACAAGTGGTTAGAACACAACCTTCGTTTCGCAGAACTTGTCTTTGGTCAGTCGGACGGCATACATCTAAGCCCAGGAAAACACTGACTATTTTATTTAGCCGACAGCGAAGAAGGGTGCCTGATGAAGGAAGTAGCGCTTCTTGGAACTATCGAAGTAGTTCTCGAGTTTGGGAAACGTGTAAAGATAGATATATTCGAATCTGGCTGGGAATTGCCCAATCGAGGGTCAATCCCTAAGACGGCTATCAAGGCGATCCAAAGTCATTGCAGGCTAGGTAAGTGAAGTCATCAGCTATGGTCATGGAAACAATGGGCTCCTTGCTTTTGACTCGCTATGCCCACTAACAAACCTTAGTATTGGCACCGAGTGGACAATTGATGAGCCCAAATGTCGTCATTGGAAGGGTGATGGTACCGGTCCGTTCACTACTTTCATATTTAAGTACCGCACGCGAGGTAAGCAACACACTGGATATGCGAAAGACGACTCACTCACTGTTAACTGCAGGAGATCTCCAAGCTCTCCCAATCATACCTCGCACACCGAGTCCAATCCCAGCCGCAGAGCTCAAGCCCGATCTGACTCAAGCTGCGCCGGCAGTAGAGAGCCCATCTTTAGCACGGGATGTGCAGTCAGCCAGCACACCGCCGGCACTGCGTCTGAGCTGCCCAGCCCCCGTGCCAATACTGCGAGCGAACACTGGCAGTATGACGCCGGCGATACAGCAGCCAAACTCCGCTTCGCGCTTACAACCCAGACTCACCAAGAAGGAGTTCCTCGTCCTGATAACGGTATTACCGCGGTAGCGCCAACGACCTGGAAGATCTCGGGGAGAGGGATCTGGCTATGTTACTTGACGGCTATCGGGTACGTTTACATAGAACATGTCTCCGTCCGCGCAACCTTGCTAATGGACGACAGAATGACGATTCGGAGAACACGCCCATCCAACATGAACCTGCTGCGCCTGAATGAGACCGAGTACACATCAAACGCGAAGCTGCCGAGGATGGCACTGCACGTGGAAACGGGAAGAGAATCAAGAAGGAAGTCATCGTCTTGGACGACTAGGGACGGGCAGCTTGGTGAGAGAGTGAGAATAAGAGTGGAACAAGAATTTGGAAAAGCGAAAATCTTACGATTGTCTTGCGGTTATGCTTGAGATATTCGGATTTCTTGTTTGCATACAGGGCCTGCTCAAGCATGCTGAGTGGCGCAAGAGCTTATACTTATAGGTATGCACTGGAAGTACGGGGGCTCACATAGTCCCATCATTCAAAAAGTTTAATGAGATAGATTGATGAACCAAACCAGACCCAAACCAAACTATCAAATCCCCACCATTACCACCGTTCAGCCGTAGCCGTAGGCGTAGCATACACCTCACTCCAACTCGGCGTATACACGCTCGAACCGACAATCGTCTGGCTCCGAACATCCCGATACGTCACGCTCGTCACCACACTATCGGTCCCAATCCAGGTACTCCACGGCGTCGCCGTCGTAGCCCCCTTGACAGGACCGACAGACACGGCCGTCGTCTCGGGCCAGGCGCCCGACCAAACGGTCGGACCGGGGATAATGTAATCCGTGGCGCAGGGCGTGGTGCTCGTCTTTGGTTTCCGTGTCTCGGTCGAGCAATAGATCTGCATAGATATGTTAACTCAAAACTCTAACGTCAAGCCCCGCAAAAAAAGATTCGAACGAGATCGGAAAGAGAGAGATAAAAAGACGTACATTATGCACCACCCCCGGATCCTCATACGAATACGCGCCCGGAAACCCGACACCAGACGGCAGCTCAACGTCGCCATCCCCCATAACCTCAATCTGAACACAATCGGGATAAAACTGCGCGCCCCTCCTCGCATTCTCCAAATAGCTCACCTCCCCCTCATGCAGCCCAATCATCTCCGCCCGAATCAAGTACGGGCCCGCCTTCAGACCGGCAGGGATACGCACATGCATGTGACCAAAGTGTTTCTTGATGTCGGCCGTAGTGCTCCATTTGCCGGGCTGCGGGAAGGGGTTGGTTTGGAATTTGCCCTGGTGCCATAGTTTTACAAAGGAGTTTTGCGTGGGCGGGTCCGGCGAGATGTAGATCAAGGAGGGCCCGTGGTGCGATTCTGCGATGATGTCGTCGGTGTCGTTGCGGATTTCGTGGTGCCAGTCAAACGTTAGGTTGTCGCCTGGGTTTACTTTGATGGTGTTGTGCGCGGGGATGTCGCCGAGGACGTTGCATCGCATGTCGATCGAGTTTAGGTCTTTGACGGGTGAGTTGTTGTAACCGCCTTTGCGGGCGGCGGCGTTGTAGGCTGGGGTTCGGATTCCGTATGAGGTGCCTTGGTCGATGCCGTTTACGAAGACGCCCTACGGGGGTTGTTAAGGGTTGGGAGGGATGGAGGGGGTGGGGGCTGTACATACCCATATGAATGTGTGGGCGGATGCTTGGGTTGCGAGGAGGGAGAGGAGGAGGGTTGTGGTGGGAGACATGGTGAGAGAACGGTTAAGGGAATTTGACCTGGGAGCGGCAATGGTATTCGCAACAAAAAAGGGTTGGAAAAGATGTCGCTGTCGGCATATATATACCTAGATACTGATGAATCGGGTATACAGTGTGGTGGCGGGTGACAAGGCTAGTGTATTGCCATGTAATCTACCCGATCGGCCCCCATATTGTTAATCTATCATGGACCCGGGGAAATATTGAAGCAGAGCTGAGCACTTGGAGGCTCCAGCGGGATCATCGGACGCCCTTCCCGTATCATGTTATTGGGACGCGTGCTCAGTTTGGTGACCTCATCTTGGTGGGGTTGGAGAATGATAAGAGGTGTTCTGCGGGTATATCGCGGGCCGAGTGAACTGCTGAATGTGAACGTGGCATTGTGAGTAAAGCTTGCTGGGGGATAGAGTAGGGTTTGAATATTCATGCAAGACTGGAGTTATTTCGACTACTGTGGAGAGTAGGTGGTAGCAAGGCAGCATTTGAGGTATGGCAAAAGAGAGAATATTGTAGGTAATCATCTGTGCTCTTCTGAACAACTCTCTAGAAATTAAGATTGAAAGATTGAGTACAATAGCTCGACTTGGGAATCTAGACTTTCTGATATCTTACTCTCATCCATGTTCTTACATCGCCTCGTCGAGCATGAGGTCGCTACCCTCTTCCACCCGAACCCTATTGAGGTTGTTTGACATGGACGCGCATTATTGCGTCATGAGACGAGTCTGACGTGTTGCATGAACATGGCATACCGACTCTCAATGAACAAAGCGAGTCTCATAGCTCGTCCAGTAAAACAGCGTGTTGATAGGGATGTGACCTCTGCTGATTCCCAACCTCTCAGTATACTCGGAACGAGTTTTCCAGATCGGGCGCCCAGCCATGGGCCTGGTCTCTTCTACGCGCAGCGCGAAAACAGGCTCATTCATTGGAGAAGTGAGAGCCTGCCGTTAAGTAGTGTTTGTGTTGCTGGCGGTGATGAAGAGAAGACAGAAGAGGCGAGGAAAATCGAGGTCTTGAGCAAGGGCTCGGAGCTTCGGAGCTTCGGAGGTGCTAGGCCGCATTGGGCGCGCTAGGGCAAGAACATCTGGCCGCAACACCAGGCGCTCAGCAACTGCACATGCTGGATTGCGAGAGCTCTTGAGACGTTGCAATATCGTGCAATTGCTGTCTGGGGCCGCAGTCATTGCCACGTCTTACTGTATCTCGAACATCTTCCCAACGCTTTAGGGCGACTGCATTCCACACCGCCCCGCCAACACTGGTATCGCGGGCGCCCTCTGTCCCTCCACCACCACGGCCAACCCTCTACCAACACCCAACATGGCCGACTTCGAGGCGCTCAAGGACCAGTGGAGCGACATTGAGGATCGGGATGGCGTCCGCCTCAGCTGGAACACATTTCCCAGCTCGCGCATGGTGAGTAGCGGTGGCATGAATAGGGATGGGGTGCTGAATGATGCCACAGGAAGCTTCCCGCCTCGTTGTCCCCATCGGCGCCATGTACACACCGCTGAAGGAAAAGACGGATACGCCGCTGCTCCAGTATGAGCCTGTGGCCTGCAAACCACCCTGCAAGGCCGTTCTCAATCCCTACTGGTGAGCCTCGCGCATCGCCGCTGCGCAGACACGGGGCACTAATCAGCGTATAGCCAGATCGACATGCGCAACCGCATGTGGATATGTCCCTTCTGTCTCCAGCGCAACCAGCTGCCGCCGCACTACAAGGACATCTCGGAGCAGCAGATACCGCCCGAGCTGCATGTGGGCAGCACCACCATCGAGTACCGCCTGCCGCGACCCGTCCAGACGCCGCCCATCTTCCTATTCGTCGTCGACACGTGCCAGGAGGAGGATAGCTTGAAGGCGCTCAAGGACTCGATCATCATGAGCTTGAGCCTGCTCCCGCAGTATGCGCTGGTTGGCCTGATCACCTATGGAACCATGGTAGGTGCACGAATTGGGCATACGGGCCGTGTTTCGCTGACAGGCGTAGACACAAGTGCATGAGCTGGGCTACGCCGAATGCGCCAAGTCGTACGTCTTCCGCGGCAGCAAGGACTACTCCTCCAAGCAGGTGCACGAGATGCTCGGCCTCAGCCAGATGGCGCCCCGACCGGGCGTCCCGCAGCAGCAGCCTGGCCGGCCTCCTATGGTGCCCCCGGGCGGAGCTGGCACGCGCTTCATCCTCCCCGTCTCGCAGTGCGAATTCCAGTTGACCAATGCGCTTGAGCAGCTGCAGCGGGATCCCTGGCCCGTTGCCAACGACAAGCGCGCGCTGAGGTGTACCGGTGTAGCACTCAGTGTGGCTGCAGGGCTCCTGGAGACCAACTTCCTCAATACAGGGGCGCGCATCATGCTGTTCAGCGGTGGCCCAGCGACCGAGGGACCCGGCATGGTCGTTGGTCCCGAGCTACGCGAGCCCATCCGATCGCACCACGACATCGACCGCGACAACATCAAATACTATAAGAAGGCGCTGAAGTTCTATGAAGGTCTCGCTAAGCGCGTCTCGCACAACGGTCACATTGTCGACGTTTTCGCTGGATGTCTGGATCAGGTCGGTCTGCTCGAGATGCGGGGCCTGGCGAACACCACAGGTGGACACATGATCCTGACGGACAGCTTCACTTCGTCCATGTACAAGCAATCTTTTGCCCGAGTCTTCAACAAGGATGCCGACGACAATCTGCTAATGGCCTTCAACGCCAATCTCGAGGTCCTGACCACCAAGGAGTTAAAGATCACCGGCCTTATTGGGCATGCCGTCTCTATGAACAAGAAGTCTGTGTCTGTCGGTGAGACGGAGTGCGGTATCGGAAACACGTGTGCATGGAAGATGTGCGGCATCGATCCAGAGTCTTCTTATGGTATCTACTTTGAGATCGCCGGCCAAGGAGGGCCCAGCCAAATGCAGTCAGGACAGCAGCAAGCGCTGATCCAGTTCCTCACATACTACCAGCACTCGGCTGGTCAATACCACTTGAGAGGTATGGCCAAGTCTAAATTCAGACTTAACTCAGCTGCTAATTCGCCACAGTAACCACTATCAAGCGGAATCTAAGTGGCCCCTCTGGCGACCCTGCTATTGCCCAATCGTTTGACCAAGAAGCTGCCGCCGTACTCATGTCGAGGATAGCAGTATTCAAGGCCGAGGTTGATGATGGTCCGGATGTCCTTCGATGGGTCGACCGCATGCTTATCCGGTTATGCGCTCGCTTCGCTGAGTATAGGAAAGACGACCCGTCATCATTTAGGTAAGCACTAAATCATGTGTCTAACATCGCCCACCGTATCTATCGATGCATGCTGGGCTCGCAGCTGCTTTGCATATTTCCGCGTTTTATTTTGTCGAAAATATGCTAATACTATACTCTTAGGCTCGAGAAGAACTTCACACTGTACCCGCAGTTCATGTTCCACCTTCGTCGGTCGCAGTTCCTCCAGGTCTTCAATAATTCCCCCGATGAGACCGCTTTCTACCGCCATGTGCTGAATCACGAGGACGTTAGCAACTCGCTCATCATGATTCAGCCCACACTGGACAGCTATGGCTTTGACCACGAAGGCGGTCAGCCGGTACTCCTAGATTCGAGCTCCATCCAGTCCGAGACCGTGCTGTTGCTCGACACCTTCTTCCATATCCTCATTTTCCACGGAGAGACCATGGCCGAGTGGCGGAAAGCTGGTTACCAGGAGCAAGAGGGTTATGAGAACTTCCGGGAGCTCCTCGAGGCGCCAAAAGAGGATGCCAAGGACCTCATTCAAGATCGCTTCCCACTCCCTCGATTTATCGTTTGCGATGCCGGCGGTTCACAGGCGCGTTTCCTGCTCAGCAAGCTCAACCCCTCCAACACTCACACTACTGGCTCGTATGGAGGCGTGGCGCAAACCGCCCAGACGATCTTTACCGATGATGTCAGCTTACAGACGTTCATGGATCACCTCATGAAGCTGGCGGTGTCAGGTACGGGCTGAGGGCGTGAATTTCCCTGAGTCAAATCTGAGAGCGTAGAAGCCGGGGGCCGGAGGGTTCGCATGTGTGGTTATGCTTCATCATTAGCGAGAAATGAAACTTTGAATCTCTGTGTACTTTTGGCTTCCTTTAGAATCAGTGCCGGCCGTACTGTAGTCGTAGGTGGTGAGCTGTTACACAAGGAATTGCAATGCGAAAGTCGTGTGATATGTAGGTGCTACTGGAGGTAGTTGATGCTGTCTGAATTCAACGATCAATTAAGTCGTGTCCTGACCAACGAGCCACAACCCCAAACCCCCTCACATCATCCCAACATGCCAATCCTTCTTCTCACTCCCAGGAACATGCACCTCTTCCAGCATCTGGCCCGTGCCAGGAATCACAAAGGGCTCGCACGGCAACGTAACAGCAAGAACACGCGCCGGCTCCGTCTCACTCGGATTAACCCATCTATGCATCGTCCCGCGCTGAACCACATGATCCTAAAACACAAACAATTAGCCCACACACACACCCACATATATACATCACAACCAACTACCCCCCCAAAAGAAGCGCATAAAAAAAAAGCTTAAACGTACCCCAGGCCTCAACCCCACACAAGCACCCCCATCCATCCACATCTCCACCCGCCCATTCGTCACAACCACATAATCAATACTCACCGTACGATGCATATCAGTAGCTTGTCCGGGCCCAAGCTCCACCACATGCAGTTTCGAACCCGCGCCCACAATGGCTTGGTCCGCGTACCCGGTTGCCAGGTAGTCGGTTAGGTCTGCGTCGGCGTGTAGGGTGGGTGGGTCGATGGGTGTGGAGTCTTGGGTTGGCGGTTTGTTAGTAAAAATGGGTGTGGGATGGAGGG